>OX377619.1:77181537-77230367 GCA_947397865.1 Polietes domitor | reverse complement strand
GGATATTGATTTTAGTTTATAATAGCTGGCATATAAGCGAAGTAATTTTTAATTAGTGTGAAAGGTGCACATGGTCAGTAAAAACATGATCAAATATCTAGTCATAGTGGATTCCATGCACCGGTGAGAGTCAATCGGCTTCGCTTACTTTCATTTTTCAATAATATTTAATTTGTATTTTTTGTTTACCGAATTATCCGATTTTTTTTTATCAAAAAATTAAATCTTCCAAAGAAAAATCATTGACTCGCTTCAAAAATTTTAATCCGCTTATCGAGTAAATTTGTCCAACTAATCTTCCAACGCTTGATTTTTATAAAAACTTTTTCGGCTGTCCTCGTTTACTTCAAACAATAAAAGACCACAACGACAGTTTGCTGGCCTCAACAGCGTATAAAACAATTGCCAAACTATTCCGAAATAATTGCTGCGTATTTATTTGGCAAAAATGTACACAAATCTCTTGATTAAAAGGGATAATAACTTTGGCGTATCAGGACAAAAGGCAAAAGCGACATATAAAACAATGACTAAATAGTTGTTGTGTTTGCTGCTGATGATGTTGTTGTTGTCGTTATAGGCTTGTTTCGCTCGTTCGTCCTGTGTCTGTCGGTATTTGTTTATGGCCCCGCCATTTACAAGCAGCTAAACAAACACGATTACAGAACACCAAAAACACACAAACAAACGAACAAACAGCGGCCAACAAACACACACACACATACACAGACACAAAGAAGGTGTCAGAGTAGTTGGCCTAACTAAAGTTTTCAATTGGTTTAGAAGTGGTGGTGGGGAGCTGTAGGTTTCATTGGGTTAGTTGGATTATATTTTTTTTGGGGGTGGTGGGGGGTAGGTAGTTGGTTTTGATGAGTAATGGGTTAGTCATGTTAAAATAAAATTTTACCATGATTACAGCGCCGCCCGCTATTATAACACGGGCCGTATGGGAGACTTGTCCCTCACCATTGCGTGCAATGCAAGTATATTCTCCGATATCCTCGTGCCGTATGGTGGAGATCCGTAATTCGGTGCCATCGTTAAAGATGCCAACAGTAGGCGAGGGATCAACGGGATTAGCATCTTTGTACCATAGAATTTCGGGTGTGGGTGTGCCATCTGCCTGGCAATTTAATATAATTGAATCACCTGCAATAAACAACAACAGAAACAACAATGAGAACAATAGTTAGAATTTACGAAAATAACAACAACAAAGAGAAACACGTAAAGAAAGAGAGACAGAGAGAGAATAAAACAACAACATTAGCATTAGCATTAGATAAGAAATAACGTTTTAATCTTTTGTGTTCATGATGTCGTCCTTTTGAGGCCAAGTAAGAAAGGACGTGTAGTGAGGTGTGTCCTTTTGATAGAGTCTTTGTCATCAGCTGCTTAAAGAGCATTTAAGTTTATCCGCCGGATGAGTGTGTGTGTGTGTGCGACCATGTCTTAACTTTGGACAGGCCAGCGCCATATCTGACATAAAACGGACATCTTTTTTTATGATTACAATTGTGGAAATTTTCATTTTTTATTATTTCATTTCAGACAAACGTTTTATTCCTGGATTTCGTTTCTTCTTCTTCTCTTCTTTGTATTTACACACTCGCACACACAATTGCCCCGCATAATATCATTCCGCGGTGTTAAAGTGTTTTTGTTTGTCTCACTCTAGTTAATGTGTTCGCATAGCCAGGATATCACGGAGGATTATGATACGAATACTTGGTATGCGAAGTTTATTTAAAGATTTGTAGCGCTTTTTATTTTGTCTCTGGCAGCAGGTGTAAAACCAAAGCAATTAAATTATTCCAAATGATTTGGCACTAATAAAGGGTGATTTTTTAAAAGCTATAGGAAAGTTTTTCAAAAAAAAAAACACATAAAATTCAGAAAAATGCACGAAATCTTTATTTGAATCGTACGGTCCATATAATTTAATGATTGAAGATTATTTTAAATAAATGTTGACCTTGACTGCACCTCAAATGGTCCATTTGCTTAGTCCAATTTTGGCATTTCCACGTTTTCGAGTAACAGAGGCCCAATTGCTGCGAACGGCGACGAATCGATAATTGATGGTCATCATTAACACTGGCCGATACAGCTGCGATATTTTCTTCAGTTCACACTCTACGTAAGCGTGTTGGTGGTTTAATGTCCAACAATGTAAATTTGGTGCGAAATTTAGTCACAATAGCCTGAAAATGGGCGTTCAAATCAAAATGCATATCGTGCACTTCGTGATTTTTTCGGTCAATTTAATCGTCCCAATGTGCATACAATCGGAAAAATCGTACAAAAATTTGAGCAAACCGGGTCTGAAGGAGATGTGAAAACACCAGTGCATGCTCGTACTGCAGAAAATATTGCTGCTGTTCGGCATAGTGTGGCTGAAGAGACGTCGTCCACCTAAACTCGTCGTTGTGCCCAACAATTGCACCTCTCACGCTCGTCATTGATGAACATTATGCACAAAGACTTGCATTTACACGCTTAAAAGGTGCAATTAACTCAAGCACTAAAGCCTCTTGACCATTCCAAACGTCGTCAATGGTCAGAATGGTGGCAAGAAATGGCAACAGTGAATGATCAATTTTCGACGTAAATCATCTTCAGCGATGAGGCACATTTTCACCTCAGTGGATTCGTCAATAAGCAGAATTGCCAAATTTGGCGAATGATAATCCAAGAGTGATTGTCGAACAACCAATGCACCAGTTTGGTGCGGTTTATGGGCAGGCGGCATCATCGGGCCGTAGTTTTTCGAAAATGAGGCCGGTCTGGTGAATGGTCTTCGCTATCGTGATATGATAACGAACTTTTTATGGCCCGAATTGGAAGATATGGATGTGGACGATATGTGGTTTCAACAGGACGGCACCACTTGCCACACAGCTAACGAAACAATGGCTCTTTTGCGCGACAAATTCAATGGTCGTGTTATCTCACGTGGTGGCGATGTCAATTGGCCGCCAAGATCATACGATTTGACACCGGACTTTGACTTTGGACTTCTTTCTTTGGGGTTATTTGAACAGGTATACGTCGATAAGCCAGCAACAATTCAAGAGCTAAAGGATCAGATAATCCGGCACATTAACGGCATAGAACCTCAACTATGCCTCAGCGTCATCGAAAATTTGGAACAACGGATGGAGGTGTGCCGCCGAGGTCACGGCTGCCATTTGACCGATATTTTGTTCCATACATAATTGATCCATACCAATATTATCATAATAAAAAGAAATGACAATAATTTCCTAAATAAATTGTGTTTTATACAAATCAACATCGGCCCTTCAAATGTAACCACTCTTTATTAAACGTTCTAGTCATTAATTGCAAGGCCCAAGTAAATATTATAAAAATGTTGAATACACTTACAGCAAACAATTGTTGGCCGAATTTAAATTTTAATGTCAAATTTTGAAATCTATAGGGATTTACAACAAGAGTTGTTAATTTGGTATTCAAAAAGAAATCTAATTTTTTGAGATAAATGATCGGATGTTCATTTCATAATAAAGCGGAAGGTATGCCGTTAATAATGAAAAGGAACATCAGCCAAATGGCCACCACGACCACGCTTACAGGACCATATCCTTTTCAGGAAATTTGCCATAAACAAATCACAAAGTGGCGTCCCTATTTCCTCGATAGCCTCACGAATTCTATCTTTGAGGCCTTGAATCGACGCTGGGCTGTTGGCGTACACATTATCTTTCACGTGGCCCCAAAGGAAGAATTCGCAAGGTGTTGAGTCACAAGTTCAAAGAAAAATGCCATTTTTTGAGATAAATGATCGGATGTTTATTTCATCCCCATCATCATCAGCTCATCGAGAGATAACACGGTCGGGAAACTTTACCCATAAAAGAGCAATGGTTTCGTGGCTTGTGTGGCATGTAGCGTCGTCTTGTTGAAAGTAAACGTTGTCCAGATCAATACCATCCAATTCCGACCATAGACAAGCATTAATCATCTCTCGACAGCGCAATCCATTCACCGTAACTGTTGATCCAACCTCATTTTCGAAAAAGTAAGGTCCAATGACCCCGCCGGACCATAAACCGCACCGCGCACAGTCACACGATGAGGATGGAGAGGCTTCTCAACAATAACTCTTGGGTTTTTCGAGCCCCAGATGCGACAATTTTGCTTGTTCACGCCGCCACTGAGGTGGAAATGGGCCTCATCAGTCTAGATGATTTTTCGATGGAATTCCGGATCATTTTCATTCATCTCAAGGACCCAATTTCAATGCGTTATTGAAGCGTGTATCGTTCCATTTTTTGTAATGGCGTAGTTTCTAATTGTCAAATGTCAAAGAAAGCAAAAAGCTTCAAAAGTGAAAGCTACCGAAATACCGGGTGATTCAAAATAACACCTCTTGTTGGAAAACCCTGTATTTAAAATTTTCCAGGATACGCAAAGATACATTATTTTTTGATATTGATATAAAATGTTTTCCATTTCTAGAGATTCTCCACTTTCATTTGATGCCCATATTGACATAAACTGATGGATAGGAATAGTTAGTTATTCCCTTCTCAAATATGTCCTTAGATGTAGTGGACATTATTTTGTTTGTAAAGAGACATTTTGTAAACTAAACAAGTAAAAAAGACGTTAAGTTCGGCCGGGCCGTACTTTATATACCCTCCACCATGGATTGCATTCCACAGAGGTTGTCGGTTTTCGTAGAAGTGCAGTAATATTACAGGAAAATATATTTTATTTTAATATAGCCAAACCAAAACAAATACAAATATTGAAAAATTAATTTTATAAATAAATATAATATTTTAATTATTTCAAACCACGCTTATAAGGTAATGCTACCAATACGTCAATTTAAAAAATAAATATTCTTATATTTATATTTTCAAAAATATTTTCAAAGCCATAAATATCGGTAGATAGTGGGTGCTACAGTTAGTTGTATTTCCATTCTATTTGAATTCCAAAAGTACAAATTTTGAAAATCCATTATCAGACGTAAAGAGTGATTTTTTTGAGGTTAGGATTTTCATGCATTAGTATTTGACAGATCACGTGGGATTTCAGACATGGTGTCAAAGAGAAAGATGCTCAGTATGCTTTGACATTTCATCATGAATCGTCTTACAAACGAACAACGCTTGCAAATTATTGAATTTTATTATCAAAATGCGTGCTCTGTTAAGAAAGTTCATTGCGCGCTTCCATTTTATGGTCAGTTTAATCGACCCACTGAAGCGGCTATTCGGGCTATTGTGACTAAATTTCGCACCAAATTTACATTGTTGGACATTAAACCACCAACACGCTTACGTAGAGTGCGAACTGAAGAAAATATCGCAGCTGTATCGGCCAGTGTTAATGATGACCACCAATTTTCGATTCGTCGCCGTTCGCACCAATTGGGTCTCTGTTACTCAAAAACGTGGAAATGTCAAAATTGGACTAAGCGGATGGACCACCTAAGACGCAGCCGCGGTCAACATTTAAATGAAATTATCTTCAAAAAGTAAATGTCATGGACCAATCTAACGTTTCAAATAAAGAACCGATGAGATTTTGCAAATTTTATGCGTTTTTTTTTTAAAAAAAAGTTATCAAGCTCTTAAAAAATCATCCTTTACATAGTGCAAAATAACCTAACTTCATGATTCAACCAATTTTTGCCGTAAAAGAAAAAGTACGAATTTGGAAAAAAACTTTTTATTTTGCGTGTCTATGCAGTCAGAGGAATGTATACACCGAATTCCATGATTCCAGCTACTCCCATTTGGTTGGTACCATTTTTACCCCCTTGACGTTTATACGCAATTAGAATTTTATCATTCTTGCTGTAGTCGTTTAGTTGGTACTATTTTTATCCCTCTGTACCATTGTATCCCTTGAAAGTACTAATTTCGAAAAATTCGTCTATCTTCCGTGTCAACGCAGTCAGAGGGATGTATACTCCGAATTTCATGACTCTAGCTGCGGTCATTTGATTGGTACTATTTGTATCCCCTTTTTTCATTTTAAACCCAAAAAGTACGAATATCGAAAAATCACTTTTTTTTCGTGCCTACACACTCAGAGGAATGTATACTCCGAATTTCATGAATCTAGCTGCGGTCTTTAGATTGGTTCTACTTTTATCCCCTTTTTTCATTTTAACACCATAAAGTACGAATTTTGAAAAATCCGTGTATTTTACTTATTTATGCAAACAGAGGAATGTATACACCGAATTTCATTATTCTAGGTACAGCCGTTTGGTTGGTACCATTTTTATCCCTCTATTCCTATTTTACCCCTTAAAAGTACGAATTTGGAAAAAATACTTTTATATTATGTATCTATTCAATTAGAGGAATGTACACACCGAATTTCGTGTTTGTAGCTGTTGTCGTTTAATATGTACCATTTTTATCCCTTTTTTGCCCCATTTCACCCTCTACAAATAAGAATCACTTTATGGTGCACGTTTTTGCTATAAGGGGAATGCGCATACCAAATATCAAGCAAATATAAACAGACATATTCAAAAAACATTCTTAAATACTCTAAAATATTAGGGATTATTATAGGTATTTTTAGTCCTTGAGAGGGACAATTTTTTCCCTTTTGGGCCGATTTCGCCCCATTTCAATCCCAACCGATCTACGACTATAAGACGCATTTATGGAAAATTTGAACGTTCTAGCTCATTTCGTTTGGATGCTAGCGTGCTTTCAACGGACGGACGACGGACGGACATGTCTAGATCGTCTTAGAATTTTATGAGGATCAAGAATATATATACTTTATAGGGTCTCAGGTCGATATTTCAAGGTGTTACAAACGGAATGACAAAGTTAGTATACCCCCATCCTGGAGGTGGAGGGTATACAAAAATATATATACAAAGCACATTTGACTGTCGTAAACCTTGTTAATGATTTCCGATTTGTCTTTATGACTCAGGCTTTTAAACAATCAGTTTTCGGATTTGGGCTTTTTTTTAGCAAGTCCGGTCTAGCTGCACAAGTAAAAATATATTTTTGGGAATTTCCAAAGCAGCCAGCTTTTGTCTCGCTTCCAAAATAGGAACTACACATTCGGCCCCGTTCGTGCCTTATGTCAACATCAGTTCATCTTCCGGGGAATATATGTTTCACAACAGCAAGTAAACAAAAAGATTTCATCCCACAGGAAGCCGTACGTCATATGTATGGTCTCTATACAAAAGCAAAACTCAAATGTTTATAACAAAAATGTGTGTTTTCAACAGTCTACAGCGGCAGAACATTGCCAGTATATTACAGCTCAAGTGAGATTGTGCGTCTGTGTGTGTGTTTAAATGGAAAGGACTTTTGTGTGTGCTGTTTTTTCAGAAAGGATAATTGTTTAGAAAGGTGTATATGAAATATTTACACGTACATAGAGGTAAAATCTACCCTAGCAGAGCTGTCCAAAAACTAAGGACCGCACAGGAAGTAAAAGGGTTTGTGGCAATAAACCCGACTCCGTTATAGGCTACAAGTCACTCCTTTGCTGTAAAACCTCTGCACACATTATTGAAGGTGGTTTAGCTCTGCTCTGCAGCTCGCAAGCTTTAGACCCTTTTGTTGTTGCTGCTGCTACTACTACCTACTGCCATTAACTACTTTGAATACCCTGGGAAGTTTTTTCATTCTTTCTGTTTTCTGTCTTTAAGCCAAAACAGTAGTAATTCCTACCACCGCCGCACAGTGGACTATTTTCATACAAGCTGCGGCAAAAATTAGAGGAAATAGAGCTAGGACCTTAAAATTGCTCACACATCGCTTATATTGTCAAATTAGATCGAAAACAATTTTTTGTTTAAAGCCGCCCACAGCCACACCCACCTCCCATGTAAGTTAAAATGAAAAAACGCCATAAATTTCTTATTTTAATATATATGTTAATACAAATCATTACCAGCGCTTTCATTTGAGTCCACAATTAAATGAAAATTTTCAGTGCCACGCCCAAAATAAAAAAAATATTTTTTACGATTTTTGAAATTTTTAATAAAAATTATTTTATTTTTAAATCGATGACAAAGAGCTATTTTAACTTTTTAATTGCTTAATATTAATATAGGCCCAATATTTACATACTGTAAATATTGTATGTAAATATTGGCGCTCGCATGTCATAAAACCTTACATCCCTAAAGTATGCTTTAAATAAATCGTCCAAAATACATTAACAGAGAACAACAAAGAAAGTTTTGCTTCATTTTTGGCTTAGAAGGTTTTGCCATTTCAGTAATTAAATCGATGTTGGCAGCTATAAGCAGAATATTCTTTTTAAAATGAATAAATAAGACAGTAGTTTAACAATATTTGTTACTGCCGAGGCATCGGTCGGCCTAGCGAATATAGTTTTACGCTGTAGAAAATTAACGATACTAAATAAACACAAACTTCAGATCAACCTATGTCTGAAAAGGAAAGCAAAAACGTAATTACACTTTTTTTAAATGCAAAAGAACACCTTAAGAGCTCCTACTTTCTACGAACTAAACGACATTTCAACGCGATACATGGTTTCCGAGATACATCCCAATAAAATAACCTCTCTTATGATGAAATTTGTAACTATTTTAGCATTTATGAACTTTAAATGCAGCCACAGCTTAAGTTAGCCGCGATATTGGCCAAATCTTTTAGAAAATTTTTAATAGGAATGTTCTTTGCAAAATTCAGTCAGTAAAGTTGAGATTTGGACGCCTGAAATTTGTTGTTGAGTTTTTGCCGCTTATAATACACTGTGCGCCGCTGTATGGCAAGGGTATGTGGCGAAGGGTAAGTACACGAAGGCACCTGTAACAACAGGCGCTCTAGACGAAGCATGCTTCCGGATGCTGTGGCCGTTGCGGTGTTGTTATTGCAGGTGCTTGTAAATACCCTGTTCCATGGTTCCAAGTATAGGGTCCTGGCTTTGTGCTGGGGCGCTTTTGTTGTTATTGTTAAACATTAAGTGTGGTTTGTGTTTCTGCATCTTTAATAAGGATTTTATAGTTGATTGTTTGCTGCAACATCACCATCACCATCATCAGCACCTTTCAATGTTACTCTGCCAGAGAGCCAAACAGTCAGCCAGCCATTCAACCAGCCAGCTGGGGATGATGTTGTTACTGTTGTGTCGGTGTCGGTTAAGGTTTTGTGTATTTTTGTAAATGGCAAGCTTTTCTAAGTGACTTTTTTTCTTTGTTCGTTCCGTCTGTTTTTGGTGTCTTTGTTTCGGTTTCATTTAATATTTACACCACAATTAACTTTAACAAATTTTTCTTTATATTCTGGGCAGGGTTTTTTTGGTTAGCAAGCAACAGACCACAATTTTTTTAACATTACCCTAGATAATAGAGGCCCTATGTTGCCATGCTGGGAATAATAGGAAGCAATAGGCGATAATTGAAATATACCCACATGATTCGATTTTTTAATAGAAAATATAATAGCAAAACAAGTTGGAGGCTTGTAGCTACACATGCCAATAAGGGGAAAAATCTTAATATTGTCCTTCAGTTGAAAAAAAAACACGAAAAATCTGACTATTCAATATTTCACCTAAAACACTTAACGTCATAGGAAACTGTTGTAATTTATACCAAATAAAACTGTTGTAATTTATATCAGATAAAGGGTGGTTAAATTTTAAGGGCCGATGTTGATTTTGAATATAAAACAAATAATTTAGGAAATTATTGTCATTTCTTTTTATTATGATAATATTAGTATGGTTCAATTATGTATGGAACAAAATATCTGCCAATTTGCCGCCGCCACCTCGGCTGCGCACCTCCATCCGATGTTCCAAATTTTCGTTGACGCTGAGGCATAGTTAAGGTTCTATGCCGTTATTGTGTCGAATTATCTGATCCTTTAGCTCTTGAATTGTTGCTGGCTTATCGACGTACACCTTTTCTTTCAAGTAACCCTAAAAAGGAGTCCAACGGTGTCAAATCACATGATCTTGGCGGCCAATTGACATCGGCACCACATGAGATAACAGGGCCATTGAATTCGTCGCGCAAAAGAGCCATTGTTTCGTTAGCTGTGTAGCAAGTGGCATCGTCCTGTTGAAACCACATATCGTCCACATCCATATCTGCCAATTCGGGCCATAAAAAGTTCGTTATCATCTCACGATAGCGAAGACCGTTCACCAGACTCACTGACTGACCGGCCTCATTTTGGAAAAACTACGGCCCGATGATGCCGCCTGCCCATAAACCGCACCAAACAGTCACTCTTTGTGGGTGCCTTGGTGTCTCGACAATCACTCGTGGATTATCATTCACCCAAATGTGGCAATTATGCTTATTGACGAATCCACTGAGTTGAAAATGAGCCTCATCACTGAAGATGATTTTCATCGAAAATTGATCATCCACTGTTGCCATTTCTTGCTACCATTCTGACCATTGACGACGTTTGGAATGATCAAGAGGCTTTAGTTCTTGAGTCAATTGCACCTTGTAAGCGTATAAATGCAAGTCTTTATGTATAATGTCCATCAACGACGAGCGTGAGAGGTGTAATTGTTGGGCACGACGACGAGTTGAGGTGGACGACGGCTCTTCAGCCACACTATCCTGAACAGCAGCAATATTCTCTGCAGTACGAGCTGTACGAGCATGCACTGGTGTTTCCACATCTCCTACAGAACCGGTTTTATCAAATTTTTGCACGATTTTTCCGATTGTATGCACATTGGGACTATTCAAATGACAGAAAAAAACACGAAGTGTACGATATGCATTTTGATTTGAACGCCCATTTTCATATCTTTCCATGGTTCAAATTGAGTTAGTCTGAGATTGAGAAATGTCAAATTAATTGCAGGAAAAAAACTTGACGTTTAGGTGTGGTTCACATTTCGTTCACATCGGCCCTTACAATTTAACCACCCTTTAGGTAGCCTCAGCGGTTTTCTATAATTGTAATAGGGGCTCAATACAATCTAGTCACACAGAGCTACAAAAATAGAATGAAGTGGATAACTCTGGAAGGTGATATTATTAGTATATTATAGAATCTGTATTTAAAATTTGCCAGACACCCCCAAAAATCTTGAGTACGGGTAAAAACGGTTCTTCGTTGTTGTTGTCGTTGTAGCAGCTTTAGAGGGAGCTGAGGTGATAATCCTTAAGTCTGAATTGTACTAGACTTCGTTCCGGCATGTATCCGATTATCGCGGGAACCTTTGTCCATCATCGTTATCATGTTGTACGGCTGTTATTTGCATCTTCTTCAAGGTTGATGTTAATGTTAAGGGAATAGGATGTTAATCGAGTTGTATCACTATCCTCCACTAGGGGCGCTGCATTTTATATGTTAACAGCCACGTTATGTATCGCTAATGGCTATTAATTTCTTCCCTGGACCTTTGAGCAATCGAAATGACTATTTTTATGTGAAAGTGTGTTCGGATGAGAAAATTGGCTGTTTCGGATGATTGGTGTTTCGGATGATGAAAAGTGAAGATTTGTTGATGTTGAATTTTACCAGTGCGCCGACCGGGAATCGAACCCAGCACCTTCAGATTGCAAGACGCGCACACTTCCACTGAGCTATGAAGGCCACTACGGTTCTTCGTAACTTAGCTTACTGTTGTTTATCAGCCATTGATCGATATCACTGTGCGACAACTCTGAGAAGTGATAGTATTTTTCTGGTAAATATTGTCGAGTAAAAGAGGAATCTGTATTTGAAATTTGCCAAACACTCCCAAAATCTTGAGTTACGGATAAAACAAACCGATTTTTCGTACCTTGTGCAGACTTTTAAGACTGAAACATAGTTGATTATCAAACGATTTTAAATCTCTATCCGGAATTAAAAAGATATATATATATATATAGCTTAATAAAGAAAACTTAAGAAATCGGTGTACTTTTGTCCAGCAAACACACTTTTTTAAGATATTTCTAACCATTTTTCAACTTAGGCAATGTTTTTACACAATTTCTTGTTTAGTAACCGTACCATAAGTAAACTTATTTACGTAACACATTTAGCAGGGAGTCAAATGACGCTTAGTCCTAAAAAATCCGCTAGTAATTGACTGAGTTATTGAAGTTTTTCTAAATACCAAATTTTCGCAAAAATACAAATTTAGGCCATTCCAGTTCATCTCTCATTATTTTACGAATTGTTCACAAAAAACTGCTTAAAATTCTTCAAAATAGATAAAAATGGTAAACGATCATTTTAATAAAAAAATCCCCAATTTTAAAACACACTTTCACCACTTTGGGAACTCGGGATTTTTTTTGAAAAAATTGTAAATCTAGTATTATTATCATAACTTTTAGAAATACAGGGTTGCGCAGATTGAGCTATATGGTTTGAATTCTTTCTAATTTATTTAATTATTATTCTTACTTTGTCTTTTTTTCGGCATTTTGTGAAGGAGACTTGGGGAATTAATTATGAATCATTACACGTACAAAAATAATTGAATTTTATTTTTCAAACCAACAGTCACAATTCACACTTTGGTAATGAGCGATAAAGTCCATTTCCTATTAAATGGGTATGCCCCTATTTTCTATGCAGTCAGAGGAATGTGTACAACGAATTCCATGATTCTAGCAGCGGTCATTTGGTTGGTACCATTTTTGCTCCTTTATCCCATTTTACCCCCTCTAAAATCTCTTTATTTTACGTTTCTACGTAATCATTCTAGCTGTAGTCGTTTATTTGGTACTATTTTTATCCCTCTGTAGCCATTGTATCTCTTGAAAGTACGAAATTGGACAAAAAACCAGAGGAATGTATACTCCGAATTTCATGTCTCTATCTGCGGTCATTTGGTTGGCACTATTTTTAATCTTTTTTTTTTCATTTTAATCCCAAAAAGTTCGAATTTCGAAAAATCCGTTTATTTTACGTGCCTACGCAATCAGAGGAATGCATACACTGGATTTCAGCCGTGCAGCCGTTTGGATGGTACCATTTTTATTCCCCTATTTCCATTTTACTCCTTTTTTAAGTACGAATTTAGAAAAAATACTTTTATTTATATTCTCTACTCAATTAGAGAAATGTACACACCGAATTTCGTGTTTCTAGCTGTTGTCATTTGATAGGTACCATTTTTATCCCTTTTTGCCCCAATTCACCCCCTACAAATAAGAATCACTTTATGGGGCACGTTTTTGTTATCAGGGGAATGCGCATACCCAATATCAAGTTAAAGCGGACATATTGAAAAACTATGCTTAAATACTCTAAAATATTAGGGGTTATTATGGGTATCTTTAGTCCTTGTGAGGGACACATTTATCACTTTAGACCGGTTTCGCCCATTTACAATGCCAACCGATCTACGACTATAAGACGCATTTATGGAAAATTTGGACGTTCTTGCTTCTTTCGTTTGGATGCTAACGTGCTTTCAACAGACGACCCTGGCTAGAACGTCTTAGAATTTTATGACGACCAAAAATATATATTTTATAGGGTCACAGGTCGAGGTGTTACGAAACCACCTCCCATCCTGGAGGTGGAGGATATAAAAATATTCCACGTCAAATTTCACTACAAGTTACCGAACAAAAGAAAGCCGTAAAAATAATAGGTCTGTTCGATTGGGCTTATTAGCTTAATATTTGTATGGAATTTACTCGCTTAACAAGAAGGTAACTTACAGCTCTCTTAGTTACCGAGTAATGTGGTGCCAGATGTTTATTTGTGATTTATTTAAATAAAACTAATGGATAAAAATGTTGCCACCTTATCTAGTCTCTTAATTGTAAGCTAGCAAGCCCACTCGAACTGGACTAATATGTATAACTAAAATATCAGTTCCTATTTTGTCATTTAAACAAGAATTGTACTATTTTTTCCAGAGTATTTTTAAGTGTTTGCCCCTCCCGGAAAATTAGGAAAAGTGATGTTGCCCATTTACCATTCGGTAATCTTTTAAAAACACAACTTCAGTTGGTGTCCATCTTCAAAATATTTGCTTGAGTTAAGGTTTCTGCCCTCAATAACTAAATTGAAATTCTTAATTAAAATCCAGTGATTTTTAGAAGTTTTCCAACTTCTCCTACTGTTCATTGTGTACTTCACCAGCCTGGCTGGACATAACCTCTCATTTGAAAGATGGTAATCTCCATCACCGATTAGATTTCAAAAGCAGTGACAAATATTTTTTTCCTTTGAAAATTTAAAATTTCTTTTAAAGGCTCTTATCTGCGGTCGAAGGAAGTATTGTGCGGTTGTGTTCTTGTGGTCCGTGTTTTTCTTTTGCATTATCCATTATTTCCTCCTATACATGTCTTGTTAATCTTACTTTACTTTCATTTCGTTACGTTATTTTACGCTTTTCACTAAATTGGCTTTTCCGTCTGCAATTGTGCTTTTCTCTTGTTACACCGACCTAATCTTTGTTTTCTTTTCACTGTGACTTTCTGTGTCTTGTTGCCGGCAGTGTATGGCGGGGGGAGGGGAAGCTGTCAACAAACTGTCTATTTAAAATGTCTATTTGACCATTTATCTTTCAGAGATTACACCACACACACACACACCAAACAGAAGGGAGATGACGAGACTGAAATTTAGAGAGAAGTCCTTGCTCTGGCCTGATTGGCGTAGAAGTTGTCGAGGCATTGCCAAAATAAAAGAAATCCTGAACAGTTTGACATGACCACAAAAAGGTAATTTTGGAAAGAATACCAAGAGAAACGTATAATTTTCACTGGTAAAAAGATACCGGAAACATTCGCCGTCCATCATTGTTTCTTACCCACAAATGCTGCAAAACAGTTGAATGATTGAACGATGGCATGAATCATCAAGGAGCGGAAAGTTATAGATTAAAATTTATTTTGTTAAAAATGATGATGTCTACGAAGGACACAATGGGGAGAGTCGGGTGATATGGTTTAACGGACGTGCTAAAATACTGACCTCATAGATTGAGGTTTTATAAGGTGTAACTACATTTGCCATGGCGAAATTTAATGTTTGAAATGTAAGCAAAAGACATCCCACAAGATGTCGATCTCTAGGCACTGCGTAAGACTCTAATAATTATTGTTCTTGTATAGATCGTAGCAGCATGATAACATGAAGCTGTACCTGCATTGTTCAAAAGAAAAGTCCTTCGAAAAATAAAGTAGTTTAAAATAAGAGATGTTTTATGTTCAAATGAAATATAACAATTTGTGTAAAGAATTAATTAATTAACGAGAAAACAAAAAAAAGTATTTTTCCTAAAAATATTTTTTGTGTGCTAATTCATAAAATAACACAAACAAATATTTTTATACCTTCCACCTCCAGGATGGGGGTCTACTAACTTCATCATTCCGTTTGTAACACCTTGAAATATCGACCTGAGACCCTATAAAGTATATTTATTCTTGATTATCATAAAATTCTGGGACGATCTAGCCATTTCCGTCCGTCTGTTGAAAGCACGCTAGCATCTAAACGAAAGGAGCTAGCACGGCTAAATTTTCCACAAATGTGTCTTATAGTTGTAGATCGGTTGGGTTTGAAACTGGGCAAAATCGGTCCAAAGGGAAATTTTTTCCCTCACAAGGACTGAAAATACCCATAATAACCCCAAATATTTTAGAGTACTTAAGCATATTTTTTCAATATGTCTGCTTGTACTTACTTGATATTGGTTATGCGTATTCCCCCTATACTCAAAATGTGTACCAGTGGTTCTTGATCGTAGGGACAAAGAGTGATAAAATAGTACCTATCCAACGACAACAGTTGACATAAAAGTATTTTTTCGAAAATCGTACTTTGAAGGGTTAAAATGGGAATAGAGGGATAAAAATGCACCAACCAAATGACCACAGATAGAGTCATGAAATTCGGCGTTTACTTTCCTCTGACTGCGTAGACACGAAAAATAAAAGTTTTTTCCAAATTCGAACTTTCAAGGGATACAATGGGTACAGAGGGATAAAAATAGTACAGAGGGTAAAAATAGTAATAGTAGATAGAATGATGAAATTCGGTGTGTACATCCCTCTAATTAAGTAGACACGTAAAATAAAGAGATTTTAGAAAGTCGTACTCTTGAGGCGGAAAAATAGGAAAAATGGGATTAAAATGGTACCAACCAAACTGCTGCACCTAAAATAATGAAATCCGGTGTATATATTCCTCTGATTGCGTAGACACTAAAATAAACGGATTTTTGGAAATTCGTACTTTTAGCGGTAAAATGGAAAAAGGGGATAAAAATAGTACAAAACAAATGACCACAGATAGAGTCATGAAATTCGGCGTTTACTTTCCTCTGACTGCGTAGACATGAAAAACAAAAGGTTTCTGTCAAATTCGAAGAGATTTTAGAAAGTCGAACTCTTGAGGGGGTAAAATAGGAAAAAGGGGATTAAAATGGAACCAATCAAATGGCAAATTAAAAGATTTTTTAAAATCGTACTTTTTACTTTTACGACAAAAATTGTTTGAATCATGATTGTGAAATAACCACACTATGTACGTGAGATAATGAATTTTCAAAATTTGTACTTTTGGAATTAAAATGGAATGGGAATACAATCAACTGTAGCACCCACAATCTACCAATATTTATGGTATTTAAGCTTTTTTGAAAATATAAAAATAAATTTTTTTTTTAGATTTCAATTTGAATTTTATTTCGATATATGGGCATTTCCATGATGTCGAACGTGACCATCGTACGCATTTAAAGTGACAAAAAAGTCAAAATATAACGGTTTTTTATTTTGACCATATGCTTAACTTATAGCTCTTAATTAACTGTATAATTGGCGCTAATGTGGATTTTGGGTATTTTTTCGTTTTCAAGATAATCTAAAAAAACCAAGGCATTCGCACGTGACCAAAACAGAAGTCGTTTTCGGGACCAACAATTCAAACACCGATTTCAGCGAAACCTGTGGCAATATTTCAATGTGACCAATTTTAGAACGTTGTGTACCGATGTCTCTTAAAAATGGCTTTGATTTTATCCGAAAATTATTAATACTTTTTTTGTAATTTAATTTTAAGCATGGTATTTATGTTGTTTCAGTTGCATTTTTTACGGAATTATAGCTAATATATATTTTTTGTAATCCACAGAAGTATTGAATGTATTCATTCTCAAATAATAACAGCAAAAAAGAAAATTTTGTTTTTCAATTTATTATTTTGAAATTATAGCTGATCTTCTTTCAACTTTCTCACCGCTGTTTTCAGCTCTCTTTAGTTTTTTCGCCTCCGTTTTTGCTAATAAATAAATTACAAAAGTATTTTTTTTACAAAAATAAATTATTGTAGTAAGATTTTTTTTTAATTTTCCCACTTAAGATGTCGCACGTGACCAACTTTAATGAAGTACCAAGGTCACAAATTTTCTCATTTTCCAGTAATGTTTATTTTTATTTCAATTGTATAAAAATCTCTGTTTGTACTCAAAATTGTATGATCTTTCTGAATGTACTTTGGACACAGTAGCACAGTAGCGACAAATGTTGTTTTTCCATGTCGAACGTGACATCGAAATATGTGATAATATATTTAATAAAGATTGACCATACACTGTAGAAAAAGTATTTTGAGTTTCTTAATGTAGCATTATTCATCAGCCACCCTGTATATTAGGCAATTTCTAGTCACCCAAAGAAAATAACGTTTGGATTGTTTAATGATGATTTGCTAAATATTTCGATCAATGAAGCCGTCTGCAAGCTAAACTTTCTTGAAAACGCCCCTAAAAGCATATTTTCACGTGTGTTTTTTATTTAACATTTTGTCGATTTTTTTTTCTGAATTAAGGGACGCTTGAAAGCACTTAAAATATAAATTTTGATTCTTGTCCTAGAGGATTTTGCCAACATCGTGGCTAAATTTAGCTGTGGATGCATTTAAAGTTTATAAATGCTAAAATCATTGAAAATATCATCATATTAGAAGTGATTTTATTGGCCTGTATCTCGGAAACCATGTATCGTATTAAAATTTTGTTTAGTTCGTAGAAAATTGTAGCTCTTTGAGTTTAAAAAAGTGTAATTACATGTTTGCCTCCCTTTTCAGAAAGTGGTTTACCTGAAGGTTGTACTTATTTAGTATTGTTAACTTTCTACAGTATAAAAATATATTCGCGAGGCTGACCGATGCCTCGGTATTTACGGGTATTGTTAAAATATTGCCTTATTTACTCATTTTAAAAATAATATTCTGCTTATAGCTGCCAACATCGATTTAATTACTGAAATGGTAAAACCTTCTAAGCCAAAAATGAAGCAATATTGTCTTCGTTGATCTCTGTTAATGTCTGTTGGACGATTTATTTAAAGCATACTTTAGGGATGTAAGGTTTTATGGCATGCGCATTTAAATATGGGGTCTATATTAATCTTAAGCTATTTAAAAAGTTATAATAGCCGTTTGTCAACGATTAAAAAATAAAATAATAAATAAAAAATAAAATAATTTTTATCGAAAATTTAAAAAATTTAAAAAAACTGAAATTTTTATTTGCGTTGGTCGTGGTATTGAAAATTTTCGTGTAATTGTGGACTCAAATGAAATAACCGACAATGATTTTTATTGGCATATTTATTAAAATAATAAATTTATGCCGTTTTTGATCTAATTTGAGGATATAAGGGATGTGTGTTAAATTTCAAGGCCGCAGCTTGTGTGAAAATATTCCACTTTGCGGCGCAACGCTCATTCTTGTTTGTTGTTTGTAAGATGGCTTGTGTACTTTTTTACTTGGTGCGATTTTTTAAACGCAAATTCGGCGTGAGAGTTGTGCTTCTCGTTCGTTTGTGGGAATCGTTTCCTTATAGAGGCCGGGTTTGATTTTGAAAGGTCGCTGCGAAGCCACTTGAGAAGACTTTTGACATGGTCGAAATCATGATCGTGGTAGTCTGCAGCCAAGTACAAAGTGTCGCCATGCCATTTGTAAATAAATTTGCATTCTATTAAATATAGATGCAAAATGGTCTTGCGCCAGTACAATATCCCAGTTCATTTTAAGCTATTTAAAAAGTTATAATAGCCGTTTGTCATCGATTAAATAATAAAATAATTTTAATCGAAAATTTCAAAAATCTTAAAAAACTAAAATTTTTATTTGAGCGTTGGGCGTGGAATTGAAAATTTTCATTTAATTTTGGACTCAAATGAAATCACCGGCAATGATTTTTATTGACATATATATGAAAATAATTATTGCCGCAGCTAGTATGAAAATAGTCCACTGTATGCAATATTCCACTTCCGCAACGCTCATTCCTGTAAAAAGTCTTTGAACGCATTGGGTAGAAATTTTACAAAAATATAACTTTTTTGGTAGGCAACCAACAATTGCAACAATATTTTCTCCGTGTACGGACTGAAAAAGTTGCATTGTCACCTGGCTTGGCATTTTCAAATATACGACAATTTTGTTTCTTAGCATAGCCATTCATCCAATAAATGTACCATTGCCAGAGAGAGAATTTACAATTGAAATTGGGGCTCAATCGTGTAACTTGACTTGAATGATGAGGCAGCACTGGCTGAATAAAAAAAATGGTTTCGTTTGACGCCGCCAAAACAACATGACCACTAGAGGCTGGCAACATCGATCCACTCTTGTGGAAATCGATTATGTTTTGTATACCCGGTAAAACTAAATTGTTAAATAACAATCTAATTTCTTTATTTTTTGTATTTGGACCTGCAAACACAAGTATTTAATATATATATATATTAAATAATAAAATTGCTATATTGATTCATTTAATTAATTTTTAAATGAAATTTAATTAATTTTTAAATGAAATTTAATAATTTTTTTAAATGAAATTTAATTAAATTTCCACTTTTTATTTAAATTAATTCATTCTAATTCCTAATCATTTGCAGTAAGTTAATCCTGCAAAAAATAAACGATTCATCCCAAACATCCTGTACAACACCTAATATTCAGCTTCCAGTCTTTTTGGGCGACCTTCGCAAGATAAATGGGATGCTGTTCATAAAATGTATAAAGTACTTCGCAATTGACTGAGGACTATGAACAACGAATAATATTGTGTTGTTTTTTTTCGAAACAACATGAACAATTGCCACTTGCAACACCTTTTCACACTCTCCCGAAACACAGAGCAGACCTTTTTAGGATTTTTTTACAGCTTTGCCTGAAGCATACAAATGGCCAGAAATATTGCCAAACGAAAAAAACTTTTAAAAATTATTACAAAACAGTCGCACCACACTACTACACATTTGGAAAATAAATAAACTGCCAAGAAATACTTTAATAAGTTTTGAGGAATAGCAAAAAATGTCGAAAAACAACACATTTATCAAGATTTACAAATACAATTTATGGTCGAACATTTATTATTTGGCCCAGGAAACACCCACTCAAACCACACCGCCACAGAGAGGTAAGGACAAACAAAACACATCACTGAGGTGTCTTAGCCAAGTGCCAAGTGAAAAGATACCTTTTTTCTTTTCTTAAGTAGACATAAATATGAAAGATATGAATGAATGTTGGGTGGTGGATGGTGGTTGGGTGCTACGACCACAGAAGATGACTGAAAAGAAAGCTCGCCCAAAACTCACCGAAGGATTGACATTTCTTCCTGAAGTCCCTCCTCGCCACACTACTGAAGAACAGGGAATTGTTAACCTTTTACACACACACACCCATATATATATATCCATCATCCAACACAGGATGGCAACGAGAAAAGGAAGTTATTGAATACGAGCAAAAGATTGTCGTCGTATATAAGGTGCTTCATATAAACACCTATCCGCCACCCGGAGTCGTGGTGGTGGTGGCAGAGTGGTAGACACCTACAGCTACATACAATTCCATAAATATTTATGAGCGAAACGTGTGAAAAAGTGTCATTATGATGAATATGAAAACATTAGTTTTCCCAAGTAATTGAACGTAACATTTTCCCTCCAGTTATCCCCCCGCTCTTCCGCTCATCATAACGCAGAACATGCTAAAGTTTCCCAACACTTGGCACAAGTAAGAGCTGTCTTCTGCGCTGTTATGTTCTCGTTCTTCATGGAAAATTGGTTTCTACTTAAGTTTGAGTGATTTGCCATGAAGGATACAAATATTTTAAAATTATTATATTTTGCAACAACTGAAGTGGGAGACGAAACAAGTATTTCCAAACGCGAAATTGCTATTAATCACAACAACCCCGAGAAAGAAAGTTGGCGGAAATTAATGTCGGAATAAAACAAGTTGAGGAAACAATATTAACAGAAATTGGGAAATAACTCAAAAGCAAATTAAATTGAGATAAATGCTCCACGATGGTGGAACAATAAGTGAATAAGTTGAATATAATAATTAATTATTACTTTATTATTGCAATATTGATTTATTAAATAAATATAAATAATTAAATAATTAAATAATTAAATAATTAAATAATTAAATAATTAAATAATTAAATAATTAAATAATTAAATAATTAAATAATTAAATAATTAAATAATTAAATAATTAAATAATTAAATAATTAAATAATTAAATAATTAAATAATTAAATAATTAAATAATTAAATAATTAAATAATTAAATAATTAAATAATTAAATAATTAAATAATTAAATAATTAAATAATTAAATAATTAAATAATTAAATAATTAAATAATTAAATAATTAAATAATTAAATAATTAAATAATTAAATAATTAAATAATTAAATAATTAAATAATTAAATAATTAAATAATTAAATAATTAAATAATTAAATAATTAAATAATTAAATAATTAAATAATTAAATAATTAAATAATTAAATAATTAAATAATTAAATAATTAAATAATTAAATAATTAAATAATTAAATAATTAAATAATTAAATAATTAAATAATTAAATAATTAAATAATTAAATAATTAAATAATTAAATAATTAAATAATTAAATAATTAAATAATTAAATAATTAAATAATTAAATAATTAAATAATTAAATAATTAAATAATTAAATAATTAAATAATTAAATAATTAAATAATTAAATAATTAAATAATTAAATAATTAAATAATTAAATAATTAAATAATTAAATAATTAAATAATTAAATAATTAAATAATTAAATAATTAAATAATTAAATAATTAAATAATTAAATAATTAAATAATTAAATAATTAAATAATTAAATAATTAAATAATTAAATAATTAAATAATTAAATAATTAAATAATTAAATAATTAAATAATTAAATAATTAAATAATTAAATAATTAAATAATTAAATAATTAAATAATTAAATAATTAAATAATTAAATAATTAAATAATTAAATAATTAAATAATTAAATAATTAAATAATTAAATAATTAAATAATTAAATAATTAAATAATTAAATAATTAAATAATTAAATAATTAAATAATTAAATAATTAAATAATTAAATAATTAAATAATTAAATAATTAAATAATTAAATAATTAAATAATTAAATAATTAAATAATTAAATAATTAAATAATTAAATAATTAAATAATTAAATAATTAAATAATTAAATAATTAAATAATTAAATAATTAAATAATTAAATAATTAAATAATTAAATAATTAAATAATTAAATAATTAAATAATTAAATAATTAAATAATTAAAAAAATTTAAAAATTTAAAAATTTAAAAATTTAAAAATTTAAAAATTTTAAAAATTTAAAAATTTAAAAATTTAAAAATTTAATAATTTAAAAATTTAAAAATTTAAAAATTTAAAAATTTAAAAATTTAAAAATTTAAAAATTAAAAATTAAAAATTAAAAAATTAAAAAATTAAAAAATTAAAAAATTAAAAAATTAAAAAATTAAAAAATTAAAAAATTAAAAAATTAAAAAATTAAAAAATTAAAAAATTAAAAAATTAAAAAATTAAAAAATTAAAAAATTAAAAAATTAAAAAATTAAAATATTAAAAAATTAAAAAGTTAAAAAAATAAATAATTAAACAAAAACTTAAAATTTAAAATGATTGATTAATTCTCAATTATAAAAATAGTATCAGTTTTAGGATTATGTTGTCCACATTCATGTTTTCTATACTTCTGAAGGAAAATATGTTCCACTCTGATTTGTATCGCTTTATTGGAAAGTTATTCTCTCTCTCTCTATGTTTCTTTATTATGTACTTACTTTATTTAGTAAATGTTCATCGTACTTACCTAAATTAACATATATTATATCGTCTGGTGTTACACTAAATCGAGGCGGTGCATGTACATCTAAGTGGAACCATGTACCGTTCTTATGCTGTTTCGGATCACGATTTAAAAATACAACTTTACACTCGTACCAGCCCTGATCCGACTCCTTGATGTTGGTCAGATTCAGTGATGCCGAACCGAAGGGTGAGTCCGGTGACACGCGTGACACTCGGCTCTTGTAGCCGTCCTCGATGTGCTCGGGATAGCTTTCGTACCATATGTAGATCGGCAAGTCGGAACCCTGCATTTTGAAAAAACGCAATCGTGCGAAATATTGAAATAAAAAAGAAGTTGACATTAATTAAACAGCATAGCCGGGATGATGCATCATGATCAAATAATTGATTAAGTTTTTGGAATCGGTATCAATTGTTCAAAAAATAAAAGTCATGATTTTGTTTGGATTAGTGAAAAATAGGATTATAATAAATGGTAAATGATGTGTTCAGAGGTTTTTTTGTTGTTGTTGTTATAGAATGTAAACAATATTTAGATTCAAATGTCTGCTATTTTGTTTGGTTGATGGTGTGATGGAGGGATGCTTTTATGTTTGTGTTGAATTGAATGTCGATCAAATGCTGTGACAATTACGAAATTCATATACATACATATATTTATATATATATATATATGAAATGCGCTGGTCTTTGAATTTAAATAAATAATGACCACATAAAAATTAAAATTGAAATCAGGCAATAAGCTAAATATGTATGTACACACATACTATATGATTTGTTTATTTATGTATTAGAGCAGGGAAACTGAACTGAATGCAAACAGAAAATTATCATTGAAAATTCTGTGAGCTGATTAAATCATAAAATGTACATTCAGTCAGACGGACCGAAATTCTCATGGTATTAATTTAATATGAAATATGCTGGATGTCCTTGTTTGTTTCACACTACTGCAGTTATGTGCCATGTGTTGTGTTTTAACTCTATAGTTTCGAACTATATGATATAAAAACAAAACAAAAAATACATAATTTATTACATAAAAATCCATGCAAAAACCTATTATTTGGCTGTGCTCAAAATAAATCAAAACTTTAAATATTTGCAATTTATGCTGTTTGTTATTTGCCTAAGGGGATAAACATAAATAAATCAGGGGAAAAAATGTTGCAGTTCATATTAAAATTAATATTTGTTTGTGCCATATGGAAAGGCGTTTGATGTTATCGAGAACAACACAAAAGGTTACAGTGAAAGGAAAAAGCAAAAAACATGCGATAACAAAAATACAAATTTTATGTACGAGACCTAATAATGTATTTTTTTGTATTCATAAAGGCTTAATGATTCATAAAATCAAAACAAACAAATTTTTAGGGATAGTTTTTTTTTTGGCTAGAATTCCAATTTTCGTCGAATGTACGTTTAATATTTTAACTGTAATTTTGGAAATATAGGCCCGCTTGTATGTCAAATCAAAGGATTTAACGATGGCTACACATATTGCGAACATCACTATCTCTTAGAGACAGTGGCCTAGGAACAATCACCAAAAAGATGAGAAAAAATATTTTTTCAAAAAATAAATATTTTTTGCCTGGCAAGAAAAAAAACATAAAAATTAGAAAAAAAATTCGCACAAATTATTTTATTTTATTTCTTTATAGCTGACATTATAGTGAAGAAAATAATGCCTAAATGCAAAATATCTATGAAAAAATTTAGAAGTTATATCTCTCTGTGTAGACGCTAAAAATTAACAAGAAACCATGATTTTTTAAATTTATGGTTAAATAGCACGAAATACTTTACATATTAGCCAGTATTATTTTATTTTTTGAAAGCTGGGATCTTAACGAAGAAGTCAAGGCCTATTTGAAGAAAATCTAGGTATAAATGTAGAAGTTATGACCCATCTTGTAGAAGTACTTGACGACATCACATATGACTAAATCAATTAAAGCAAAAACTTCGTAAAAAAATGACACGATTTTTTAAATTCCATTACTTTTACAATAAATACTCTTATATTATTCCATAGATTTTCTTAATTTTTTAAATATTTAATTTTTTAAATATTTAATTTTTATTTTTATTTTTATTTTTATTTTTATTTTTATTTTTATTTTTATTTTTATTTTTATTTTTATTTTTATTTTTATTTTTATTTTTATTTTTATTTTTATTTTTATTTTTATTTTTATTTTTATTTTTATTTTTATTTTTATTTTTATTTTTATTTTTATTTTTATTTTTATTTTTATTTTTATTTTTATTTTTATTTTTATTTTTATTTTTATTTTTATTTTTATTTTTATTTTTATTTTTATTTTTATTTTTATTTTTATTTTTATTTTTATTTTTATTTTTATTTTTTTTTTATTTTTATTTTTATTTTTATTTTTATTTTTATTTTTATTTTTATTTTTATTTTTATTTTTATTTTTATTTTTATTTTTATTTTTATTTTTATTTTTATTTTTATTTTTATTTTTATTTTTATTTTTATTTTTATTTTTATTTTTATTTTTATTTTTATTTTTATTTTTATTTTTATTTTTATTTTTATTTTTATTTTTATTTTTATTTTTATTTTTATTTTTATTTTTATTTTTATTTTTATTTTTATTTTTATTTTTATTTTTATTTTTATTTTTATTTTTATTTTTATTTTCAAATGTATGTTTGACATTTGCAAAATTGCGAACAAAATTGGTAAATATTAAAGACATACTTTCAAAGTAGTGAAAGTAGTTCTTTAATGCTAACTGTAAGAAATTTACATGGAAAATTTTCGAGAAGAGATCGACCTCAGTTTAACCTTTATGAAACTCACTTTCATCTCGGTGAATAAGCAAAATTGACTATTGAGAAGAAGTTTTAAATTGCCCTACAAACGATTGCTTTGAAATTCCATTTCTTCCGCAGCAAGAAGCTTAAATTTTATTATAGTCCGTAGATTTTCTTCAAATATACCTTTGGTTTGATGGCTCAGTGATTGAGAAACTTAAATGTTGGTTATTGTCGTGACCGTTCAAATGAAAATGACTATAGCGTGTAGTACTGAGCAAGACCATATCATTACGCAATTACGATAATGACTCAACTAAAATTTTATGCAAATCGAGATTTTTGGTTATTTGAACAAAACACAACAATTTCAGTCATAATAAACAAAAATATCGATTTGCAAACAATGTTATTTGAGTATCTTTTTATGTATGGGTAACGATATACACGTTAAACTTGACTTCATATAACGGTGAACTATATTCCCAGTTTTCCATTGATTATCTCTTCCCCTTTTTACGCGAATTTTATTTAAAATAAAAATATGGTTGTTTTAATAATTTATTTTCATACCTTTCCAATTCATATATAAATGTTATGGGTATCAAATGAAAGAGAAGAATATCCTTTAAAAATAATTTAAATTTCATGCTTCTGTCTGTATAAGTGTAGCATTGAAAACGTTAAAAAAATCCCCCCTTAAAAATAAATAAATTGTAACTTTTTAAAGTGGTAAACTTCAAATAGTTGTTAATGTTAAACTAATACATACATCTGCATGGAATTTTAAGTATTTTTAACCGATAGATTCCTCTTTAATTTGATACCCATATCGCCTATGGATGAATCGCAACAGTACGGAAATAAATTATTAAAACAATTTTATAATGTGAAAATTAAAAGTCCTACAAATTAGAAAATATCACCCAATGGAAAACTAAGTACACAGCTATTCTACATACGATGTCTAGGTCCATTTGTGTATATAGTCTTGGGCAGGTCCAATGAAAAAAAAGTAAAAATCTGGTGTATTATCTCATTCTCTCGGAAATATACCCAAAGTTTGAAACCATTTTATTTTGAGCGCAGCTCCAAACATTAGGCTCTTAAAGGGTAAACTTCACAGTATTTCCTCTCATCTGCAGCTTGAGTATTTCTCATAGTCATTTATGATCATTTACGATATCCTTTATTGACTTTATAATAATTGATTAATATGTTGGCAAATGTTTTATATACTGTGTTATATATGAATTTTAATGTATCTGTGGGAATACCACCTTTACACATGTGCGTGCAGGCTGCCTGTGTGTGTGCAGTATCATAAGGTCGTACGTATGGCATATTATTTTTTAATTAAATGGATTTTTCAATATATTCTTTTCGTGTTTATTTATATACATATATATAAGGCTACACATTTGGTTGAAGGTAGAGATGAAGCCTAAAGTACCAGGACATTGAATTGTCACAAGTGCAGCAAACAACTTTGAAGGAAGAACAGTCTCCAAAAAATTCCAAAAAAAAGTAATATTTGCGAAAAAATCTTTTTTAATGGCACAAAAAAATAGAAAAAATATAACATTCTAACGTAGGAAAATGTCTACATGTAAAAGAACTATGGATAAATGTAGATGTTACGACACCCTTTGTAGACGCAAACAAAATAAAAATATTATTTTTTAGTCTTTTATAAAGAGCGGGGAAAAACCTTTACAAAAAAAATATATAATGACATCTTAACAAGGAATCAAGGCCTATTTGGAGAATATCTATGATTAATTGTTGAAGTTATGGATCTTCAACAAAAAAAAGATTTTTTTCGAAAATAATCAATTTTTTTATTTTTTTGAGACTGTTCCTAATCCACTGTTTTTATGCGAATGTAAAATTCCCAGCATTTTTCGGCATCATATTTACCTTAAATGAAAAACATAAGCCAGACCTATATTTTCAAAATCAGTGTACAATATTAAAGGTACTACCATCGTCGGAAGTGGGTATTTTAGTAAAAAGTTCAAAAAAATATGTATTTTCACCGTGATATTCTTCGGTCAATATGTGGTCTATTTCAATCGAAAAAATCCTGATGAAGAATATTTAAGAAAAAATTATAACAATGGTTGCTGTGGTTCAATAGAGAATATGCCGAATGAATAAGCAATTTTGCAATGACCATAAGCTGTACGCACGGCCATGGAAGCTCTTGACCAGCACCATCAAATATTGTATAATCATAAAAACACATTATTTCTATGTACATACACACAAACGTATACATATATGTCGGTACAAATATGCTTCTTTGTGTTGTATTGTAGGTGGATGTATATACATTAGGTTGGGTCATAGAACATTTTTTACTGCCTTCAACCCTCCAGAAAAGGTACGGATGGTTTAATGATGTTTAGGCAGATATTTCGTCCAAAAACAAAATAGTAGGTTCTACAATAAACAAACGTGTCTTGGCGTTTGCGGAAGCAAGAAACAATAAGACCCGATTTAAGCAGATGATGAATTTCCAAGTCGGCAGCTAATATTTCCGCTTAGAAAACGTTTTTCCATTCACACGAACCCCTCAAAATCAACTTTCTCGAACTAAATTAAAAAAAATATGGATAATTTTTTAAAATTGCAATTTTTGCCGAAGGCGACTTGTTGTACTCGCATTTTGGAAATAAGGTATAATTATGATGGCTACAAATGTTGAGAATTTCAATTTATATAGTAGCAGTTGTTGAGGAACACTTCCCGAAAAATTGACATTTTTATTTTTTGAAAAAAAAAGTAAAAACACGTTAAGTTCGGTCGGGTCGAATCTAATATATTATCGGTATATTAGAGACTGTCCACATTACATAGAATTGCACTACCATATTACGAAAATGTTTATTCTTCATTATTATTATATAATAATAGTATAATATATTAATACTAATAATTATTATTAGTCAGAAATCTTAAAAAATGTGCCCTAAATATTATTAGGTACAAACAATTTCCCTCACGCCCGTTTTACCTCTTTTACAATTTCATCTACAGCCAAAATGTCTGTACAATTTTAATTGGAATAGTTGTAATATTGAATATCCAATATGCCTCAGACTAGAATGTACGAACCTAATATAATTTTTTAAAACTAATTGCAAAAAATCCCCAATAATATAATTAAATAAAAAAGTTATAAACCATATAGCTCATTCTGCGCCACCCTGTATAAGCGTCATAACTTATACATTTATCCATAGACTGTTTCAGCTAGGTCTTGTTTCCCCGCTAAAGTTCTAGTTTGTGAAAGCTTTTTGGATCAATTAAAAAATAAAAAATCATCAATTTTTATTTTATTCATTATTTTCTATATACAGCTAACTAACTAACTTCCACATTTATGCGCAGATCTTTAACCACAGACTATGTTGTCTTTTCTAGAATGTTAGATGTTAAAAAATAGCACAAATTTTTTTTCAACAAAAAAATATTCTTGTTGAAAAAAAAAATAATTTGTATTGTTCATAAACCACTGTTCCTAAGTGAAACTGAATTTCGCAACATTTGTAACCATTATAATTTTTGAGCTCGAGGCCTTTATTATTTTATTTATTTAAATATGTTTTTCCATTCCAGTTAAAAAATGAAATAGCTCATTATTCTAAAAAAAAAAACAAAAAAAAAAAATAAAATAAAATTTAAAAATTAAAAAAAATTAAAAGGTCGAACAAAACACAAAAATATTATTGAAAATTTAGTAAAAAAAAGTTGACAAAAATTATCCATAAAAAATGTTTTTATTTTTTTTTTTTTTTCAAATCATTTTGTCTCATTGCGTACCAAATATAAATTTGTTAGGTCTCGTAGAATTTTTTCTATTTTTTTTTTGTTTCACAAATCATACGAACCGCGTCCACAATGGAATATTTTCATACCAGTTGCACCAAGAATTAGAATTTGTTAATTACGCACACATACTTTACATTGACAAATTAGATCAAAAATAAATTTTTGTTTAAATCCGCACATAAACATGCGTAGCTCCCAAAATAATATAGAAAATCGTCAAATATTCTTTATTTAAATAAATACATTTATATAAATCATTACCAGTGATTGCGTTTGAGTCTACAATTAAACGCAAAATTGTCAGTGTCACCCCCAACGTCAATATATATTTTTTATTTTTTACGATTTCGAAATCTCATATAAAACTCCTTGTATCTTTCAATCGATGCTAATCATCTCTTAGAACTTAATAAATAACTAAAGCTTAATATATGAGCTCAAAATTTGCCAAAAAGTCAGGCGAAAATAGCTTACCATTTTTTGTTAATTAACAAATTATTTTAAATATCCTGTCAAATCATTCCTATAAACTTGGCTACTGATTCGACCATATGTGTTTGGCAATGCATACTTTTAGGGTTATAATAAATTTACTATTGAATTATTTTGTTGTTGATCTTACAGGTACAAATGCATACATTTGAATGTCCGAAAAAATAATGCCCCTAAAGGTAGGCTGTGCAAAAAATAATTCAACTGTCGTAGTAGCTTTAACAACCATTAATAATTTCGGGTTTGCTTTTGTTTTAACTTTTTTCTAATTGAATCGATGTTCTTTAAATATGCCTTTGTTTTCGCTGACTTTGAGTGGATGTAATGGTTCAGTGATCCAGAAACTCAAATTTTGGTTATTGTCGTGACCGTTCAAATGAAAATGAGTAGATCGCCACCTGGCTTGTGGACGTGTATCAACGTAAGGCAGTAGCTTTTAGAGCTGAGCAAAACCATATCATTAGCCAAATAAGATAATGACACAACTAAAATTTTTTGCAAATCGATATTTTCGGTTATTTTAAGAAAGCACAACAACTTCGGTCATAATAAACAAAAATATCGATTTGCAAAAAAAAGTTAGTTGATTTTTTTATATTTGGCTAACGATATACACGTTAAACTAGACCTCATATATATTATCTCTCCTCATTTTTACAGGAATTTTAATTTCCAAAAATATGGATGTCTTAATATTTTTTTTTCATACCTTTCCGAGTCATACCTAAGTGGTACGGTTATCAAATTAAAGAGAAGAATATCCTGTAAACATATTTTAAATTTCATGCTTCTATCAGTATAAGTGTAGCATTTACAAACGTTTAAAAATGTCCCCCTTAAAAATGAAAATAAATAAATTGTAACTTTTTAATGGGGAAAACTTCAAATAGTTGTTAATGTTAAACTAATACATATATCTGCATGAGTTTTTATGTATTTTTAAACGATATATTTTTATTTTATTTGATTCCCATATCGCCTTTGTATGACTCGCAACGGTACGGAAATAAATTAATAAAACTAATAAAAAATAAATAAATTAATAAATACTTTGAAAATTAAAAGAAAAAGAATTCGCTTGATTAGAATTTTCTTTGCAGAATTCAATCCAAAAAGTAGAGATTGGGAGTGTTTTTCCGCCGACAATACACTGTGCGTCCCAGGCTAATACTCATATATGAGTGCGCGCGCGTGTGCTTACATATAAGATTGTATTAAATCCTCTTTTAGGTTGAATTCTCTCCCTCCTCCTACGGCACTACCTACTCAGAATTGTATTATTAATCACAAGTGTTTTTAATTATTTTTATCACACACACACACATATGTATATATATTTAACTACACATGTATATATAAATCTTTATATATAAATTATGTTGGTTGTTATTATTTATTTTCGTTATAATGTTTTTTATTTTTTTTTTGATAATCATAATTTTTCATTGGCAGCGGTCAGAGCCACTCTGGGTTTTCGGTTTAATTGTATTTTATTCGAGTTTTTTTCTCTCCGTCTCTTCTCTTTCATATTATTTATATAATTCTCTTTGGCCATATAGTACCATATGTTATGAATTAATACAAATGTGATGCCGGCCGCCACCAGTGTCTGACAGCAGGCCAGAGGCAGTAAAACGTGTGAAGGATGGCAACGAATGTAAGAACAAAAGGTTACCACGAAAATCTCATTAAATTGTCTGTCGGTCCGTCTGTGTGTTATTTGTGAGAGTATTTTTTTGGGGGGGCGAACGTCGCCCAATTTTTCCTTATTAAATTAACTTTTCTTCTTCTCTTTTTGTTGCCTAACATAAATGTTAATCAAATTTCCACGTCCCATGGTTTTCACTTAATGTCTGGTGGTACGCCTTTGAAGGAAGGAGCGAACATTGTGGACAGGGAGTATCAAAATAACTTAAACTGTGTGTTCTCCTATAATTCACATAAATCCGCATTTATGATGATGGAATAGTAATGGAAATAAATATTTAGCTTCCATTCTAGTATCGACAGAAATCCAACAAAGTTGTCGAATTTATAAAGCATTTTCAAAGTATTTTCTATGTAGAAGCGCCACTGACAAGTTATCCTCACACAGGATATGAAAGTATAGTTGAGAATGGTTCTCCATCTTTGCAGTACCAAAAAAATTCCTTCCTAAGAAGAAAAGACTAGAGCGAAATTTCTGTAATTCGCCACTTATGAGTTATCCCCACATATGATATGAAATAGCTGAAATTCGCCACTAATAAGTTATTCCCACACAGGATAAGAAATAGCTAGAATTAGCCACTGATGAGTTATCCCCACACAGGACATGAAATCCGTATAAGGCCAAAGTGTGTATAGTTGAGTAAGAATAAAAAACTTGATGGAAATAATTGGAATTTAAATATATTAAATTCAAAAAATATATTAAAAAATATATTAAATTCAAATTCAATAGTTTAGTCTACATGACGCTAGATTTTGACCTCATATTTGAAAATTTGCCACAAATTATTGAGTTATTAATCCCTGTTCTTAAACCGAATTGTAATTGTAGGTGTGTAATGATTTGATCTTATCCCCCTGTTACTCCTGCCATTCTGGCTCGTGAAACCCTTTTGAATGGCAACCTATTTTAAAAGCCATAAAGAAACTTTGCAGCATTTCAATAGCATACCTCCTTCTCCAGGTGGAACAAACACACCCTCTGAAAAAATATTCTTTTTTTTCTTTTATTTTCTTTTACAGCACAATTTCTTGGCAAGTCGTTAAAAACATAAGGGCAATTAAATAGTCATTATGGAAAGTTTTGCAGCCAACGAAGAGATGACACAGCGCAGAGGGAAGGCACGTCATTATCATAACGATCATATGCAGTGGAAGAAAAAAAAGGATTGTCTGCTTATCGTATAGCATAAACTAAGTGGTTGGAAGAAGGTAACCAAGAAATTATGGAGACTTTATCAACATTAGAATAAATGGCAAAAATATAATAAGGCAGAGACTGATATTAATGTGATTAGATATTAATCATACGCCTGGATGGGCGCCGCATCATTATCTATCATACGCCTACGTGCTAATAATACAGATATTATTAGTCATACGCCTACATGTGCTCCCCCAATTAATATCAATCATACGACATGTAGGCCCTCTAATGAAGTACGTTTAGTTATTAGCGTAAATTGCCATTATTCTTACCCCGCTCCACTCACATACTTAATTGTCCTCTCTTGCACCCTGGCATTTAAGCTCATTTTATGGCATTATAATTAAATTTTCAACAACAATCAATGGGAAATTTTAAATTACACATCATCAGCAGCAGCAGCAGCTGTAATTACTCCCTAAATAATTAAAGTTTTGTTTTAAACTACAAATGAGTTGTGGAAAATTTAAATAGATTTGTATGCTGCCAAATAATTGGGAACAAAACAAAGGCTAATGATGTTGGTTAGTTAATTGTTTGGAAAAAAGTGAAACAATCTCACGCACACACACACACACATAATTGTAACCTCAATAGAAAAACACCAGGAAAAAATAAACTAATCAACAATAGTTTAAATTAAATGAAAGCACTCGAATAATATATAAATATGTTGAGAAAAGAGAAAATCGTATTTATAAACATTTGAAAAATGTATAAATAAATTTTCATTCTATTAAATATAGATAGATTCTATAAAATATTTGCACAAATTTAATTTTAAATATATTCACACATTTGATACTTTGAAACTGAGACAGCTGAGGTCTAATATTTATTATGCAAGCGGTCAGGTAAACCAGACTTCTAATATTAATTGCAATTCTCATCTAGCTCTGGTGTTTGCAGTAAATTTGTAAAAATCATATATTCAATTATTTTTGCTAATTGGCTTCTTTGCCAATATATTTCTCTGTCATTGGCACAAAGTCAATGCCCAACGAATTTCACTTATCCTCACCAATCCTCTAGTTTTGTTTTCACTCGATTCTCATTAATATTGTGTCGGCTTTAATTAACGCCGAGAAGATAAACGCATAAATTATCAGCCTTATGACATCGCTGAAACGCACGCCATAAATTATGCTAAATGAAATGAATAAACAAACTCTACTAAACACACAAACATACCGGGAGGAAAAAACCAAAGTGACCTGAATTAAATCTTTTTGTTGAAAGAAAACTTTTTTAATTTAATTTTTTTTAATCAGCAAAAATAAGCCGACTCACACCGTTCGTTCGGCCACAAATCAGGGTCGGTGTTGTTTAACTTTTTGAGGCTACCACAAACGGGCACACCAACAAACGTAACGATATGTACATATACATTATACATTAGGGTGGGGAGATTAATAAAATCTAAATTAAAAAAAAATTAAATAATTACAAAAGTTTTCCGAAGGGCCATGTTTAACATTGTTTTTACTAGTGTTTTTGGCTTTCTAAACTGGAAAATTATATTTAAAAAAATATGAAAATTTTTTTTACTAAAATTCCAATTTTCCTCTAGGATACCTTTATGATTTATACTCGCATTTTGGAAATACAGGGAGATTTTTAGAAAGTCCAGAGAAGACAAAAATTTTAAATACTTACACTATGCAACAACATTTTTTTCGATGGTCTCTGTATAATATTTTCTGATATATTTTGGTTTTCTAAATTTGAAAAAGTTTTGATAAAATTTTTATGAATATTTTTTTGTAATTTTTTTACTAAAATTAAAATTTTTCGAGCAGGTACCTTTACAGTCACACCACCTGACATGTTAAATTAGAAGCTAAATTAAATTATGATGGTTATAAATGTTGCAAATATAACTTTCATATAGAAACAGTGGTTTAGCAACAGTCTTCATGGAATTGAGAATTTTTTCGAAAAAAAAACATAAAAAATAGAAAACAATCAGCAAAAATTATTTGATTTTATAGCTAACATTCTAATTGAGTGACTATTTGTAAAAGATTTATGGATAAATGTTGACATTATGATTGGATTGTCTGCTTATCACATAGTATAGACTAAGTGGTCGGAAGAACTTAATCAAGAACTTGAGGAGACAGTTCAAAATTATAATAAATGGCATAATAAGTCAGACTAAAAATTAATCATACACCCTGATGGACGTCTAATCATTAAGCATTATACGCCTACGTGCTAATAATACAGATATTATTAGTCATACGCCTACATGTGCTACCCAATTAATATCAATCATACGACATGTAGGTCCTCTAATGAATTAGGTTTATTTATTTGCGAAAATTGCCATTATTCTTGCCCGCTCACATACTTAATTGCCCCCCTTGAATCCTGGAATTTAAGCTGATTCTCTTTGTGAAGTAAAAGAATTTAAAAAATCATTATTTCTTTTAATTTTATTATAAATAAGGTAAAAACCCACTTTGCAAATTAGATAACAAACATTTTTTAGATGACAAATATTTTAAATACTTACACTATGCAACAACATATTTTTCGATGGGCTCTGTATAATATTTTCTGATATATTTTGGTTTTCCAAATTTGAAAAAGATTTGATAAAATTTTTATGAATATTTTTTGTAATTTTTTTTACTAAAATTCAAATTTTTACAAATGTTGCAAATATAGCCTTCAAATAGAAAGAGTGGTTTAGGAACTGTCTTCAAAGAATTGAGAATATTTTCTACAAAAAAATCTGGCACAAAAAAATTATAAAAAATAAAAAAATCGGCAAAAATAAATTGATTCTATAGCTAACATTCTAAAAAAATCAGTGACTATTTCTAAAATATTTACGGATAAATGTAGACGTTATGATTGGATTGTCTGCTTATCACATAGCATAGACTAAGTGGTCGGAAGAACGTAATCAAGAACTTGAGGAGGCAGTTCAAAATTATAATAAATTGCATAATAAGTCAGAGGCTGATCTTAATGTGACTAAAAATTAATCAAAAATTAATTAATCATACGCCCGGATGGTCGTCTAATCATTATGCATTATACGCCTACGTGCTAATAATACATATATTATTAGTCATACGCCTACATGTGCTACCGCAATTAATATCAATCATACGACATGTAGGTCCTCTAATGAATTAGATTTATTTATTTGCGAAAATTGCCATTAATCTTGCCCCGCTCACATACTTAATTGCCCCCCTTGAATCCTGGAATTTAAGCTGATTCTCTTTGTGACGTAAAAGTATTTAAAAATTCACGATTTCTTTTAATTTTTGTATAAATAAGGCTAAAAACCATTTTGCAAATTAGATAACAAAAATTTTTTAGATGACAAATATTTTAAATACTTACACTATGCAACAACATTTTTTTCGATGGGCTCTGTATAATATTTTCTGATATATTTTGGTTTTCCAAATTTGAAAAAGTTTTGATAAAATTTTTATGAATATTTTTTGTAATTTTTTTTACTAAAATTCAAATTTTTACAAATGTTGCAAATATAGCCTTCAAATAGAAAGAGTGGTTTAGGAACTGTCTTCAAAGAATTGAGAATATTTTCTACAAAAAAATTATAAAAAATCGGCAAAAATAAATTGATTCTATAGCTAACATTCTAAAAAAATCAGTGACTATTTCTAAAATATTTACGGATAAATGTAGACGTTATGATTGGATTGTCTGCTTATCACATAGCATAGACTAAGTGGTCGGAAGAACGAAATCAAGAACTTGAGGAGGCGGTTCAAAATTATAATAAATGGCATAATAAGTCAGAGGCTGATCTTAATATGACTAAAAATTAATTAATCATACACCCGGATGGACGTCTAATCATTATGCATTATACGCCTACGTGCTAATAATACAGATATTATTAGTCATACGCCTACATGTGCTACCCCAATTAATATCAATCATACGACATGTAGGTCCTCTAATGAATTAGGTTTATTTATTTGCGAAAATTGCCATTATTCTTGCCGCGCTCACATACTTAATTGCCCCCTTGAATCGTGGAATTTAAGCTGATTCTCTTTGTGACGTAAAAGAATTTTAAAAATCATGATTTCTTTTAATTTTTGTATAAATAAGGCTAAAAACCCACTTTGCAAATTAGATAACAAAACATATTGTTCGTTTTTTGTTGTTTGTCTATGAAAGTGATTTGTAGCCATTTTTAAGAGCTTTCATTGAAAATCTAGGGTGGCCCATTTAAAATTTTTAAATTTGAACTACCGATTACTTTGACTTTGAAAGGTAGAAAATAACATTCATTTTTATGTTCAGGTTTATGTTTGACATTTGCAAAATGCGACACTATAAGCTCGAACAAAATTGAGAAATATTAAAAACTTACTTCCAAAGTAGTGCGTTTTTAATGCAAACTGTGAGAAATTTATGTGGAAAATTTTCAAGAGGAGATCGGCCTTCATGAAGCTCATCACGGTGGCTATGTCATTTGGCAAAATTACCGCATATGGGGTTCAGAGAAGCCACACGTTGGACAACACATTGAGAAATATTTAAAACTTACTTCCAAAGTAGTGAGTTTTTAACGCAAACTGTGAGAAATTTATGTGGAAAATTTTCAAGAGGAGATCGGCCTTCATGAAGCTTATCACGGTGGCTATGTCAATTGGCAAAAGTACCGCATATGGGGTTCAGAGAAGCCACACGTGGCTATTGAGAAACCAATGCACCCACAACGAGTCACTGTTTGGAGTGGATTTTGAGCTGTACTGATTGAAATTGGGTTGATCAGATGAGGTACGGCCTATATGAATGATATGATTGAATAAAACCAGAATTTTGAAAAAAAAACAATAATTATTGCCGATTCTAATTTAAAATGTTACATACAGCCCACCCTATAGAAGCGGGTATTATGTGACTTATGTTTCCAAAATGAGAGTACAAATATGATATCCTATTAATAATTACAAATTCGTCCTACCCTAATGCACACACAGGAAGAATACATGTGGAGTATGACAACATAAAAAAACTCCATAATATATACATACATACATACATATGTTGGCTTTTTTACCCCACATACGGATCCACAAAGACGCATACGTACATATGTGAGCATGGTTTGTCAAGGATAAGAGCAAAAACACATTTGCACACACGCACACCTACAAATGTTATATCGTCGTGCTGAAAGGCGGCAACAACGGCTTCCTAACTATTATAAATACAATTTAATATCTCAAACCAAAATTAAAAGGATTATGTTGCATTATCCTCTAATTTATTTATTTGATAAAGTTTTTTTTGTTGCTCCGCACTTTTTACGTTCGCCATACTTAACTTTTGCTTTACACCATGTATGTGTGTGTGTGTGTGAGTGGCTTTTATGGTTTGGTTTTTCATTTAATTTAGCCTCACTCGTCCTATTCCATCTCTCCGCCTGCGGTAATCTGTAGGTGGGTGTTTTCCCCCTTCTCTTCCCGGTATCTCAGAAGAGAGATAGTTTCATTTAAATACACATGTGATTGTGGGTAGTAGTTTTTTTCTGTTGCCAAAACCTCTACAACTTTAACGTTTTGTTGAGTATTGTTTAGAGATAAACCCCTGAAACGATTGCGTTTCATATTTGATTTTTTGCTTTCTGGTGTTGGAAAAGTTTTTTTTTTCGAAAATAAAATCTAGGATAGAACTTGCGCCAGAGTGTCTCTTGGTTTGCTGAAGAAAATCCTGAGGTTAGAATTTTTTTGAAGTTGTGAAGAGAATAACCAGAAATATAATCCAAAAATAGGACGTTTATGGTCGAATTTCTAAAGTGGTGAAAATTTGTTCCGAATTTTGGGATTTTTAATAAAATGTTCGCCATACCTTAAAAAAAAATTTAAGTGATGTGAACTGGAATGACCAAGACATGTATTTTTCCAAAATTTATGTGTTAATGAAATCTTCAACAATTACCGGCGCATTTTATAAATCGAAGTGACATTGTACCCTCAATAAAACGGCCTTTCTAAAATCTAAAATCTAAATCTGTTCATAACTCTGTGGAACAAAATGAAACTTTTTCGTAAATATCAAGGTTCTAACAACGTATTCTGTTCGAGAAGACCTAGAATAATTTTTTGTTTAAATATTCAAATTGGTATTTTGTATCTTGATATTTATACACTCCACGAGAGTATTATGTCTTTGTGCATTTGTTTGTAACACCCAAAAGAAAGCGAGATAGACCCAATGTTAGTTATACCGATCAGCTTAGAATCACTGTCTGAGTCGATTTAGCAATGTCCGTCTGTCCATCTATTGTTGCAATCACGATACAGGTCGAAATTGTAGCCAGAACCAAACGAACTTTGCACAACGAAGTTTTTCTGGACAAGGACGAACGCTATTTAATTTGAAGAAAATCGGTTCAGATTTAGATATAGCCTACATACGTATTTCACTCCCGATTTGACCCTTTTCACTCTAGATACCACATATTTCAACAGATTTTCCTCAAAATTGGCAAAACATCTTATAGTTCCACTAGAAACACCTGTGGTAAAAATGTGTTAGATCGGTTCAGATTTATATATAGCTCTCATACAAATTTCGCTCCCAATTTGAATTTTTCCGCTCTAGAATCTACATATTTCAACAGATATTCATCAAAATTGGCTAAACATCATATATTTAAACTGATCGTATGTTTATTTCATAATAAAGAGACCGTTAATAATGAAAAACAACATCTGCCAAATGGCCACCACGACCACGCTTACAGGACCATTTCCTTTTCATGAATTTTTCCATAACCAAACCGCAAAGTGGCTGCCCTATGTCATCGATAGCCTCACGAATTCAATCTTTGAGGTCTTGAATCGACGCTGGGCTGATGGCGTAGACCTTATCTTTCACGTGGCCCCAAAGGAAGAAGTCGCAAGGTGTTAAATCACAAGATCTCGGTGGCCAATTGTGATCACCTCTTCGAGAGATAACACGGGCCGGAAACTTTTCCCGTAAAAGAGCAATGGTTTCGTTGCTTGTGTGGCTCGTAGCGCTGTCTTGTTGTAAGTAAACGTTGCCCAGATCAATACCATCCAACTCCGACCATAAAAAAATCATCTCTCGATAGCGCAATCCATTCACCGTAACTATTGATCCCACCTCATTTTCGAAAAAGTAAGGTCCAATGACCTCGCCGGACCATAAACCAAACCGCGCACAGTCACACCATGAGGATGGAGAGGCTTCTCAATAATAACTCTTGGGTTTTAAGAGCACCAGATGCGACAATTTTGCTTGTTGACGTAGCCACCGTGGTGGAAATGGGCCTCATAAGTCAAGACGATTTTTCGATGGAATTCTGGATCATTTTCATTCATCTCAAGGACCCAATGAGCAAAGACACGCCGTTGTTGATGATCGGCTGGCTTGAGTTCTTGTGTTAACTGAACTTTATAAGCCTTAGAACCAAGTCTTTAGAAGAAGTCCAAAGAACGACGAGGAATGGACAAACCTGGGTTTTATTCAACACCTTGGACTACAGCAGCAATATTCTCAGTTGTTCTTGAGCGACGTGCACGGGTTTTATTCTTCACATCATTAACTTGTCCCAACACTTCGAATTTTTCCATCAATTTCGGTATTGCGGTTCGACAAGGTGCTTCACGACGACCCAAAAACGCTTTAGTTTTGCGAACTGTGACTGCAAGATTTTCACCATTTTTGTAGTGAATTTTAATAATTTCAATGTGTTGTTGAAAAACCCTGTATTCGGGGTCGTGGTCAAATTCTAAGACGCTCTAGCCATGTCCGTCTGTTTGTTGAAAACACGATAGCCGCCGAACGAAGTGATCTAGGAGGTTTAAATTTTTTCTAAATGTGTCTTATGGTTGCAGTTCAGTTGGAATTGAAAGTGGGCGAAATCGGCCCAGAGGGAACATTTTTTCCCTAACAAGGACTGAAAATACTCCTAATATTTAGACTATTTAAGAATTTTTTTTTGAAAATTTCTGCTTATATGCACTTGAAATTTGTTGCGTACATTCGTCTTGTAGCGTGAAAGCACCAAAAAGTAAAAAAAAGGTTTAGCGGGCGAAATGGGACAAAAAGGGCTGAAAATTGTACCAATGTACGGCAACAGCTAGAAGCATGAAATTTGGAATGTACATGCCTCTAATTGAGTATATACGTAGAATGGAGAGATTTTTTAAAAAAAAATTGTACCAACCAAACCTAAAATAAAAAAATTCGGTGTAGACGTAAAATAAAGGGATTGTTCGAAATTCGTAATTTTTGGGGTTCAAATGGAAAAAGGGGATAAAAATAGTACCACCCTATTGACCGCAGTTAGAGTCATGAAATTCGGAGTATATATTCCTCTGACTGCGTAGAATCGAAAAATAAAAGTTTTTTTCTAAATTTCCACTTTTAAGGGATACAATGGGTATAGAGGGATAAAAATGGTACCAACTAATCGCCTATAGCTAGAATGAAATTCGGTGTGTACATCACATCTAATTACGTAGACACGTAAAAAAATAGATTTTAGAAAGTCGTACTCTTAAGGGAGTAAAATAGGAAAAAGGGGATAGAAATAGTACCAACCAATTGACCGCACCTAGTGTCATGAAATTCTGAGTGTGTAGAAACGAAAAACAAAAGTTTTTTTTTTCAAATTTGTACTTTCAAGGGATACAATGGGTACCGAGGGATAAAAAAGGTACCAACTAAACGACTACAGCTAGAACGATGAAATTCGGTGTGTACATCACATCTAATTACGTAGACACGTAAAATAAAGAGATTTTAGAAAGTCGTACTCTTAAGGGAGTAAAATAGGAAAAAGGAGAGAAAAATGGTACCAACCAAATGGCCGCAGCTAGAATCATGGAATTCGGTGTATACATTCCTCTGACTGGATAGACACACAAAATAAAACGATTTTTCCTAATTCGTACATTTTACTTTTACGGCAAAAATTGGAAATTACAATAGAATGGAAATATGAATTGAAATGGTAGCGTGCTCGGCTATCAGCGTGGGGGTTGTGTGTGCGATTCCTACCACAGGCTCTGGTATGTAGCTGCAATAACTAGCTACAATGGTTTTTCTCACCCCGGCGCAATCCCTGGATCGAAAATTAAAATATAAATTTACTTTGTATTGTAATTCATAATAAATAAATAGAATGGAAATGCAACCAACTGTAGCAGCCACTATTTGCCAATATTTATGGTTTTTAAGCTTTTTGATATATAATAAATATAAGAATATTTATATATATTTTGAATTGACTTGAAGTATTATTTCGATATGTAAACGTATTGGTAGCCTTGCCTTATGAGTGTGGTTTGAAATAATAAAAATATTATAAAGGGTGATTTTTTGACATTATCTTTTTGGCAACACTGGCTTAAACAGCTGACGCACGTTTCGTGTTTTGTTTCACTGTCAAACATCTTCAGTTTGGTCTATAATTTAACCATGAATCGTCTTACAAACGAACAACGCTTGCAAATTATTGAATTTTATTATCAAAATGCGTGCTCTGTTAAGAAAGTTCATTGCGCGCTTCCATTTTATGGTCAGTTTAATCGACCCACTGAAGCGGCTATTCGGGCTATTGTGACTAAATTTCGCACCAAATTTACATTGTTCGACATTAAACCAGCAACACGCTTACGTAGAGGGCGAACTGAAGAAAATATCGCAGCTGTACCGGCCAGTGTTAATGATGACCATCAATTATCGATTCGTCGCCGTTCGCTGCAATTGGGCCTCTGTTACTCAAAAACGTGGAAATGCCAAAATTGGACTATTTGAGGCGCAGTCAAGGTCAACATTTGCATGAAATAATCTAATATTGATTACAGACCAAAAAAATTCAAACGAAAAAACTAAAACAAATGAGCGTTGGCACGGCAGAAGTATTGCTGGGTAACTATATCTGCATATACATATACTTACATATGCAATTCAATGAGATGCTTGTAAGATGGCATGTGTGCTTTATTACTTGGTGCGATTTTTTAAACGCAAATTCGGCAAGTGAGTTGTGCTTCTTGTTCGTTTGTGAGAATCATCTCCTCATTGAGGCCGGGTTTGATGTTGAAAAGTCGCTGCGAAGCCACTTGAAAAGACCTTTGACATGGTCGAAATCATGATCGTGGTAGCCTGCAGACAAGTAATAAATGTCACCATGCCAGTTGTAAATAAATTTGCATTCTATTAAATATAGAAGCAAAATGGTCTTGAACCAGGTCAATATCCCAGTTCAAATCAAATATAAATTTACTTTGTATTGTAATTCATAATAAATAAATAGAATGGAAATACAACCAACTGTAGCACCCACTATTTACCAATATTTATGGTTTTCAAGCTTTTTGAAAATATAAATATAAGAATATTTATTTTTTGAATTTACTTAAAGTATTATTTCGATATGTAAACGTATTGGTAGCCTTGCCTTATGAGTGTGGTTTGAAGTTATAAAAATATTATATTTATTTATAAAATTAATTTTTCAATATTTGCATTGTTGTGGTTGGGCTGTATTCCTGCAATATTACTGCACTTCTACGAAAATCGACAGCCTTAGTGGAATACAATCCATGGTGGAGGGTATAAAAAGTTCAGCCCGGCCGAACTTAACGCCATTTTTACATGTTGTTGAACATTTTGTCCCGTTAAGTCACTGTTTTAAGGATGTTTTTACCCTTTGGTCAAAACGGACCAAAAAGACCCCTTAACCCCTTAATTATGAACCTGTTTGCCGCCCGCTGAGGCTATAGTTAATTGAAAACACTATAAATTTTATTCATTTATTCATTTTACGAGATGGTAATACTTTTGTACACAGAAAAGCAGATGGTTTTGACATATACGAAACAACATCAAAAGGAATACAATTAGAATGTTACCGCCATCTACATGTCAGACCGGTTGTAGTGTCATTTAGACTGCTGTTTAGATCGATCATATGATCGCACGTACACAACCCCTATATTGAGTAGCTCGAGGGTTAAAATGTTCCTCGTAGTGTTGCAATTAAGATTGCTGAACATTTGATTTACTTAAAATCTAAGAATCACAAGGTTTCCTGTACCGATTCGCCAAAAAAAGAGCAAAAGGGGGAATATTTATTCCCTCGACTATTTTGAGGGTTTCTGAGAAATTTCTGTTACAGCTTCTCGTTTTACTGGAAAACTAGTAACACATCCCTGGCGTTTCTATTTCTTTTTTTTTAATACTATATAAATTTTAAATAGTAAATACCCGACATTATGTATTCGATTCAAATGAATATTTCAGTCACTTGCACAAAGTTTTCAGTATTTTCTTCATCTCTTAAAAATATGCTGTTACGCAAAATATTTATTTTTCTGTTTTCCTGAAAAGTCATTAGCAAAATATATGTAAATACATAAATATATAAATTACAACTCTTTTTAAAATATTAATTTAATTAAATAACTGCAACGTTTTTTCTCCTTCTAAAAATATCTACTATTAACAAGTTGAGCATGCATAAATAAAATAAGTACGTTTTGTGCAAGAGAAGAGAATAATTCTACTAAAACCACAAAAATAGCAACCAACAGTATGTTATATTTGTATGTAAGTAATTAAATACAAAAAAAGTACTGCATTAAAATGAAACAAAAACTGAAATAATCAATTTAGAGATGTGTTTCCATGTGCTGTGTATGTGATTTTATTTCGTTTAAAAATTAGAAAAGAAAGGAAAAAATTGTTTGCTCTAGTTTTTTTGGGGGAATTTAATAAAAATTTGCCGATGTGAGCAAAGGTGAAGAAGGGTGGCTGTGTGGCTGGGTGCCTAGTGGGTGTGGTAGTTTTAAAAAGGAGTGAGAAGAGCCATTGGAGGAATCCAAATTGAATTTGCCATAGCTACAAATTTTTGCATAAATAATTTTGGTGATTTATTCTCTGTTGATTGTTTTAATTAAATTTAAATAAATAAACTTTTAGTTTCTATATTTGCTGGTGTTGTTGTTGCTAAAGGATAAAAACGCGCGCGCGCACACACACACATGGAATGTTGCTATTATAACAAACTTAATTTAATTTTACATTTTAAAGTGTCGTACCATGTGGGTGTGTGCGTTTGAAAGGTTTTTTGGTTTTTTTGCAAAAAATACGTGATACGTGTGTGCATTTTTAAAAACATTTTTCGGTGTTTGTTGCTGTTGTTGTTTTGTTCTGTTTACAGGAAATTTGTATTTATTTTGTTTTTTCTTTTTTTTTCTTTTTGACAGTAACAAAACGCATAAATAATTAAACAGGATGACTACAACAAAAATGCATTTTGATGGTGAACAGTTTCGTTTGCTATGGTTGATTGTTCGTTTGGTTGATAATCATAATCAAATTGTTACAGAAATTATTGTTCGCTATGATAATTATATGGAGGAGGATTCGAATTGATTTCGTGGTGGTAGTGGTTGGTTGTGGTGGTAGAGGTGGTGGTGGGGATTTTTAATGGAAATTTTTCTTCTCTCACTCTCTCTCTCTCTTTCTTTTTTTCTTTCTATCTTCAATTCGATTAAGCAAAATTTTATCGAAGAATTTTCATTTTATTTTATATAAATTTCGTTACGATTTTGGCATATGTTTTTTTTTGTTGTTGGTTGGTCTACAAAGCTTAAGGGGTGTTTTTTTGGTAAAGTGTTTTGTTGAAAAAATAAACTAAAATAAAATAAAATTAAAATGAAATAAAAATAAAATGAAAAAATTCTGAATAGAACGTTTTCATGGTTTGATGCTCAGTCACAGGAAAGACTCTTTTGTGGAAATATCTATATTGAAGCACTATGAAACAACAGTTTTCCAAAGGGCTATATATCTGAGATATTTTATTTCTGAGATATTTTAGCTCTCTACAACCGAAATCAATATTAAACAAGTAAGGGAGGTCTAAAGTCGGTCGGGGTCGACTATATGATGCACTCCACCTTCTATGCGAATAGAATTCAATTCGGTAAACAATTGAAAACGGGAAGGATTTGTGTATGCTTCCTAGCCTATGATTAGGAAGCATACAAAAATATGACCTGACCCAATTTATGAAATCGAGAAGAATATTTGTATCGGGGCTATATCCAAACATGGAATGATGTGACCCACTTACATAACAGGTTCTTCCAGTTCAAGTATAACGTGTTATGTTCAATTTGAAGAAATTCTCTGAAAATGAGTGGTTTCTGGGGCGGAAAAGTCAAGCCGAGAGCGAAATTTGTATGGGAGCTATATATAAATCTGAACCGATCTGACACATGGGTGTTTCTAGTGGAAACATGAGATTTTTTTGCATTATTTGAAGAAGATCTGTTAAAATATGTGGTTTTTGGAAGGTATCTTTAATATTTGCGCACTAGTTTGGGAAATATAAATCCGATAACACCCAATTATATCTTCAATTAAAGATACTTGTAAAGCTGAGAATTTCACATGGAAAAAGTGGTCTCAAAAATATATTTTTGTTTTCAAAAATCGCTTTTTTTTGCTGGCACAAACAATTAAAAAAATCGGTAGAATTCTGAAAAAAAAATATGTTGATCAACGGATAAATGCAAAAGTTATGACACTTTTTTATACATAATATTTTTTAAAAAATGATGATTTTCTTATACAGGGGTTTCCAACAAGAGGTGTTATTCACTTCACTTCTGAAGCTTTTATTCTTTAACATGTGACAAGTAGAAACTACGCCATTACTAAAAATGGAACGATACAGGCTTCAACAACGCATTAAAATTCACTACAAGAATGGCGAAAATCTTGCAGTCACAGTTCGCAAAACTAAAGCGTTTTTGGGTCGTCGTGAAGCACCTTTGCGGACCGCAATACAGAAATTGGTGGAAAAATTCGAGCTGTTGGGACAAGTTAGTGATGTGAAAAATAAAACCCGTGCACGTCGCTCAAGAACAACTGAGAATATTGCTGCTGTAGCCCAAAGTGTTGAAGAAAACCCAGGTTTGTCCATTCATCGTCGCTCTTTGGAATTGGGCATTCCACAAACGTCATAGGCTTATAAAGTTCAGTTAACACAAGAACTCAAGCCGGCCGATCATCAACAACGTCGTGACTTTGCTGATTGGGTCCTTGAGATGAATGAAAATGATCCGGAATTCCATCGAAAAATCATTTTGACTGATGAGGCCCATTTCCACCTCGGTGGCTACGTTAACAAGCAAAATTGTCGCATCTGGGGTTCGGAAAACACAAGAGTTATTGTTGACAAGCCTCTCCATCCTCATCGTGTGACTGTGTGCGGTGCGGTTTATGGTCTGGCGGTGTCATTGGACCTTACTTTTTCGAAAATGAGGTTGGATCAACAGTTACGGTGAATGGATTGCGCTATCGAGAGATGATTAATGCGTTTTTATGATCGGAGTTGGATGGTATTGATCTGTGCTACGTTTACTTTCAACAAGACGGCGCTACGTGCCACACAAGCAATGAAACCATTGCTCTTTTACGGGAAAAGTTTTCGGACCGTGTTATCTCTCGAAGAGGTGATCACAATTGGCCACCGAGATCTTGTGATTTAACACCTTGCGACTTCTTCCTTTGGGGCCACGTGAAAGATAAAGTCTACGCCAACAGCCCAGCGTTAATTCAAGACCTCAAAGATAGAATTCGGAGGCTCTCGAGGACATAGGGCAGCCACTTTGTGATTTGGTTATGGAAAATTTCATTTTTATTTTGCGTGTCTATGCAGTCAGAGGAATGTATACACCAAAATCCATGATTCTAGCTGCGGCCATTTGACTGGTACCATTTTTATCCCGTTTTTCTTAGTTTACCCCTTGAAGAGTAGGAGTTTCTAAAATCTCGTTATTTTACGTGTCTACGCAATTAGAGGGATGTACGCACCGAAATTCATCATTCTAGCTGTAGCCGTTTATTTGGTACCTTTTTTATCCCTCTGTACCCATTGTATCCCATGAAAGTACGTATTTGGAAAGTACCTTTAATTTTTCGTGTCAGAGGAATGTACGCTCCGAATTTCATGACTTTAGTCATGTAGTCTGTCATTTGGTGGGTACCATTTTTATCCCCTTTTTCATTTTAATCCCAAAAATTATGAATTTCCAGAAATTCCTTTATTTTACGTTCCTATACAATCAGTGGAATGTATACACCGAATTTCATTGTTCTAGATGCAGCCGTTTGGTTGGTACCATTTTTATCCCTCTATTCCCATTTTACCCCTTAAAAGTACGAATTTGGAAAAAACACTTTTATATGAGGTCTCTACTCAATTAGAGGAATTTACACACTGAATTTCATGTTTCTAGCTGTTGTCGTTTGATATGTACCATTTGTGCCCCTTTTTGCCCCATTTCACCCCTACGAATAAAAATCCCTTTATAGTGCACGTTTTTGTTATAGGGGAATGCCCGTAACCAATATCAAGTAAGTACAAGCAGACATAATGAAAAAATATGCTTAAATACTCTAAAATATTAGGGGTTATTGTGGGTATTTTTAGTCCTTGTGAGGGAAAAATTTTTCCCTTTGGACCTATTTCGCTCAGTTACAATCCCTGCCGATCTACGACTATAAGACGCATTTATGGAAAATGTGGATGTCCTAGCACCTTTCGTTTAGATGCTAGCGTGCTTTT
>OX377619.1:76834240-77181337 GCA_947397865.1 Polietes domitor | reverse complement strand
ATTGTTCTATATGCAGCCGCTTGGTTGGTACCATTTTTATCCCTCTATTCCCATTTTGCCCCCTAAAAGTACGAATTTGGAAAAATAATTTTTATATTATATATCTACTCAATTAGAGGAGTGTACACACTGAATTTCGTGTTTCTAGCTGTTGTCGTTTTGATAGGTACCATTTTTATCCCTTTTTGCCTCATTTCACCCCCTACCAAGCCAATATCAAGTAAGCTGCAATACCAACCGATCTACACTATAAGACGCAAAATTTGGACGTCCTAGCTCCTTTAGTTTAGATGCTAGAGTGCTTTCAGCAGACGGACGGGCATGGCTAGAATCGTCTTAGAATTTTATGACGATCAAGAATATATTTACTAATATATTTTACTTTATAGGGTCTCAGGTCGATATTTCAAGGTGTTACAAACGGAATGACAAAAAATTTTAAACTCTTATTTTGGAAATATAGGTCCGATAACACTTGCATTCGAATTAATCTTCCATATAGAAATAGAACAGTCTCCTAAAAATTGAGGAAAAATTTAGTTGTTTTCAAAACCACATTGTGTCATATTTTATGTCCTATTAAAGCCAATTATTTATGACGGGTGCAAATATTGTAAATTTTACTTTCACATAGAAATAGTGGTGTTGGAATAGTCTCAAAAATGGAGAAAAAAATAGTTGTTTTTTTTTCGAAAAAAAAATACTGACGGGAAAAAATATGATAAAAATAGAAAAAAACTACACCATTTCCAAGTGTAATTCAGAAAAATCAATTGTAATTCAGACTCGTCAATTGAAATTCAGTAATGCCATTTGAAATTCAGAACTCGCCAATTGATATTCAGATATACCATCTGAAATTCAGAACTAGTCACTTGATATTCAGAAATTCCATTTGAAATTCAGAACTCATCAATTGAAAATCAGATCTTGTTATTTGAAATTCGGAACTCATTAAATGAATTTCAGAAAAGTCGATGAATGCTGTATAGCATTCATCGACCTAAGCTTCATATATAACAGATTCCAAATATTACAGTCTTTACTCTCCTATATTTGGGAGTTTACCACCGTAAATGTAAGCCAAATTTATTACCCAAAATTATTTATATTAGGTTAGTTGGGGTAAATGTGGCGCTAATCTTAAAAGCGAAGCTGTGGATTCAGAAACAAGTCATCCACACATAGAATATAATTTTTGAATTTCAATTGATAACTTCTGAATTTCAAATGAAAAGTTCTGATATTCATATGAAATATTTGATGAGTTCTGAATTTCAAATAACAAGTTCCGATTTTCAATTGATGAGTTCTGAATTTCAAATAGAATTTCTGAATATCAATTGATGAGCTTTGAATTTCAAATGGAATTTCTAAATATCAATTGATGAGTTCTGAATTTCAAATGGAATTTCTGACTATCAACTGATGTGTTCTGAATTTCAAACGAAAATTCTGAATTACAATTGATCTTTTCTGGATTACACCATTTCCAAGGTGTAGTTTGTTTTATTTTTCAATAACCAATTTTATAACGAAGACAACATGGCTATAAAATGTTGGAAACACTATTTTATATTTTCCAATAGATAAGATTCGAACTACATATAAACGATTTATGTATAAATGTATACATAAGTTATAACCCTTTTTGTTGAAGCGAATGAATTAAAAAAATCGTGAGTTTCTAAATTTGTGTGTTTGAATAGAAAGAAAAGGGCCTTCGTAGAATAAACAACAGACCGTTTTGATCTTTTTTAAAATATCTGGAATCTCATCGCAGAGAGCCTGTTTTCTATTTGATGAAAATCTATGAAAAATGTTGATGTTATGACCCTAAATGCAGAAATAATGGAATGTCAAATTTTTACGAACACGACATGTACTTTTACAAAGAAGAGCCACAACTTTTACATTTATCCATAGATTTTCTTCAACTAGGTCTAGGGTTTTTCGCTAAGATCCCAGATATTATAAAATAAGTCAAAATATTCAGTTATGTATTTTTTGAATCAGATTTTCGCGGTATTTATCGAATGTAAAATGTAAAACTCATCATTTTTTAATCTTATGTGTCTACAAAGTGGGCCATAACTTCAATCCTCAGATCATTTATGTATAAACTTTATTTTCTTCATCAGATCGTTAGCTATTAAATAACACAAAATATTTTTCGAAATTACTAAATTGCATTTTTGAAATAAAAAATATGACTTTTTGCACTAAATGTATCGTATCTTCCAATTTCGTGCAGGCAAAAGTTACCCTAGCCTTACCAAATATGTGTATATTTCGTAAAAGGCTTTTGGAAGAAAAAAGTTGTCAGACAATTGTCCAAAAAGGATATTTTCGCAATATTCATTACAAACAAACTATAAAAATAAAGCTAAGAAACCACAATTTCTAATAAGAAATTAGTACAAAATCTCTTAAAATGTATGCATTCAAATGTATTTCAAAATCTGAAAAAACGTGAAAATCTGTTATACCAAAAAAAAAATATTTTTTTTTGCTTTATGAACAAATACGTAAAAATATGTTTAAAAAACATAAAAAGAAAAAAATAAAAATTTTAATTTTCTTTTAGTTTTTTCGTTTGCATTTTTTTGGTCTGTAATCAATATTTGATTTGAACTGGGATATTGTCCTGGCTCAAGACCATTTTGCTTCTATATTTAATAGAATGCAAATTTATTTACAAATGGCATGGTGACATTTATTACTTGGATGCAGACTACCACGATCATGATTTCGACCATGTCAAAAGTCATTTCAAGTGGCTTCGCAGCGACTTTTCAACATCAAACCCGGCCTCTATAAGGAGATGATTCTCACAAACGAACGAGAAGTACAACTCACTTGCCGAATTTGCGTTTAAAAAATCGCACCAAGTAATAAAGCACACATGCCATCGTGGTAGTCTGCAGCCAAGTAATAAATGTCACCATGCCATTTGTAAATAAATTTGCATTCTATTAAATATAGAAGCAAAATGGTCTTGAGCCAGGACAATATCCCAGTTCAAATCAAATTTTAATTTTCTTTAAAATCGAAATATACGAAAAGTAGTCAACTTTGGGCCGATTTCTGAAATATATACGATTACCCGATTTAATGTTAATATCTCTAAATAATCCTTGGGTCCTTCAAAAATGTCTACTAGAAAAAAGTTATTGAATTTTGGCCGATGGATTTCGATTCTGAACCACTGTACGGCGCCGATTTTTTAAGTGTATCGTATTGGAATGCAGTTAAATTCATGCAGTTACTAGTGATCTTGAAGCATTAATTTACGTCAAAAATATATTTTTTTTTTCAAAAAATTGTTTGTTTTTAATCTGTGTGTTTAATTTTCTCGAGTATTAAACTATAATCGCAAGGCCGACCGATGCCTTGACATTTACGAATATCGATACACTAGGGTTACGGTCAAGGCGTATTTATAAAGGTGATAGCAGGAGCCCAGCTGACTGAAATTTTTTTCATTCAAAAGTAACCGAAACTGTCAAATCCCATATATTTTGCTTTGACAGTATGGCTCACCATTCAAAAAATTACTTGTATTTTGTTGTTGCCGAATTTGTTGTTGTTCTAGTGCTATCACCTGTATAAATAGGCCTTGGGTTTCTGTTAATCGAAAAGGAAATGTTGCTTTTTTAATTACAAAAAAGACAAAGTAAAGTGCAAAAGCCTATTCGAAATTATTCGTGAAGGAAACTTTTTTGTACAGCATACTTTTGGGGGAAATATTTTTTTCTTGCTTTCATTTGTTCCTTTAGACCAACAATAGAATATTTCATTAGAATATTTATTATAAAGTAGACATTGCAAAATACACAAGTTCTCAACCGTCGATAAATTTATAGGCATGATTTAACAGGATATTTGGGTGCTAGACTTTTTTAAATATTGATTTATTAGGGTCTCACTTTATCACGCCAAAAAGAAAATTGAGCCATGTATCTCTTTAAATGCAAAAAAAAAGTAAAACAAAATGCAAACCCCACCACGAAGTTATTCATTATTCACAGTTGAACAATTTTTTAACAGCCTACCTTTAGGGGCAATATTTTTTCTCACATTCAAATTTTTGTATTAATTTGTATCTTAAGACCAACAATAAAAGATTATATTAGAAAAGTTATTATAAACCTTAAAGTAGGCATTGCAAAATATATAAGTTCCAAACGGTCGATAAATTTATAGGAATGATTTGACAGGATATTTGGAATGATTTATTATTATCCCCTGATTTTCTGCAGATGTTGAGCTGATATATTTAGACTTAGTTGTTTTTTTAATTTACAAGAACTGGTTACCACCGATTAAAAGATACAAAGAGTTTTATCTGAGACTTCTAAGAAAAAAATACAAAAGAAACTAAAATTCGAAATATATTTTTTTCATTAAATATTATAAATGAGGTAGGCCTGTTTGTGGACGGATTTAAACAAAAACTTTTTTGTTAACCCATTTTACAATATGAGAGATATGTTTTGTGTGAAATTTTAAGGTCCTTTTTAATTTTCGCCCCAGCCTGTATGAAAACATTTCACTGTGCAATGTGGTGCATTTTTCACATATTTGTCTGGACTAGTTTATATAGATCTTAGAGACAAAGTGACAACTTTGCTGCTTACAAAGGTTTTTGTGCGAACCAGACTTCCTCGAATGCCCTCTGTACTTTCTTAAAACTTAATTAATTTGAGAGATTGTCGTATATAACGATAGTTCTCCTAGATTAATTAAATTTTAAGAAGTTTAACAGACAAAAAAAACGTCCAATTTCCTTCTTTTTCTTTCATTTTCAAAAGGAAAAACTTCAATATTTGCTTTCATTAAAATCCCATAAACTTAAATGGTTCGCAAGAAGCACATATCACTTTATAATGAAGCGTAATTTAAAAAACATCATGTTCCATGGCAACTCACCGTTTGAGAGACGGACGGACGGGCGGACGGGGAAGAAAACGGAATTGGAAAAAGCCGGAAGTGAAGTACAGAACAAGTACGAGTGCGCTTTGGCAGCTGTAGCAGCAGCAGCAGTAGCTACATTGACAGGCCATTTCACAAAAATACCTGGAAAACTTTTGCCAAAGGATAGATAGATATCTCGGTAGACGTGCAACTAACTAACTGCCTGATGCCTCACGCCCGGACAGCTACTTGTGTGAAAACTTAGATACGCCAGTACTTGATGTAACGTGACATGTAACACACGATAATTTCCTCAGGAACGTTCGAAACGTGCATCTGTTCTTTCTTGCTTTTCATGCTGATGCCAGCGACTAGTCCTGGACGCACGGACGGACGGACGGACTTTTATTTTTGGTGTGATGACACACCATTGACAGACATGATGACATTGGGCACGCGGTTGCATATTCATAGGAATCGTCCCTCTTTCATCTTCCTCCGTTCCAACAACACACATACAAGTGCTAGCAGAGCTGTTCGGCTTTATCCTTTTACCTCTTTTTAGTTTAGCTAGAGATACTTGAGTTTGCTGTTGTTGTTGCTGTTGCTATGGCCACGACAATGTGTCTTAAATGACCATATTGCTGCTGCTGCTGCCTTTGTGCATGAGTATACTCTTGCTGCCATGGAACGAAAGTTGTTGTCACTTCCGGTTTCACGTTTGTGTTGTACATTCATTGCTAGACAACAATTACCACTTATCTCCAATGACATGTCATCACAGTCACCCGGTTGCCACACCCCCCCCCCCATCAACCACTAGCTCTTGGTGCTTAACATGAAAGGAAATGGTGCACAGTGGTCCACGGTGGGAGATGGGCGTTTAACAAATTAATTGCCGCTCAAAGGCTGTGATTTTCTGCAAACTGATATAGCCTAGTTTACATTATGCAACAAAAATTTTGCCAAAGGGCTATGTATAACATTTTCTGGTGTATTTCGGCTTTCTAAACCCGAAAATGATATTAAAAAATTCTTTGAATATTTTTTTTTTTACTAACATTTCAATTTTCGCCAAAGGGACCTTTGCTCTTTTTTGAAATATAGGTCCGGTCACATTCTCTTAGATCTTAAACTAAAGGTAATTGTGATGGCTACAATTCTTATCTAAATAACTTTCACATTGTGACAGTGGTTTGGGAACAGTCTCCAAAAATTTAGAAAATTTGATTTTTTTTTCCAAAAAAAAAAATATTATTTTCTGGCACGAAAAAATTAATAAAAAATAGAACAAAGCTCAGGCAGAAATATTTAGTTCTATTTCTAAATAACTAGCATTCCAACACAGAAAACCATGTCTACATTTAAGAGATCTATGAATGAATGTAGAAGTGGTGGCATTCTTTGAAGGCACTGAAGATTTTTTTTAAAAAATTATGAACAAATAATCCTATATTTCTCACTTTAATATAAATGCTGCTAAAATCATTACCAGTGACTTTATTTGATTCCGCAATTAAATAAAAATTAACAAAATTGTATTTTGGCTCTCTAAAGTCGAAAATTATATTATAAAATATTTTAATTTTACAAAACTCCAATTTTCCCCGAAGGGATCTTAACAATTTCACTATCATTTTAGAAATATCTGTCCTATCACAACCACTTATATGTTTAATTAAAGCTTATAGTAATGGCTACAAATGTATATAATTTCACTTTCACATAGAAACAGTGGTTTGGGAACTGTATCCACAACAATTAAGAAAACTTTCTTTTTTCAAAAAAAAATCTTCTTCACTGGCATGAAAAAATAATAAAAATAGATATAAAACGCAAAAAATATTTTGTTATACTTTTCAATAGCTAACAATTCAGCGCAGAAAACAATGTTTACATGTAAAAGATCTTTGGATAAATGTGGGAGCTGTGGCCCTTTTTGTAGCCTCATAAGATTTAAAAAAAATCATGAAAATCACGAAATATGAAAAATTTTCATATATTTCTCATTTTACTATAAAGATTAATACAAATCATTTCCAGTGACTTCGTATGAGTCCACAATTAAATCAAAATATCCAGTGCCACGCCCATATGCATTTTTTAATTTTTACGATTTAGAAATATCACATTAAACTCCTTGTTACGTTTAATCGATAGTAAACTGTTCTTATAAATTAATAACCAACTTAATATAGCTGCTCAACAGCTGCAATTAATAAGTAATTCCAAATATCCTGTCAAATCACAATAAATCAATATTTAAAACTGCCAAGGCATCCGAAGTATCCTATGAAATCATTCTTATAAATTTATCGACTGTTGGGAACTTTTGTATTTTGCAATGCCTACTTTTAGGGTTATGATAATTTTTCTAATGAAATATTTTGTTGTTGGTCTTACAGGTACAGATTAATATACATTTTTGACTGGCAGAAAAAAAATATGGCTCCTAAACGTAGGCTGTACAAAAAATGTTTCATCTGTTGTTGTGAATAATGACTAATTTAGAGATGGGTTTTGCATTTTGTTTTACTCTTTTGATGAGATGTTTTGCTTAATTTTATTTTTGCAATGCTTAACTATGACCACAATAAATCAATATTTAAAAATGCCAAGGCATCCGAAGTATCCTGTGAAATCATTCTTATAAATTTATCGGCTGTTGGGAACTTGTGTATTTTGCAATCCCTACTTTAAGGTTTATAGACAATTTTCAAATGAAATCTTTTGTTGATCATCTCACGGGTACACATATTTCATTGCCAGAAACAAATATTGATCCTAAAGGTGAACAATAAAATGACAAGTCATACCAAATATCCTGTAATATCACTCCTATAAATTTATCAACCGTTGGGAACTTTTGTATTTTGCAATGCCTACTTTTAGGGTTATAATAATTTTTCTAATGAAATATTTCGGTGTTGGTCTTACAGGTACAGATCAATATACATTTTTGACTGGCCGACAAAAAGTAGTGTTCCTAAAGGTAGGTGTGTAGAAAAAATTATTCAGCTGTTGTAGATATGACTTATTTTGGGTTGGCTTTTTCATTTTGTTTTACCTTTTTTCGGAATTAAAGAGATATTTTGCTTAATTTTCTCTTTGCAATGATTAACTGAGACCACAATAAATCCTAATCCAAATGTTCTGCGAAATAATTCCTATAAATTGATCGACAGTTGGGAACTGAGTATTTGCAATGCCTACTTTTAGGTTTATAATAAATTTTCAAATCAAAATTTTTGGTTTTTGGTCTTACAGGTAAAGATTAACCCACTTTAGGCCACCGTCCTTTTAAAAGGACGTCTCTGCGGCCTTTTAGCGTATTCAAAAAGATAAATCCAGTTCTAAAGGGTGATTTTTTAAGAGCTTGATAACTTTAAAAAAAAAAAAACGCATAAAATTTGCAAAATCTCATCGGTTCTTTATTTGAAACGTTAGATTGGTCCATGACATTTACTTTTTGAAGATAATTTCATTTAAATGTTGACCGCGGCTGCGTCTTAGGTGGTCCATTCGGAAAGTCCAATTTTGGGCAACTTTTTCGAGCATTTCGGCCGGAATAGCCCGAATTTCTTCGGAAATGTTGTCTTCCAAAGCTGGAATAGTTGCTGGCTTATTTCTGTAGACTTTAGACTTGACGTAGCCCCACAAAAAATAGTCTAAAGGCGTCAAATCGCATGATCTTGGTGGCCAACTTACCGGTCCATTTCTTGAGATGAATTGTTCTCCGAAGTTTTCCCTCAAAATGGCCATAGAATCGCGAGCTGTGTGGCATGTAGCGCCATCTTGTTGAAACCACATGTCAACCAAGTTCAGTTCTTCCATTTTTGGCAACAAAAAGTTTGTTAGCATCGAACGATAGCGATCGCCATTCACCGTAACGTTGCGTCCAACAGCATCTTTGAAAAAATACGGTCCAATGATTCCACCAGCGTACAAACCACACCAAACAGTGCATTTTTCGGGATGCATGGGCAGTTCTTGAACGGCTTCTGGTTGCTCTTCACTCCAAATGCGGCAATTTTGTTTATTTACGTAGCCATTCAACCAGAAATGAGCCTCATCGCTGAACAAAATTTGTCGATAAAAAATTTCGAACCGAACACTGATTTTGGTAATAAAATTCAATGATTTGCAAGCGTTGCTCGTTAGTAAGTCTATTCATGATGAAATGTCAAAGCATACTGAGCATCTTTCTCTTTGACACCATGTCTGAAATCCCACGTGATCTGTCAAATACTAATGCATGAAAATCCTAACCTCAAAAAAATCACTCTTTAAATGGGTTAATATACTTCTTTGACTGACAGAAAAAATATCACTCCTAAAGGTGTATTTAAAAATGCCAAGGCATTCGAAGTATCTTGTGAAATCATTCTTATAAATTTATCGACTGTTGAGAACTTGAGTATTTTGCAATGCATACTTTTAGGTTTATAATACATTTTCAAATTAAATCTTTTGTTGTTGGTCTTTAGGTAAAGTAAATTAATACACAGATTTGAGTGCCAGAAAAAATATTGCCCCTAAAGGTAGGCAGTACAAACAAATTGTCCAGCTGTGATTAATGTATTATTTCGGGGTGGGTTTTGCATTTTGTTTTACCTTTTTTGCTATTAAAGAGATTCTTTGCTTAATTCTCTTTTTGCAATGCTTAACTATGACCCCAATAAATCAATATTTAAAAATGCCAAGACATTCGAAGTATCCTGTGAAATCATTCTTATAAAGGTATCGACTGTTTGGAACTTGACTATTTTGCAATGTCTACTTTTAGGTTTATAATAAATTTCCAAATGAAATATTTAGTTGTTTATCTTAACGTACAAAAGTATAATCATATTTTAATGCCAGAAAAATATATCGCCCCTAAAGGTAGACTGTACAAAAAGTTATGCAGCTGTGAATAGTGAATAATTTCGGGGTGGGTTTTGCATTTTGTTTTACTTTTTTGCAATTAAAGATATATTTGGCTTAATTTTATTTTTTCAATGATTAACTGAGACCCCAATAAATCAATATTTAAAAATGACAGTTGACAACTTGAGTATTTGCAATGCCTACTTTTAGGTTTAAAATAAATTTTCAAGTGAAAATAATTAATATACTTTTTTGACTGGCGGAAAAAATATCGCTCCTAAAGGTGTATTTAAAAATGCCAAGGCATCCGAAGTATCCTGTGAAATCATTATTATAAATGTATCGACTGTTGAGAACTTGAGTATTTTGCAATGCCTACTTTTAGGTTTATAATAAATTTTCAAATGAAATCTTTTGTTGTTGGTCTGTAGGTAAAGTAAATTAATACACAAATTTGAGTGCCAGAAAAAATATTGCCCCTAAAGGTAGGCAGTACAAACAAATTGTCCAACTGTGAATAATGTATTATTTCGGGGAGGGTTTTGCATTTTGTTTTACATTTTTGTGAGTACAGAGATGTTTTGCTTAACCCGAATGGTGCTAGTGAGCATAAGACGTTCACCAAAGCTTCCGGTGTGGACAACTGATAACATGAAAGTTTTATCTCGAAATTCTAAAAAAATAATTACAGCACTATTCGGGTTAAATTAAAATTTTGCTTCCATTTTGTGTTGTGCCTCAGCACTGTGCCTTAGCGATAGCCACTAAGAAAGAGCGAGTGACTGGCGACAACTGGCGTGAGTGTTTACTCATAAGTTAGTTATCCAAAGTTAGCAGTTACAACTGCTCAAGTGAACAACAGCCCTGAACCGACCAACAACACAGCAGCAATAAAGTGTACAATTCTCAAGTTGTTGCTGCTGTTGTTGTTGTCATCGTCATTATACTGTGGATTGTGGATATCCGTTGCTCCCGCAGTGCGAACTGTTGTCAGGAGGAATCTTAGTTTCATTTCCCACTTCAATTATTGGTTTTTCTTTTCGCTTCCTCACGTCGTTTCGTCGCTCTCAACGCCGGGTGCTTCAATTTAACTATTCAGGCATTTACATGACATGTTGTCTTTTTTTTTCCAAACCGACCATCCGTGCTGGACTCCATCAGGGTCCGGGATTTTTTGAAGTGTTAACTACTCGAAACTTTGTAAAAAGCATTTCGTTTCATTAGCATTGACAGAGCACGTCAAGTGTGGACTAGTAGAGTTAGTAGAGTAGAATAGGGTGGTGGTGGTGGCGATGGTGATGTTGGATGACATCATCTTGGTCGTCGTCACTGGCTGACTGGTACCTCCTAACTAATGGCTCAATGTGTGGACAACGGGACAACATATTGTTAATTGTGAAAATGTCCATTAAAGTTCCATTCCATTCCTCCTGCAATTAGTTACTTTAATCACGAGTATAGCACACACTTCACTTGAAATAGAATCGATAGTGTTGCTGAGTTGGGTGTGTGTGACTCATCCACTAATGGAAATGTTTAAATGTACTTAATTAGGGGAAACAGCACGCATGATAGAAATAGTTCTTCTGAAGAGAATAGAAGAATTTCTTAAATTTTGAAATTCTTAATATCAAGCTGCGAGCAGTAGTTCCATACTAAAAGCACCGCCAAAGGTTCTGGCCCAATCATAATAACAAAGGAACAATGAATTTACTGGCTTCAGACGCGAAGTAACGTTATGGGTATGCTGACTTTGATACAAAACTGTAGCTTCCATATATCCCTAGCAAACGAGACCAATGTCGCACCACAGTGTATTATCATCGACAAAAAGTACCAAATTTGATGCGATCCAATCTCTACTTTTTTGAATGAATTCTGCAACGAACATTGTCAAGCGCATTCCAAAAGATTTTGGCGATATCAAGGGAAAACTATTGCTGTGGATGCATTTAGACTTTCTAAATCTTCAAATAGTTGAAAAGTTTGTATTTATTAGCCTATATCTCGGAAGTCATGTATCGAATTTGTAAAGCATACCTTTAGGTGCACTGGTATTTAAACATATGTATTAATTTGTACCTGTAATTGTCAGAGAGCTTGAGGCTTGTGCGAATAAGAATTTCGAGAATCTGGCGAAGAGGTGCTCGAATCGATCGAACATATATATGGTGGGTCTTCCATCGTTCCAACTGCGAAATCTTCTAAGGATTTTTTCCTATAAGTTGACTCATCATAAGGATAATTTGAGTACGGATATTTTTAATTTCCACAGAGAATTTGGCTGGTTAAATGTTAATTATCTGACACCAATTGGAATTATAAGAGAAATATTCCGATGGAATCGGACATAACAATTTCTATTTTTCCTGAATTCTAAGCTTCCACATTTTCTAACACACACAGGGGTTAGGCATTCATAATAATTTCTCTTTTGTTTGCTTTTACTTTGACTCTTAATTTTTTACCTTAAAATCAACAACAAAATATTTAAATAGATAATTTATTATAGTCCTAAAAGTAGGCATTGCAAAATACACATGTTCCATATTCAGTCGATAATTTAATAGGAATGATTTGTTAGGATACTTGCAATGATTTATTAATTAACAACAAGCGTTAAGGCATTGTCCCCTTAATTTTTGCAAATGTTTGGCTGATATATTAAGCCTTAAATATTCGTTAAGAGCTGGCTATTAGCTATTAAAATATACAAGGAATTTTATCTCAGATTCCGAAATCGTTAAAAACAAAAAAAATATATGGACGTCACACTGGCAATTTTCATTTAATAATGGACTCCAGCGAAATCACTGGTGATGAGTACTTGTAACGTATCTATGAAAATGAGAAAGATATGACGATTTTTCATTTCATGTTATTTAGTTTGTCAATATAAGGGACATGTGTAAAATTTCAGGGCATAAGCTCTATTCCTTATATTTCCCTATATCCCACTGTGCGACGTACAGTGATTCAGAATCTAAATTCATCAGCCAATATTCAATAACTTTTGTTCTAGTAGACATTTTTGAGTTCTGTAAAAAACAAAATCAATCAAGGACTCAAGGATTATTTTGAGTTATTTATATTTGCCGGAAATATGTCCAACAACCGAATTTGAGTGTAAAATCTCTTAAAGTGTGTGAGTCAAAAAAAGAAATTACGTTTTTTCAATTTTCAAAATATGAAGAAAGTGAAAATCTGTAATACAAAATAATTTAAATTTTCTTCTTCGCATTATGAAACGTAAAAATATGTTAAACATAAAAAAAATATAAATTCCTTTGAAATTGAAAAATACGAAAAGTAGTCAAATTTCTTTCGATTTCTAAAATTTATACGATTTAAAAATCAAAAAAAGCCATGGATCCTCTGCTAATTTTAGGTATTTACAGAACTCAAAAATGTCTACTAGAACAAAAGTTAGTGAATGTTGGCCGATGGACTATGGTTATGAAACACTGTGCGTCACACACTGTATTATCAGCGGCAAAAAATACCCAATTTCATGTGTCCAAATCTCGACTTTACTGATTGAATTTTGCAGAGAACATTCCCATTAAATATATTCTAAAAGATTTTGCCAATATCGCGGCTAACTTAAGCTGTGGATGTACTATTTAAAGTTCATAAATGTTAAAATAGTTACAAATTTCATCATAAGAGAGGTTATTTCATTGGGATGTATCTCGGAAACCATGTATCACATTGAAGTGTCGTTTATTTCGTAGAAAATAAGAGCTCTTGAGGTGTTCTTTTGCATTTAAAAAAGTGTATTTACGATTTTGCTTTCCTTTTCAGAAAGAGGTATACCTAAAGGTTGTATTTATTTAGTCTTGTTAATTTTCTACAGTATAAAACTATATTCGCGAGGCCGACCGATGCCTCGGCACTTACAAATATTATTAAACAATTGTCTTATTTCTTCATTTTAAAAAGAATATTCTACTTATAGCTGCCAACATCGATTTAATTGCAGAATTGGTAAAACCTTCTAAGCCAAAAGTGAAGCAATACTTTTTTCGTTATTCTCTGTGAATGTATTTTGGAAAATTTATTTGAAGCATACTTTAGGGATGTAAGGTTTTATGGCATGCGAGCGCTTGTAAATATTGCGCCTATATTAATCTTAAGCTGTTTAAAAGGTTATAATAGCCGTTTGTCATCGATTTAAAAATAAAATAATTTTTACCGAAAATTTCAAAAATCGTAAAAAACTAAAATTTTTATTTGAGCCTTGGGCGTGACACTGACAATTTTCATTTAATTTTGGACTCACATGAAATCACTGATAATGATTTGTATTAGCATATATATTAAAATGAGAAATTTTTGCCGTTCCTTGTATGAAAATATTCCTTCTATTTTTATCATTAGATTTTCTTCAACTAGGTCTTGTATTCATCATTAAGATCCCAGCTTTTAGAATATAGAAAATATGTGTTTTATTTCCAAAGTGCATTTTCGATCTATTTTATCATAAGTTTAGAAAATTATAATTTATTTAAAATTGTTTTACGTCTACAAAAATTACCATAACTTCTACATTTATCCATAGATCTTTTGCATGTAGATACTGTTCTCTTCTTTATAATGTTAGCTTTACAAAAATAAATTTTTTCCATTCTCTTTTCTATTTCTATCGTTTTTTTCGTACCAGCGAAAAAAATCCCAAAAAAATCTATCTCAATTTTTTGGAAAGTGTTCCTCAGCCGCTATTTCCATGTGAAAGTGGTGATCGTAGCATTTGTAGCCATTATAATTACCATAGGGCACATAATCGGTTGTTATCGGACATATATTTCCAAAATGATAGTAACAATCTTAATGGTTTCTTCGGCAAAAATTGCAAAGTTAAGAAAATTATCAATAAAAACAGAGTTAGGGGTAAATTATTATACGAATTGAAGTCAAACACAGATAGTTAAATGGTAAAAAGAGCTGGCGAACATTTTAATAAAAAATCCCCAACTTCGGAAAATCAGAGTTTTTTTTTTTTTTGAAAAAATTTATTTTTCATCGCTTTTATCATTTTGACGAATTTTAAGTATTTTTATTTATTCGTAAAATAATGAGACTGGAAGTTTCATTCCAGTCTCATTATTTTATTTTATTAGTATTTATTTAGTATTTTTGCCAAAAATTAGTATTAATAAAATCTTCTCTAACTCAGTCAATTAATAACAGATTCGTAGAAACAAATATTTAAAATAATTAACAAATGTTGGGGAAACCAAACCTAATAATATCCAAAGCCATTGCCAAATTTGACAAATAGGTAAAACTTGTTTAAAAATTGTGCTTGCTGGACAAAAGCACACAGTTTTCTTAAGTAAGCTATATAACTGTTGACAGCTTGAGGTTTCTGCTTTTTAAATTCAATGAGAAAGCTATAGCTGATTGATAAACTACTGAGTTACTGGCTTATAAGTGTGCAAAGGTACGAAAACCCTGTTCAGAGTTACAAGCCGACCCATAATTATCGGCGGCGGCGGCGCTGTTCAAAATGGGTCGGCAGCGGCGGCTTTCGGCAGATTTGCCGGCTCGTTCTGTCATTCGATCACCCCTATTTATTTGAAAATTTTGGAAAAATGGAAGGAATAATTTGTATTGGTTTTTAACACCTTTTCTTTTATTTTTTTGCATAAACATGCGGCGGCTTAAAATCGGTCGGCTTGTATCTCTGACCCTGTTTTTACTCTAGATTTTGGCGGTGTCTAGCAAATTTCAAATACAGATTCTTGTTCTACTCGACACTGCCAAAGCAGCAAAATAATATTACTTCCCAGAGTTTTCAACTTCATTCTCTTTTGCAGTATTGCATAGTAAAGGGTGGTTAAATTTTAAGGGCCGATGTTGATTTTGAATAAAATACAAATTATGTCGGAAATTATTGTCATTTCTTTTTATTATGAAAATATTGGTATGGTTCACCTGCGTATGGAACAAAATATGGTCCAAATGGCTGCCGCGACCTCGGCAGCACACCTCCATCCGATGGTCCAAATTTTCGATGACGCTGAGGCATAATTTAGGTTCTATGCCGTTAATGTGCCGAGTTATCTCATCCTTTAGCTCTTGAATTGTTGCTGGCTTATCTACGTCCACCTTTTCTTTCAAATAACCCAAGAGAAAGAAGTCTTACGGTGTAAAATCACGTGATCTAGGCGGCCACTTGACATCGCCACCACGTGAGATAACACGGCCATTGAATTTGTCGCGCAAAAGAGCCATTGTTTCGTTAGCTGTGTGGCAAGTGGCACCGTCCCGTCCTGTTGAAACCACATATCGTCCACACACATATCTTACAATTCGGGCCATAAAAAGTTCGTTATCATCTCACGATAGCGAAGTCCATTCACAGTAACTGCCTGACCGGCCTCATTTAGGAACAAAATACGGCCCGATGATGCCGCCAGCCCATGAACCACACCAAACAGTCACTCTTTGTGGGTGCATTGGTTTTTCGACAATCACTCTTGGATTATCATTCGCCCAAATGCGACAATTCTGCTTATTGACGAATCCACTGAGGAGAAAACGTGCCTCAGTGGATTCACTGAAGATGATTTTTTTCGAAGTGCATGATATGTATTTTGATTTGAACGTCCATTTTCATAATAAGCCTGAATAACTTTAACGCGTTGCTCGATTACGTATCTTTCCATGGTTCAAATTGAGTTAGTCTGAAATTGAGAAATGTCAAATGAAATGCTGAAAAAACTTGACGTTTAGGTGTGGTTCACATTCAACATCGGCCCTTGAAATTAAATTAAATTAAATTCGAACTACCGATAACTTTGACTTTGAAAGGTAGAATATCATTCATTTTTATTTTCAGGTTTATATTTGACATTTGCAAAATGCGACGCTATATGCTCGAACAAAATTGGGAAATATTAAAAACTTACTTCCAAAGTAGTGAGTCTTTGTCAGAGATTTACGTAGACAATTTTCGAAAAGAGATTGAACTTTATTTTTCAAACCAATAGTCAAAATTCACAATATTCACAATTTGGTAATGAGCGATGAAGCCCATTTCCTATTAAATGGGTATGTCAACAAGCAAAACTGTAGAATTTGGGCTACGGAAAATTCAAGAGCAGTTCATCAGCGACAATCACACCCACTTATGTGTACTGTTTGGTGCGGTGTATCCTCTGAAAGGATAATTGGGCCATATTTTTGAAAATGAAAGTGGTGTCTCAATCTCTGCTATGGAAAATATGCTAAAAAGAGTATGTATGTGCGAAGCAGAAAATGGACATCACTTACAGTGTATCATTTTTCAAAGCTAATTGCAAAAAAAATCCCCAATAATATACTGTATTTAAAAAAAATTATAACAATCGCATAAGTAAAAAGTTAAAAACCAGTTAAACCATATAGCTAATTCTGCGCCAACCTATATTAGCCATAGAATGCCTTGCTCGGTTGGACAAACACTTTGTCGATATCGTGGCATTCAATATTCAAACTCACTCAGTAGGCGTTCAAAGCGTTGACTAGTCGCCGCCATTGCCCTTTCCTTATTTGGCAAGGCTGACACAAAAAGTGCATCTTCTCTGGCAGTTTACCTTCTCCGATTCGAATTTAATTTTATACCTTGGATTTGTCATGCTGGTTGTCTTTAAAGAAACCACATTGAAAAGGGAAGTCGTAGAGGTGGCCGTACTAAAACTAAAACGTTTAATAACCCTTGTGCCAGTTAGCAGCATTAAAGCCTCTTTTACACACACAAAAACACATTCTACAAACTGACTATGTGTGTGTGTAGGGGGGACTCCATTCAAATGCCTACATATTACTAGCACAGCTACTACACCACACCACAAACACACACACAGACATATTCAATGTTTGTTTTATTGCAAAAGTTTTTGCGATACTCGCTTTTTTTCCTTCCTATCTCTCGCTCTCACTCGTGGTATCGTGCCGTTGCTCACTGCTCTATGTCGTGTTGTGTATTATGTTTTTATTTTTTATTTTGCATTTCATATTTCATATCTTCTTAAAGCATACTTTTAGGGTTTGTATGAAGTTTTCATTTCTAGTTGTCGTGTCGTGCATATACATTTGCTCGTTAAGTACGTACGGTACGTACATACATACAAATGTTTATGTGTGTAGACATGTATGTGTGGATGGATGGGTGGGTGTGTGAGCTTTATTTCGTTCTTTTTATTCAATTCCTCTATAATGCAGTAATTGTATGCGTTAAAAGTAGACATAAGTTATCATAATGAACTTTTTTAAGTGCTTGCAAAAGACTTATTAAGGCAGAGGCAGCGACAGCGACAGCGTTAGAGACTGAAACAGAGACCGAGCCAGAGATGGCTGCTTTGTTCTGTGGAAAAGTTCTCTGTCGCTTTTGTTTTTATTTTTTTATTTGTATACATGTATTTATGCGTATGCATGTGGCATTTGTAATTTGTATTGGTGGGAGTTTTTTTGTAAGGATTTATACACATTTAAGTGTGTCTTGTGTGGGTGGATGGGGTGGGTGGGTGTGCGTGTCATTAAATAGTAATGCAACTTTTTTAATGTCGATATGAACGACAGTTTTTTTGCGTTAAAAATTTAAATGAATATACTCGAAGTCTAACACAAAAGTTTTGGAGGGCACATTTGGAAAATATAGGTAAAATTTGTTCAAAACTCGAGTCTTATTTTAATTGAACAACACTGTGGAACACCAAAAATAAAGGGGGGGTAAAAAGAGGTATATTACGTTTAGAAAGTTAACGTATGTAGGCCATTTTAGCGAGGGGTCAATATTTCCCCTATTTCATAGTCTTATGATGAATCGGCATAGGAAACCTAGTGATGCCTACATTTTAAGTGTAGGATGTGTTGAACAATCGTATTTGAAACATTTTTTTGAGATTTTTGTGGAACATTTTAACCCTCTAACTCTTCAATAAAGGGGTCTTTTTGGTCCGTCTTATGTAAAAAAACACCATTAAAACCCCTTTCTATGACTCGCAACAGTACGAAAATATATAATTAAAACGTATGTATTTCTTGAAAATTAAAACTCCTGTAAAAGATAGAAAAATTCCAAATAGAAATCTTAGTTCACAACTGTTTTACATACATACGATAGATGAATTATAATAATAATGCATTTTGTTTTACCTTTTTATACTCTCCACCTTTTTATACCCTCCACCTCCTTGAAATGTCGCCTTAGACCCTATTAATTATATATATTCTTGGTCGTCATAAAATTCTAACATGATCTAACCTTGTCCCTCCGTCTGTTGAAAGCACGCTAGCATCTAAACGAAAGAAGCTGCGACGTCCAAATTATGCATCAATAGTTGTAGTTGTAGATCGGTTGGAAATGTAAATGGGCGAAATCGGAATTTTTTTTCTCTCACAAGGACTGAAAATACCCCTAATATATGGAGTATTTCCCTTTATTGCAAAAATGTGCACAATAAAGCGATTATTATTTGTAGGGGGTAAGATGGGACAAAAAGGGATAAAAATGTCAACAGCTAGAAACACGAAATTCGGTGTGTACATTCCACTAATTGAGTGAATACAAAATGTATTTTTTTTTTTGCAAATTCGAACTTTTAAGGAGTAAACTGGGAATAGAGGGATAAAAATGGTACCAACCAAACTGCATCTAGAATAATGAAACTCGCTGTCTAAATTCCTCTCTTTGCATAGACACGTAAAATAAAGGGATTTTTCGAAATTCGTACTTTTAGGTGGATCAAAAAGAACAAGTAAAAAGGCGTTAAGGCCAGGTCGAACCTTATTTACCCTCCACCACGGAGTGCATTTGGCCCGGCCAAACTTAACTTGTTTTAATTGTCGCCAACAGCAGTATCAATGTGTGTGTGAAAACAAATTTTGAACAAATAATTTTGAGTTAAAAATTTTAGACTTAGCCTGGATAATTATCCAGTGTAAGTCAAAATTATGGTTATCGCTGCTAAGTCCAATAAAGGCAACACCAAATATTTTTTTGAAAATTTGTGTTAATACAATTATTTATATTGTAGTTGGCGACAATGTGAAATAATACTTTTTTATTTTGAGTAAAAAATTAACTTTACAAAGAAGTGAAGTACCTACTAATACATATAATACTGCTATTGCAATCAAAAAGTCAACATGAGGGAGCAGTCGTTACAAATGTACTCTAAATATTAGGTGTATGGTCACTCGTCATTGGAGAGAAACATTTTCCCTCAGGGCCATTTGCAATTTCTTGATTCAGCTACAAACAGAGTGACTGTATCTTTTTGTTAGGAAAAATAAAAATTTCAGAGATCCGTTATGTTTCGCGTCCATATTGAATCTTAGTTATTCAGTCTTAAAGAAAAACCATCCTATTGCCCGTTGTACCATTTGGACCCCCTTGGATTCACGATTCTCGCTGCTTCACATACGTTGGATTTTCGTACTTAGACCTCTTTCAAAAATAATTACAAATTATATTTTCTTTTTTTTTCCTTATTATTAGGCCCACAATACAAACAGTTCTACTTGTAATTGCATCGGCAACAAATTGAAAACAATATTTTGACATTGGATGTCGTTTGTGATGTTTACTCTTTTCCTTTCAAAAACAAATTCATATGCAAATCAATTTTGAGAAATTCAAACTCTCGTCGAACAAGGAAAAAATAACAAAAGTGCGACTCACAAGCAGCACAATAATTTGATCAGGCTCAAATGGAATTTTCAAAAGAGAAAAAGCTCACACAGACTCACAAGTAAAGCACAGACATGCCAATCATACTACTACTATGCCCAGAAGGGTGGACGTGAAAGGAGCGGATATAAGAGCCCAGCTTGTTGCTGGTGTATGATTTTTTTTTAATTTTTGCCGAGGGGCAATATATAATAAATTCTAGTGTGTTTTGACTTTCTAAGCTCGAAAAAGATAATTACAAATTTTTAAATGGATCCATTTTTATTTTTTTTTTAATTCAGAATTATTTTGGTCTTCTAAACTCGAAAACGGTAATTAAACAAGTAAAAAGGCGTTAGGTTCGGCCGGGCCGAACTTTATATACCCTCCACCATGGATTACATTCTACAGAGGCTGTCGATTTTCATAGAAGTGCTGTAATATTAAGGAAAAAATATATATTTTGTAATATAGCCAAACCAAAACAAATATAAATATTGAAAAAATTATTTTATAAATAAATATAAGTATTATCTTTTTTAAAACCACGCATATAAGGCAATACGTTTACAAGATATATATCGAAATAATTCAAAAGTCAATTCAAAAAATAAATATTCTTATATTTACGCATCCAAAAAGGCTTAAATACCATAAATATTGGTAGATAGTTGTGGTACTGTTGGTTGTATTTCAACTCTATTTTAATTCCAAAAGTACAAATTTTGAAAATCCATTATCTCACGTATATAGTGCAAAATAACCTAACTTCATTATTCAACTAATTTTTGTCGTAAAAAGCACGAATTAGAAAAAATCTTTTTATTTTGCGTGTCTATGCAGTCAGAGGCATGTATACACCGAATTTCATTATTCAAGGTACAGCCGTTGGATTGGTACCATTTTTATGCCTCTATTCCCATTTTACCCTCTTAAGAGTATGACTTTCTAAAATCTCTTCATTTTACGTGTCTACGCAATTAGAGGGCTGTACACACCGAATTTCATCATTCTAGCTGTAGTTATGTTGGTACTATTTTTATCCCTCTGTACCCATTGTTTCCTTTGAAAGTATAAATCTGTAAAAAATCTTTTATTGTTCGTGTTTACGCAGTCAGAGGAATGTATGCTCTGAATTTCATGACTATAGCTTCGGCCATTTGGTTGGTACTACTTTTATCCCCTTTTTCGATTTTAACCGCAAAAGGTACGAATTTCAAAAAATCCTTCTATTTTACATGTCTACGCAATCAGAGGAATGTATACGCCGAATTTCATTATTCTAGGTGCAGCCGTTTGGCTGGTACCATTTTTATCCCTCTATTCCCATTTTACCCTGAATAGTACGAATTTTGAAAAATACTTTTATATTATGTATCCACTCAATTAGAGGAATGTACACGCCGAATTTCGTATTTCTAGCTGCTGTCGTTTCATAGGTACCATTTTTATCCCTTTTTGCCCCATTTCTCCCCCTACAAATAAGAATCACTTTACGGTGCACAATTTTGTTATAGGGGGAATGTGCATATAGTCAATATCAAGTTATTACAAACAGCTATACTGAAGAAACATGCTTAAATACTTTAAAATATTATGGGGTTATTATGGGTATTTTTAGTCCTTGTGAGGGAAAAAATTTTCCCTTTGGGCCGATTTCGCCCAGTTTCAAGCCCAACCGATCTACGACTATAAGATGCATTTATGGAAAATTTGGGCGTCCTAGCTGCTTTCGTTTAGATGCTAGCGTGCTTTCAAAAGATGGACGAACGGACGGACATGGCTAGATCGTCTTAGAAGTTTATGACGTTCGACAATATATATACTTTATAGGGTCTCAGGGCGATATTTCAAGGAGTTACAAACGGAATGACAAAGTTACTATACCCCCATCCTGGAGGTGGAGGGTATAAAAATGGATCCATTTTTCTTTTTTTTTAATAAAATTTTAATTTGCACCTTTGTACATTTAATACTTGCACTCTCATTTAGGAAATATAAGTCCGATCAAATCCGCTTCTATATCGACTTAAAGGTAATAATAATGGCTACACATATTGAGAATATTACATTCACATGGATACAGTGGTTTAGGAAGAGTCGTGAGAAAAAAATATTTTCTTTCCGAAAAAAACTCTTTTTCTGGAAAGAAAATAATTTATAAAAAATAGAAAAAAAAAAATCGGAAAATTGTTCTGTTTTATTTTTTCACAGCTAACTTTATAATGAAGACAACAACTATAGATAAATGTAGAAATTATGACCCTACGCAAAATATTTTTTTAATAATAATTTGTTGCCTAGTGTAACCTAAAATTGCTGGTTGCAGTTAAATTTCGTTGATATTTCTCGTGGCGACCAAAGGCTATCACACAGAAAAAAACTCTTTTTCTGGAAAGAAAATAATTTATAAAAAATAGAAAAAAAAAATCGGAAAATTGTTCTGTTTTATTTTTTCACAGCTAACTTTATAATGAAGACAACAACTATAGATAAATGTAGAAATTATGACCCTACGCAAAATATTTTTTTAATAATAATTTGTTGCCTAGTGTAACCTAAAATTGCTGGTTGCAGTTAAATTTCGTTGATATTTCTCGTGGCGACCAAAGGCTATCACACAGAAGGCGGCGCCATCGAATTACATTAACTTCCACTTTCATTTGCATAACCACCCTAATGTCCATAGTTTAGGTGCACTGGAGTACAACTGAAATGTCGAAGATAATTTGGAAAAGAAAAAAAAGCAACAACAACTACAAACATCGAATTGCAAGGCAGGGAGAGGCATTCTGAGAATGAAGTATTCACATGTAGAGTATGCAATATGAAGAATAACTGTTTATATATAGATAGTCCACAAACACACACACGTGTAGAGAAAACTGTGTTTGGATGTCCTTAAGTGCAGTTGTTTGTATGGGTAGTAAATGTATTGGTTTCGTAAGTGTAGATACTCTGGAGCCACACACAAACACACTCGTGCACAAAAAACACTCTTCCTGGAAAAACCAAAGAAAAAGTTCATTCACTGCATACGTTTGTATGTATGTATGTATGTGTGTGCAAGCAAGAGCATGTATGCATTGAGCCAGAATAAACAACATTTAAAAACCTAAGGGTATTTTGAACAAATGTTCCACACAATGCACCCAACCAGCCAGCCATCCATACATACACAGCCACAACAAAGAATTGAACGAACGAAAGAAAGAAAGAGTTTTCCCAGGCAATCCCAAAGAAGAAACATGAACCTCAGCCATACATTGTATCGGCATATGTAAATGACTCTCATTAATCGGAGAAAGGCCAGGATTTAAAACGGCGTTTTTTCTTCTCTGGTAATCCTTTTGGGGTGGACATTTAGCAAAAAGTACACTTTAAGTTTTTTTTTCAGTTTCCAGTGCAACAGCGTCTAACACTGGTTTAATGGGAAATTATCAAAATCGTCATTAACCGGAGGCAATTGTTAATAAATCAAATCATTCTCATATGGGCATCTCCCAAAAAGGTCTACCAAAAAATGAAATCAGAACACACCTTTAGCTTTTAACTTTATTATACCCTCCAACTTCAGGAGGGGGGTATACTCCGTTTGTAATACTTTGATATATTGACCTGAGACCCTATAAAGTATATATATTATTGATCGTCATAAAATTCGAAGACGATCTAGCCATGTCCGTCCGTCTGTCCGCCCGTCTGTTGAAAGCACGCTAGCATCTAAACGAAAGGTGCTAGGACGTCAAAATTTTCCATAAATGCGTCTTATAGTCGTAGATCGGTTAGTATTGAAACTGGTCGAAACCGGCCCAAAGTCAAAAATTTTTCCCTCACAAGGATTAAAAATACCCATAATAACCCCAAATATTTTAGAGTATTTAAGCATTTTTTTCAATATGTCTGCTTGTTCTTACTTTATATATGGTATGCGCAGTCCCCTTGTAACAAAAACGCGCACCATAAAGTGATACTTATTCGTAGGGGGTGAAATAGGGCAAAAAGGGATAAAAATTGTACATATTAAACGACAACAGCTAGAAACACGAAATTTGGTGTGCACATTCCTCTAATTGAGTAGATACATAATATAAAAGTATTTTTTTCCAAATTAGTACTTTTAAGTGGTAAAATGGACATAGAGGGATAAAAATGGTACCACCCAACGTCTGCACCTAGAATAATGAAATTCGGTGTATACATTCCTCTGATTGTGCAGACATGTAAAAAAACGATTTTTTTTTAAATTCCTACCTTTTGGGGTTAAAATGGAAAAAGGGGATAAAAATTGTACCAACCAAATGACCGCAGCTAGAGTCATGAAATTCGGTGTATACATTCCTCTAACTGCGTAGACACGAAAACTAAAAGTTTCTTTTCCAAATTCGTACTTTCAAGGGATACAATGGGTACAGAGGGATAAAAATAGTACCAACTAAACGACTACAGCTAGAATGACGAAATTCGGTGTGTACTATCTCTCTCTCTAATTGCGTAGACACGTAAAATAAAGAGACTTGCAAGGGGGTAAAATAAGAAAAAGGGGATAAAAATGGTACCAACCAAATGGCCGCAGCTAGAATCAGAGAATTCGGTGTATGCATTCCTCTGACTGCATAGAATTTTCCAAATTCCAACTTTTACGGCAGAAATTGTTTGAATCCTGAAGTTAGGTTATTTCACACTATGAATGTGAGATAATGGATTTTCAAAATGTCTGCTTTTGGAATTAAAATCCCAACAAGCAAAGTAATACGAAAACGATTCGAAATCGTATCGCCTAGAAGAAAAATGATATTGCGGCAATAATCATATTCGTATTGCGAAAGTTACCTCACTTAGAGAAGTTTGTGCGGCCAGGGCGATACGCCAAGGCAATACGAAAGCAATACTTCCGGAAGATAAATCGGCGATATTGCCAGATTATCATCCGGAAGAAATCTAGATGATATTGTCAAAATATCACCTGGATGATAAAAAACGGGATATCACCAGATAACCAACTGGAAGACAAAGAAGCAATTTTTCACATTTTCATATTTTTAATCAATCAAAAGTAATAATTACAAGAAGATGTGAATGAAGAACTATAAGAAGAAAGTAAATTACAATAAAACAAAACAAGATGCAATTTAAATGGATGAAATTATTACAAAATGTTATGTTAAATTTAACCACTGCTGTTTTCGCCTAATTTCGTTTGTTAATTCGGTAATTCGCACGTATGGCTCTGGTTAATCAAATTGACATTTTCGCACTTGCGTTTGGGAAACAACCAAAACATATACCTGAAAATAAAACAAATAAAAGGTATATAATACAAGCTGTATTATTCAAATTTTCCTTGCATAGCTTTAATTGCAGAAATGAAGTTACGTTTTTGAATCGACGACTTTTCCTTGGTTCACATCCTAATTGATTTGACATTGAACCCGTCAGATAACATCCATTTAAGAGCGTGTCTAGTACAGACGTCAATTTCATCACTTCTAATTCGTTTTAAACAACATTGTCTGTATGAATTGCAAAAAATGAATGTGTGATAAAATGTAACAATTATAAACTTATCAATTGTCTTCCCATCAGATCATGAAAACTTCCTATCGAATTCATTGTTCTTGAAGACAATCTTCTGCCGCCTTTTATCGCGCGAGTTCATTTTTCAGTATTTAACCATAAAATATGCACGGATTTCCAATAAAAAGACAATCTTCCTTTATTGCTTGCCAAACATTTATTCGAAATATGACAACAGATTCGATTCTTTTCAATATTGCCAATATTTCTCCAAGATGAAAAAAGGATGATATGAAAATAATAATTTTTATGAATTTCTTCAAAATGATAAATGGAAGATATTGCCGCAATATTCCCTTGGTGATATATCGCCCAAATGTTTGTAGGGATAGAATGGAAATACAACCAACTGTAGCACCACTATCTACAAATATTTATGTTATTTACCCTACAAACATTTGATTTGATATATCACCAAGAAGATATTGCGGCAATATCTTCCATTTATCATTATGAAGAAATTCATCAGTTCATCAATTGATTTTGAAGAAATATTGGTGATATTGATTTTGTTGTCATTTTTCTTCATATGAATGTTTCGGAAATAAAAATAAAAAAAGAAAATCTCTTTTTCATTGGAAATCCGCAAAATCAACTAGCACGATATAAGTACAAGAGAAGCTGCAAGTTTAAGTTCTAAATGAAATCAGCAGCAAGTGATGAAAAGCCAACTGGTAAGTAAAGGTTCCGCCATCTAGTGCTTATTTTTTTCAACTAGTGCTTATTTCGTGAAGGGTAACACTTAGCTCATGTCTGATTTGACAGATAATTAGTTTTATCCTTCCGCTGATCGAATCCAATGCGTTTTCCCTTCGCTAAGTGGGACTGCGATCGACTTACAGAAGATGCCGATTTTTTCCAAAAAAAATCATCTTTTCAGATGAAGCTCTTTTTGATCTTGGCGAGTATGTAAACAAGCAAAATTGTCCCATTTGGGGCACAGAAAACCCGCAGGCATACATTGAAAAGCCGATACACCCAAAAAGTGTCACTGTTTGGTGCGGATTTTGGTCCAGAGGCATAATTGGGCCATTTTTCTTCGAAAATGAGCAAGGAGTGGCCGTTACAGTCAATGGCGATCGTTATCGGGCCATGTTGAACGAATTTTTGTTCACAAAAATTGGGGGAGGAGGATATTGGCAACATTTGGTTTCAACAGGACGGCGCTACGTGCCACACAGCCGAAGCTACACTCGATGTTTTGCGCCCTGTTTTTGGAAGATAGCATTATCAGCCGCAGAGCTGATGTCGTTTGGCCACCTCGGAGCTGCGATTTGACACCGTTGGTCTATTATTTGTGGGGTGTCCTCAAAGATAAGTGTTACGCCAACAAGCCAGATACAATTGACGCTTTAAAGCACAATATTCGTGAAGCCATTGGTGAAATACAGTTGCACACAATCGATAATGTGCTTAAAAATTGGACCGATCGTGTAGGCAACTGCATGGCCAGCCGAGGCAGCCATTTGAATGAAATTATTTTCCATTATTAACCGGAAGGATTGTACTTTCAAATAAAAAAGAAATTTGAGAAAATATTCAGTAGTTTTTTTATAGCATTTTCAAAAAAAAAATTATTTGGCGGACCCAGATTTTCATACACAACTTTTGGGTATAACATTTTATCAGACATTTTATCATTTTTTAGCGTTTCGCAGAGGCAATGTTTTCAAAACGAATTGGAGGAGTGGATAAGACACGCTATCAAAAAGCTTTTAACTGACCGCTTGGTCAACAAATTTACTTGAATGGGGACCAAGGAGAAGCCATCGCCACAAAATTATAATATTTCTGCATTAAAAGTTATGTAGGTAATATCCCGTTTTTATCTTCCAGGTGATATTATAGCGATATCATCCAGATTTCTTGCGGATGATAATCTGGCAATGTCGCCGATTTATCATTCACATACATTGCTTTCGTATCGCCCTGGCCGCACAATCTTCTCCAATTGAGGTAACTTCCGCAATACGAATATAATTGTTGCCGCAATATTATTTTTCTTTTAGACGAAAACGTAGACGCTTTCGTATTACTTTGCTTGTTGGGTAATCTCTTTTGAAAATATAAATATAAGAATATTTGTTTTTTTTTTAATTGACTTGAAGTATTATTTCGATATATATAATGTAAACGTATATGTAGCCTTGCCTTATATGCGTGGTTTGAGATAATAAAAATATTATATTTATTTATAAAATTATTTTTTCAATATTTCTATTTGTTTTGGTTATATAGTTTCCTGTAATATTACTACACTTCTACGAAAATCTACAGCCTCTGTGGAATGCCATCCATGGTGGTGGGTAGATAAAGTTCGGCCCGCCCGAACTTAACGCCTTTTTATACACTCCACGAGAGTATTATGTCTTTGTGCATTTGTTTGTAACACCCAAAAGGAAGAGAGATAGACCCATTGTTAATTATACCGATCGACTTAGAATCACTTTTTGAATCGATTTAGCGATGTCCGTCCGTGTGTCTGTCTGTCTGTCCGTCCATCTATTCTTGTAATCACGATAGAGGTCGCAATTGTACACAGAACCAAATGAAACTTTGCACAACTAAGTTTTTCGGGATAAGAACGAACGCTATTTAATTTGAAGAAAATCGGTTCAAATTTAGATATAGCCCCCATACGAATTTCACTCCAGATTTGACTCTTTTCACTCTAGATACCACATATTTTAACAGATTTTCTTCAAAATTGGCAAAACATCTTATAGTTCAACTAGAAACATCTGTGGTAAAAATGGGTCAGATCGGTTCAGATTTATATATAGCTCCCATACAAATTACGCTCCCGATTTGACTTTTTCCGCTCTAGAAACCACATATTGTATCAGATTGTCTTCAGATTTGGCAAAACATCTTATATTTCAACTAGTAACACCAGTAGTGAAAATGGGTCAGATCGGTTCAGATTTATATATAGCTCCCATACAAATTTAGCTCCCGATTTGACTTTTTCCGCTCTAGAAACCACATATTGTATCGGATTGTCGTCAGATTTGGCAAAACATCTTATATTTCAAGTAGAAACACCTGTAGTGAAAATGGGTCAGATCGGTTCAGATTTATATATAGCTCCCATACAAATTTAGCTCCCGATTTGACTTTTTCCGCTCTAGAAACCACATATTGTATCGGATTGTCGTCAGATTTGGCAAAACATCTTATATTTCAACTAGAAACACCTGTGGTAAAAATGGGGCAGATCGGTTCATTTTTATATATAGGTCCCATACAAATTTCGCTCCCGATTTGACTTTTTTCGCTCTAGAAACCACATATTGTATCGGATTGTCGTCAGATTTGGCAAAAAATCTTATATTTCAACTAGAAACACCTGTGGTAAAAATGGGGCAGATCGGTTCAGATTTATATATAGCTCCCATACAAATTTCGCTCCCGATTTGACTTTTTTCGCTCTAGAAACCACATATTTTAACAGATCCTTTTCAAATTAGGCGAAATATATTATATTTGTCCTAGAAATACCTATAGTGAAAATGGGTCAGATCGGTTCAGATTTAGATATAGCCCCCATACGAATTTCACTCCCGATTTGACACTTTTCACTCTAGATACCACATTTTTTAACAGATTTTCTTCAAAATTGGAAAAACATCTTATATTTCAACTAGAAACACCTGTGGTAAAAATGTGTTAGATCGGTTCTGATTTATATATACCTCCCATACAAATTTCGCTCCCGATTAAACTTTTTCCGCCCCAGAAACCACGAATTTTCACCGAATTTCTTCAAAGTGAGCATAACACCTTATATTTGAACTGGAAGAACTTATTGTGAAAGTTAGTCACATTTTTCCATGTTTGGATATAGCCCCGATACAATATTCTTATCGATTTGACAAATCGAACCAGGTCGTATTAGCCTATGATTAGGAAACATACAAAAATTCTTCCCGTTTTCACTTTTTTACCGAGTTGGACTGTATTCGGATGGAAAGTGGAGTGTATCATGTAGTCTGCCCCGCCCGACTTTAGCCTTTCCTTACTTGTTTTTACTTGTTTTTATTCTCAGTTTTATGTTTGAGATTTGCAAAATGGGACTCTATTCGCTCGAACAAAACTTGGAAATATTAAACAATTTTTTTCCGAAGTAGTGAGTCTTTAACGCAAACTGTCAGAAATTTTCCTGGCAAATTTTCAAAAAGAGATTTGCCCTCAGTTCAGCCTTCATAAAGCTCTTTTCATCAGTCATTTTATAGCCGATTGTAATTTAAAGTTTTATAATATAAATACTCAAGAAATTATCCAGTAATTGGATATTTAGTCGAAAGAAACCAGAGTGTACAGGAACAGAGAATTCTCTATTGAAAAATAGAGCTTTTTAAAATTGTACTTAGTTTTCTTTAGGAAGACTGAGAGCACAATTATTTTATATAAAATTTGTTAGTCTCACAAACTAACTACAAAAATATATATTTTTTTTGTATATATATATATATTTGTATAAATTACTAATTTATAATGTTGCGCTGTTCAAAGTTTGAATGCGTTGTCAATTATTTTTCTCTAATTGAAAGCCTTTTAACAAATTCCACGTTTCATTACATCTGTTAATGCCAATAATGGCGCTTTTGTACAAACTTTTTCAACAACAAATTACAAACTGTTGCATCGTGTTTTGCTGTTGTCGTTTTTGCTGTAACGAATACTTAATGTATTTGTAAATGAAGTTTGAAGCTTTTTAGCAAACTTTTGTGACTTTAATTAAATTTAAATTTAATTTAGCTTTTCGTGTGTGCGAGCTTGTTTATGTCTGTGTGTGGAAGTTCCTAAAGTAAGACGGGAAATGATATTTTAAACAAAAACACAGGAAGGAGAGCAGCAGCAACAACAACAAAGACAACAGGATAAACTTTTTTCTCTTCAGTGTTATTGTATAGCATTTTCCATAGATTTCGGTTTAAACAGAATAGAACGGAAATTGTACTTGAGAATGGCCAACCATGACAAAGGAGCCAAAGGAGACAAAGAAAAAAAAAAGAAACAAAAACTTATATAAATTTTAAGAGTTATTTCTGCATGAGAGAATGTGGCACAACAGGACATAAACATACACACGACATTGCAGCACCGACAAATAGGCCGACATGGACATAAGAGCGGGCCAGGTCTATGGCGACATAGCATGGCATGGTGAAATCCATTGTCTTGTTGGCTGGCTGTCTTCCCACCAAATTACATTTAACAAGATGACAAACTTTTGGTGAAAGGGAATGGCTCTTTCTTCTGTTAAGACCAACTTTTGGGGTTTTAACAATTTAATGGCTCTAATGTGTTGTAACTAAATTATGAAGAAGAAGAACAAGATTTTTTTAGTTATAGGATTTGGTTTTAATGGCCAAAAACTCATAATCTTGTTGATCGATAAATTGAGCGTTCTCTCACTTTTAAGATGACAAAATAAATTTAGCCTATTTACATCGTCGTTACGAAGAATAGGGATTATTCTTTGCCGCAAAAGGGATAATGGTATATTTGAGTATTTTTGTGCCTTAAACAAAGGAACTTCAAAGGAAAAAACGTCTTACTTTAGGTGTCTACGCAATTGGCCTATATCACCGCCTGAGAATATGGACGAAATGGGATAAAAATGGTACCAAACAAATGGCTAAAGCTAGAAAAATGAACTCGAAGTATTTGTCCCTCTGACTGTGTAGACGCGAAAACGAAAGAGATCTTTAGATAATCGTTCTTTTAGAGTCAAATTGGGAAAAAAGGGATAAAACTGTTACCGAATAAATGACTGCGGCTAGAATTATAAAATTCGGTGTGGGCAAGCCTTTGTCAAATTTCAACTTTTAGGGAAATAACTGGATTAAAGGCGATAAAAATGGTACTGTCCAAATGACAGTATCTGCAACTATAAAATGAGGTACCTACATATATCTGACTGAAGTCGACGCACAAACTAAAACGATTTTCTAATTTCGTACTGTGAGGAACCAACATGAAGAAAAGGGCTAAAGGTGGTAACAAGCGAACGGTTGTACTTAGAATCTTGAAATTAAGTGTGTACAGTCCACTGTGGACTGGATCAAGTAAACGGCTGTAGCTGTAATCAAGAAATTGCACTTGAATGAAACGAATTTTCTTTAACATCGGCTGAAAATACAACTAGTATTTAGGACATAGTTTTTCAAAAATTGCTGCATTATATTCAAGTTTTGATTACACTTGAAGTGATTACACACAGTGAGGCAATATTACAATTCCTGCATAAATATACAATAGTGATAGTATCTAGAAGAAAAAACGGTGTTCTGAGTTTTCCATTTGGAAATCTTCTCCAAAGGATATAGATGTTTTGATAACTGATTTTCGTATTTTCGCGAACCACGAAAGTAGGAATTTTTATAAAAAAAAAGTGAAAACGGCATTAAGTTCGGCCGGGTCAAACTTTATATACCCTCCACCATGGATTGCATCCACAGGGACTGTCGATTTTCGTAGAAGTGCAGTAATATTACAGGAAAATGTATTAATTAATAACCAAACCAAAACAAATACAAACATTGAACAGATATATTTTTAAATAAATATAATATTTTTCTTTATTTAAGCCATGCTTATAAGGCAAGGCTACCAACACGTTTACATATCGTTTACAAATAATACTTCAAGTTAATTAAAAAACTAAATATTCTTATATTTATATTTTCAAAAAGCTTAAACAGGGCTCTGTCCTTTCCCATCCCTTTTTCCTATTTTCATCGACGACCTCTTGGATCGGACTTCGAATCCAATATACTCATTTGCGGATGACAGCAACCTCTGTCATTCATACTCATTTGATCATAGACCTAGTCGCCAAGAAATTGAGAACAAAAGACGATCGATGGGTGAGTCACTTAGCCAGTATTTGCTGGCCATTTCTGAATGGGGTCGAGTGAATAGAGTAGATTTTAATGTACGTAAGACTCAGTGCTCCTTGTTGTCTCACAAGCGATTCACTGATCCAACGTTGTCGTCGATTTTAATGAACGGTATAGATATTGAGCAATCAGATACTCTCGATGTTCTTGGCATGAAACTACAACGTGATGTTCGTTGGACAAAACATGTATTTGATGTGTCGAAAGAAGCATTCAAATGTTTAGGCCTTTTAAAACGACGTAAGAAATATTTCACACCCTCTGATCTTCTCAATATCTATACTAGCTACATCAGACCAAAGATGGAATACAACTCCCACATATGGTCGGGTGCTCCAGCTTCATCACTGTAGCTACTTGACCGTGTCCAGAGGAGGGCGATGGTGTTGACGGTAGGATATCCAGGTGACGGTAGGATATCCAAATCTATTGTCTCCCTTGAACACCGTCGTAATGTTGGTTGTGTGTCATTGATCTATCGCTACTTTCATGGTGTTTGTTCTGCGGAAATTCGTGATCTTATACAGCCCCTGAGAACGTTCGGTAGAGATACGCGACTCTCCAGGAACGCTCACCCATTTGTTGTCGATTGGACAACCGGCCGCACTACACATTACAGAATAAATTCGTTCTTCACCCGTACCGCATCCGTATGTGGAATCGTCTTCCGGCAAATATCTTTCCCTCCAATTACGACATTTAGAGATTCAAAACAGACGTCAACAGACATTACTACCTCTTTCCTCCTTCCAATACCTGATCTTCCTTCCACCAACGGAATGCAGTGCATTTATAGGGGACATCCCCTGAGTGTTGGTTCAGTGAAAAAAAAAAAAAATGCCATAAATATTGTTAAATAGTGGGTGCCACAGTTGTTTGCATTTAAATTTTATTTTAATCCCAAAATTACGAATTTGGAAAATTCTTTTTATTTTGCGTGTCTATGCAGTCAGAGGAATGTTTACACCGAGTTCAATGGTTCCAGCTGCGGCCATTTGGTTGGTGCCATTTTTATCCCCTTTTTCCTATTTTCCCCCCTCAAGAGTACGACTTTATAAAATGTCTTTATTTTACGTGTCTGCGCAAGGGATGTACACACAGAATTTCATCAATCTAGCTGTAGTCGTTTAGTTGGTACTGTTTGTATCCCTCTGTACCCATTGTATCCCTTGAAAGTACGAATTTGAAAAAAAAAACTTTTATTTTTCGTGCCTACGCAGTCAGATGAATGTATACTACGAATATCATGACTCTAACTGCGGTATTTTGGTTGGTACTATTTTTATCCCCTTTCTCCATTTTAACCTCAAAATGTACGAATTTCGAGAAATCCTTTTATTTTACATGTCTACGCAATCAGAGGTTTGTAAACACCGAATTTCATTATTCTAGGTGCAGCCGTTTGGTTGGTACCATTTTCATCCCTCTATTCCCATTTTAGCCCTTAAAAGTACGAATTTGGAAAAAATAATTTTATATTATGTATCTACTCAATTAGAGAAATGTACACACCGAATTTCGTGTTTCTAGCTGTTTTAGTTTGATATGTATCATTTTTATCCCTTTTTGTCCATTCACCCCCTACAAATAATCGTCCTAAAATTCTTGATCGACATAAAATTCAAGGACGACCTAGCCATGTCCGTCCGTCTGTTGAAAACCCGCTGGCATCTAAACGAAAGAGCTAGGACGTCCAAAATGTCCACAAATACGGGCAAAATAGTCACAAAGGAAAAAATTGTTCCCTCACAAGGACTAAAAATACTCATAATAACCCTTAGTATTTTAGAGTATTTAAAAATATTTTTTCATTATGCTTGCTTTTACTTACTTGATATTGGGTATGCGCATTCCCCTTATAACAAAAACGTGCACCATTAAGTTATTTTTATTCGTAGGGGGTGAAATGGGACAAAAAGGGATAAACATGGTACGTATTAAACAACAGCAGCTAGATACACGAAATTCGGTGTGTACATTCCTCTAATTGAGTAGACAAATAATATAAAAGTATTTTTTCGAAATTCGTACTTTTAAGGGGTAAAATGGGAATAGAGGGATAAAAATGGTACCAACCAAACAGCTGCAGCTAGAATAATGAAACTCGGCGTATACATTCCTCTGATTGAAATTTGAACCTTTTGGGGTTAAAATGGAAAAATAGACACGTAAAATAAAGAGATTTTAGAAAATCGTACTCTTAAAGGGCTAAAAAGAGCAAAAAGGGGATCAAAATGGTACCGCAGCTAGAATCATGGAATTCGGTGTATACATTCCACTGACTGCATAGACACGCAAAATAAAAATATTTTTCCAAATTCGTTTTACGGCTAAATGCCCTTTTTACTTGTTATTTCTATGTTACGGTTTATTTTTGACATTTGGGAAATATTAAAAAGTAAGGATGGTTAAAGTCAGTATACCCTGTGGTGTAGGGTATAAAAATGTCGTTACATTTGAACCGGGTATATATATACTACAAATGCCATACTTCTAACTGTATTTGTAAAAAAAAATTGAACACAAACTTTGAATGAGAGCTATATATAAATCTGAACCGATCTGATACATATGAGCTGGTTTGCCAAATTTTAAGCAAATCAGTATAAATATGCTGTTTCTACAGCGGAAATAATCAATTCAGTGGCGAAATTTGTATTGGAGCTATATATATATCTGATCCGATCTGGTCCATTTTTACCAGGGCTGTTTCTAGTTGAAATATAATTTGTTTTACAAAATTTGAAGAAAATCTGTTAAAATATGTGGTTTCTAGAGCGGAAATAATCAAATTGGGAGCGAAATTCGTATGGGAGATAGCCAGAGCTATTTCTAGTTAAAATATATGACGTTTTGCTAAATTTGAAGAAAATCTGTTGAAATATGTGGTTTCTAGAGCGAAAAAAAGTAAAATCGGAAGAAAAATTTGTATGGGAGCTATATCTAAATCTGAACCGATTTTCTTCAATTTAAATAGAGTTCGTCCTTATCCCATAAAACTTCGTTGTGCAACCTTTCATTTTGGTCTAACCACAATTGCGACCTGGACTTTTATTAGAAGAATAAATGGACAGACGGACATCGCTAAATCGACTCAAAAAGTGATTCTAAGTCGATGGGTCTATCTCGTTTCCTTTTGGGTGTTCCAAACAAATGCACAAAGACATTATACCCTGTGGTGTAGGGTATAAAAACTTACTGCCACAGTAGAGAGTCTTTAACGTACATTGTAAGAAATTTACGTGGAAAATTTTCGATTTTTCAAATGAAGCTCATTTTCATCTCGGTGGCTATGTCAATAAGCAAAAATGACGCAAATGACGCAAAGCATCCACAACGAGTCACTGCTTGTACTGAAAAATTGGGTTGAGCGGATGAAGTACTGCCGAGCCTGTCGTGGTAGTCATTGTGTTCAATTATTAAATGATAAAGTTCAACCTTTCCAATAAAGCCAAAAAATGGAAGAAATCATCAGTACTGTTGTTATAGTCGATTCTAATTTAAAATGTTACATGGTCCAAACATGCATTCGACGAAACCCGGTATTTTAGTAAAAAAAATATTTAAAAAATATCTATAAGTATGTTTGCGTTGCACACAAAATTTTTATTTTTCTGTTGCATCTTCTTACGCAGAAAATGTTTATTTTACGATTAAATGATATAAGATACAGTCTGGCCTTGTTATTTATTTATTTATTTTATTTGTTTAAATGTACAACGACCCACTTTACTGTGCAGTGTATCCTGCGGCCGGCATTAATCTTGAGCACCGCCATCATCATCGAAATATACACAATTGATTTCTATTGTTCTCCTCACACCCGTTCCCGTTCCCATTCCCAGCTCACCCATCCCACGTGACATTCGTTAATGGAATATTTGACTATGGCTCTGTAGGCCCGGCCCCCACCATGCTCATCATCTGGCACATTGGGGATTTTGGCATTGTGGCACACGGGCCATGAAACCGCACAATGTAACGCAATTGAAGTGAAAAACTAATTCAATAACGATTGTTCGGATTTTGTTTTGCGCATTAAGTTAGTTGCAGTGAAAAGCGTTGATTTCTCATTTCTTGCTTCTCGACTTATCCGGCCATGCTGGAGCCGAAAAACAAATTAAGGCTTGATTTCCTTTGAAATTCAGCGAAATTATGAGCATTTTGTGCAAACTTCAGGTCTTCCTTTGGTTGAGGGGGATGGAGATGTGGCGGAGCTTTAATGCGAGCGGTGGGTAGAAGGCGGGCGGGTCCCGGCTGTTCCGCATCATGATGATGATGGACGTATTTGCGTGTGTTAACATTTTCGAAAATTATGCTTAGAAAAGCAAAAGTAATGCACGAGGACGCCACGTAACGAAGTGTATTTTTCGAAAACAAATTTGTTTCACAACAATTTTCATATTGACAAATGTCGCTAATGAATGCTACAAACTTTATTTATGTTAGCTTGGATGAAAACGCTTGGCAGTGTGCTTATGCGTGTGTGTGCGTGTTAAGTTTCTCTAACGTTTTGCGTCTTTTGTCAAGACAAAAGTTATGTTTCCTTTGCAGTTGTTGCCGGCAGGACCGCCTCGGCCTGCTGGCTCCCCATCCTTCCTTCCTTCCTTCCGCTAGCCTTTCTGCGTATTTCTAATGGCCTCAAACATCAGAAATTTTTGGCGGCGCTGTTCGTACTTTACAAATTAGATTTCATTTTGTATGAATTCGTTCGTTCGTTCGTTTCGGCTCTTTGGCCAGTTGGCGGGTTTGTTGCTAATTTAGCCAATATATTTTCATAATTTGTTGGTTTGTTGTGCTGAAAAATTAGCATAATTTTTTTGTTTTTTTTTTTTTTTGGGGCTCTGCTTTTTTGCTTTTGTTAAAAATGCTAATTAGCAAATCAAGCGAAAATTGAGATTAATATTAAAAACTCGCATTAATAACAAATGGAAAAGGAATGTAGATTTAATTGAACTGCGGAACGGGGAGTCTTCCCAGCAGTTTGACCAGCAACATTGTATGTCAATAGGAAAAGGACTGAGGCACGAGGATTTGGAAGACTGGGAAATATGGGGTATTCAATGTCATTTGCTAGGCATGACGATTTGTCACCAATTTAACGATTTTTTTGGGAGATTTGAGTTTAGTTTTTCTCCTGAAAATCCGGGCTTAATATCCAGTTCAAGGCGTAAAAATCATAAAATCAACAAAAAAATGAGTCATAAAATCAAATAAAAATAAAAACGTCGTTTATATACCCTCCACTATGGCTTGTAATTCACAGAGGCTGCTGCAGTTACATTACAGGAAAATTTTATTTTTTTTAATATAGCCAAACCAAAACCAATAAAACAACTAAAAAAAGGCAAAAGTCGGGCGGGTCAGGCCGACTATATAATACACTCCACTTTCTATCCCAGTACAATTGAATTCGATAAAAAAAGTGAAAACTGGAAGGATTTTTGTATGATTCCTAATCATAGGCTGATATGAACTGACACAATTTGTTAAATAGAGAAGAATATTTGTATCGGGGATATATCCAAACATGGAATGAAGTGACCTACTTTCACAATAGGTGCTTCCAGTTCAATTATAAAATGTTATGCTCAATTTGAAGAAATTCGGTGAAAATACGTGATTTCTGGGGCGGAAAAAGTCAAGCCGGGAGCGAAATTTGTATGGGAGCTATATATAAATCTGAACCGATCTGACCCATTTTAACCACAGGTGTTTCTAGTTGAAATATAAAATATATTATGCAAAATTTGAAGAAGATCTGATGAAATATGTTGTTTCTAGAGCAGAAAAAATCAAATCGGGAGCGAAATTTGTATGGGAGCTATATATAAATCTGAACCGATCTGATCCATTTTTACCATGGGTGATTCTAGTGGAAATAGAAAATATTTTGTAAAACTTGAAGAAGATCTATAAAAATATGTGGTTTCTAGAGCAGAAAAAGTCAAATCGGGAGCGAAATTTGTATGGGAGCTATATATAAATCTGAACCGATCTGACCCATTTTCACCACAGGTGTTTTTAGTTGAAATATAAGATGTTTTGCCAATTTTGAAGAAAATCTGTTAAAATATGTGATTTCTAGGGCGGAAAAGTTCAAGCCGGGAGCGAAATTTGTATGGGAGCTATATATAAATCTGAACCGATCTTTCCCATTTTTAGCATGGGTGATTCTAGTGGAAATAGAAAAAAATTTGTAAAACTTGAAGAAGATCTGTAAAAATATGTGGTTTCTAGAGCAGAAAAAGTGAAAGTGGGAGCGAAATTTGTATGGGAGCTATATATAAATCTGAACCGATCTAACACATTTTCACCACAGGTGTTTCTAGTTGAAATATGAGATGTTTTGCCAAATTTGAAGACAATCTGATAAAATATGTGGTATCTGGAGTGAAAAGAGTCAAATCGGGAGTGACATTCTTATGGGCGCTATTCTAAATCCCACGTATACAGCGCAAGTTGCCGTCAACGTCATGATTTTAGCCATTTCTGTCGCAAAAGCCACAAAATAAAGTACGATTTTGGAAGAGTATTTTTTTATTTTGCATCTATGCAGTCACAAGACTATATACAGTGAAATCCATAATTCTAGCCACTGTCATTTGCTTGGTACCATTTTTATCCCCTTTTTCCCATTTTACCCCCCAAGGAGTACGACTTTCTCCAATCTCCTTATTTTACGTGTCTACGCAACTACAGGTATGTACACACCGAATTTCATCATTCTAGCTGTAGTCGTTTAGTTGGTAATATTTTTATCCCTCTGTACCCATTGTATCCCTTGAAAGTACGAATTTGAAAAAAAAAAAACTTTTATATACTCCGAATACTTTGTATACTCCGAATTTCATGGCTCTAGCCGCGGTCATTTGGTTGCTACTATTTTCATCCCTCCAAAAGTACGAATTTCGAAAATTCTTTTTATTTAACGTGTGTGTGGAATGAGTTGAGTGTATACAGCGAATTTCATTATTCTAGCTGCAGACGATTGGTTGGTACCATTTTTATCCCTCTATTACCGTTATATCCCTTAAATGTACGAATTTGTAAAAAAAAATCCTTTTATATTATCTATGAACTCAACTAGACGAACGTACACATCGATTTACGTGTTTCCAGCTGCTGTTGTTTGATAAGTACCATTTTCATCCCTTTGTGCCCTCATTTCATCCCCTGTAGACAAGAATCACTTTATGGTTTTATTCAAAATAAAATGCCTAAAACTCGAAATATTAGGGATATTATGAGTATTTTCAGTCCTTGTGAGGGAAATTTTTTTCCTTCTGTATCGATTTCGCCCACTTTCAATCCCAACCAATCTACAACTATTAGAGGTATTCTGGGAAAATTTGGACGTTCTGGCTCCTTTCGTTTAGATATTTGCGTGCTTTCAACAGACTGACGAACGAACGTCTTAGAATTTTATGAAGATCAATAATTTGTATACTTTAGAGGGACTCAGGTCGATATTTGAAGGTGTTAGTATACCCCCATTATGAAGGTGTAGGGGGTGATTTTTTAAGAGCTTGATAACTTTTTTTTTAAAAAAAACGCATAAAATTTGCAAAATCTCATCGGTTCTTTATTTGAAACGTTAGATTGGTCCATGACATTTACTTTTTGAAGATAATTTCATTTAAATGTTGACCGCGGCTGCGTCTTAGGTGGTCCATTCGGAAAGTCCAATTTTGGGCAACTTTTTCGAGCATTTCGGCCGGAATAGCCCGAATTTCTTCGGAAATGTTGTCTTCCAAAGCTGGAATAGTTGCTGGCTTATTTCTGTAGACTTTAGACTTGACGTAGCCCCACAAAAAATAGTCTAAAGGCGTCAAATCGCATGATCTTGGTGGCCAACTTACCGGTCCATTTCTTGAGATGAATTGTTCTCCGAAGTTTTCCCTCAAAATGGCCATAGAATCGCGAGCTGTGTGGCATGTAGCGCCATCTTGTTGAAACCACATGTCAACCAAGTTCAGTTCTTCCATTTTTGGCAACAAAAAGTTTGTTAGCATCGAACGATAGCGATCGCCATTCACCGTAACGTTGCGTCCAACAGCATCTTTGAAAAAATACGGTCCAATGATTCCACCAGCGTACAAACCACACCAAACAGTGCATTTTTCGGGATGCATGGGCAGTTCTTGAACGGCTTCTGGTTGCTCTTCACTCCAAATGCGGCAATTTTGTTTATTTACGTAGCCATTCAACCAGAAATGAGCCTCATCGCTGAAAAAAATTTGTCGATAAAAAAGCGGATTTTCTGCCAACTTTTCTAGGGCCCATTCACTGAAAATTCGACGTTGTGGCAGATCGTTTGGCTTCAGTTCTTGCACGAGCTGTATTTTATACGGTTTTACACCAAGATCTTTGCGTAAAATCTTCCATGTGGTCGAATAACACAAACCCAATTGCTGCGACGAATCTACATTTCACGGTCTTCAGCAACACTCTCAGAAACAGACGCAATATTCTCTTCTGTACGCACTGTACGCATTCGTGTGGTTGGTTTAATGTCCAATAAAGTAAACTGAGTGCGAAACTTGGTCACAATCGCATTAATTGTTTGCTCACTTGGTCGATTATGTAGACCATAAATCGGACGTAAAGCGCGAAACACATTTCGAACCGAACACTGATTTTGGTAATAAAATTCAATGATTTGCAAGCGTTGCTCGTTAGTAAGTCTATTCATGATGAAATGTCAAAGCATACTGAGCATCTTTCTCTTTGACACCATGTCTGAAATCCCACGCGATCTGTCAAATACTAATGCATGAAAATCCTAACCTCAAAAAAATCACTCTTTAGAAAGGATACTTCAATGTATAGATTAGTTAAATAATAGGGATTTCGTTCGACCACGTTTAATGAATATTTTTTAAAAATATAACTCTATATTTCTTCTCTCCCAGTTTTCCAGGATTTCTTTAGAATCGATGTGGGAATATGCCTATATTTTTTTCTGAATTTTTAGGTTAGTATTTTTACAGAGAAAAACACAAAACAAAATGATAAAATATAAAAGTCATCGAAAGACACTTGTAATTGCCATTACAGTAAGCCTTCATCCATTAAATCCATCCTCGTGTCGCTTCGACCCCAGCCCCAAAGCGGACAATATATATACGAAAAGGCACGTTGGACCGAGCTCAACAACTGTTTCCAGCATTTTAATTGGAAACTTTGCTTTCTAAATGGCGACATAAATGCTGCGGCTGAAATGATAGAAAATATTATCATTTATTCCAATTGAAGTTATTTCGGATAAACCATCTAACAAAAGTTGGTTTAACCAGGCATGCAAGACTGCTGTCAGATCCAAAGAGGAAGCGTCCAGGAAATGGTGTTTAAACAAAAATGCCACCACTGATCTGCTACGCAAGCAGACAAGAACCATGTGTGCCAGGGTACTTAGACGTGAAAAGTTGCTATACGAACAACGGCTTCGTGCCAAAGTTCTTTCATCTCCCAGGGGAAGAGCTTTTGGTCATTTGTAAGAAGAGTAAAGGATAAATCCTCATCAATCCCAACTCTTGTTAATGATGACCAGATATTTACTAACCCGCCAAAGCTAACCTATTGGCTGAAATGTTTGTAAGGAATTCATCCTTGCCGGAAAGCAATCAACCACTCCCCGTGATCGAAAATGTATTAAGTTCCATGCCTCAGATTTTTTTTGATCGACAGTTTGGCTTCCGTATGAATCGATCTACGGGAGACCTGATGACACTGCTATCCGAAAAGTGGAATCGATCTACTCGCCAGTTTGGTGAGTGTAAGGTCGTTGCTCTAGATATCTGCAAGGCCTTTTATAGAATTTGGCACGGCGCACTCATATCAAAGCTCATTGCTTTTGGTGTTGGTAGTGACTTCTCTCGATTTATATCGAGCTTCCTCAGATACTGCACTATACGTGTTGTTGTAGATGGGTTCTCATCCGACGAGCATAGGTTAACCGCAGGGGTGCCGCAGGGCTCTGTCCTCTCACCCTCCCTTTTTCTTATTTTCATCGACGACCTCTTAAATCGGACTTCGAATCCAATATACTCATTCGCGGATGACAGCAATCTCTGTCATTCATACTCATTCGATCATAGACCAAGTCGTCAAGAAATTGAGGACAAAAGGCGATTGATGGATGAGTCACTTCTTTCATTTCTGAATGGGGTCGAGTGAATAGAGTAGATTTTAATGCGCTTTAGCACTACTCCTATTTCTATCATCCTAACTCGGCACATTTTTCTTGATTTTTCAATTGGATACATGTTTAAAGAAAACCTTTTATTATTTTAAATTAAGTATTTTTAAGAGTAGAGTCTGTGTGGCCAGAATCGTAAAAATCTCGGTCGTGAAAGTATTTTTTTTTCATACAAAAATCGTTCGGTTTGATAGTAAGTATGGCAGTAAACGATATTGGATATTTCCCGGTACGAGTGGCCCGACAACTTGGAAAGTATTTGTTGTCAATCAACCAAGGCAATATTCAATAGAATCATTTATATTACATGTCACCACAGAAAAGTCCCCCAACAACTTGCTTAAATCGAACGAAACAAGATGGCATGGCAGTCTTCATTTAGTATTTATGTGGAAGTTGAAAAGTAGAGCTGCGATCATTCACTAAAAAAAACTTTTGGAAAATTACAATTTCCACTTCTACTTGGAAAACTTTTTAGTTTGTATGAGAAAAGTTTGTGTTGCATTACTTTAAAGTTTGATTTCACCTACCGCTTCCCATATTCTCCTATTTGATTTATTAATAATAAATTAGCAAGCATGTGTTATTTACAAGGCCTTATAACCGACCAAAAAGGTAACAGCGATAACAACCGTTTTTATACATCGACATCGGCATCGACATAAGTAATGACAGGCAATTTCCTGAAAATTACAAGTAGCTATTAAAATTTCAAAAGCAAGGAAATGTTGTTATGCGTGAGGTTAGGAAAACCCAACAAAATTTTTGGGAGTGATTCAATTTCGAATATAGAATAAAATCGAATAAAAGTGCACACTTTATGGATGTTTTGGGAAATGATAAATGAAATGAAATCTGAAAAAAAAACAACAGTTGAAAAATTTTTGTTACAGCATAGCTTTAGGGGCAATATTTACTCTGGCCTTCAAATATATTTATTCATTTATTCCTTAGGGGAATCCTGGACTAGTATCGCCGAATTCTGTAGCTACTTATGCAAGGGCACTGAATAACAAAAGATCCACGGGTTTGGATGGAATTTCCAATTTTATTATTAGAAGACTGCTCATGGAAGCATTTGGATTTTTGGTGGTCATTTTCAATAATTGTTTGAGTGTTGGTTATTTTCCTGATGCTTGGAAGGAGGCTAAGATATGATGGATGTCAATGTCGAGGGGGGATATATTCCTGATTACCAATTTGGTTTTCGGAAGGGCCATTCGACGACACATGTTTTAATGAAATTTCATGGTGACATTATAACAAATTTGAGGCAGCGAAGGTTACGGTGGTCGTTTCTCTTGACATAGATAGAAAAGGCTTTCGACAGGGTATATCAGCAAGGCCGGCGCACTGCTAAAATTCAACATCAACAAATTTTCACTTTTCATCATAAAATAAGAGTTTCTGCAGCCAATTTTCTCACCCAAACACACTTTCACATAAAAATAGTCATTTCGATTGCTCCAAGGTCCAGGGAAGAAACTAATAGCGATACATAACATGGCTGTTAACATAAAAAATGCAGCGCCCCTAGTGGAGGCTAGGGGTACAACTCGATTAACATCCCATTCCCTTAACATTAACATCAACCTTGAGGAAGATGCAAATAACAGCCGGACAACATGAGAACGATGATGAACAAAGGTTCCCGCGATAATCGGATACATGCCGGAACGAAGTCTAGTACAATTCAGACTTAAGGATTATCACCTCAGCTCCCTCTAAAAGATGCTACAACAAGAACAACAACAAGGAATATTATTTAAGATTCTTAGAATAGGATTTGACCCGCATATAGTAAGACTGCTTCGAAGTTTCTTTACTAATAGGAAATTTTGTGTACGCTTGGATGGAATGTGCTCCACACTGGGTGTGGTGAACTGTGGGGTGCCACAGAGTTCGACGTTCTCTCCTCATTTGTACAATATTTTTATTAGCGACTTTCCACGCGAATTTGCAGGATCGATTGGTTTATTATATGCTGATGATTCGTTACATTATGCCCATCATGAGTCTCCTGTCAGCGCACTTTCTCGTATCTCGTCACCTTGCGGAGGTTCGTAGGTATTATGAAGATTGGGGTATTAAAGTTAATACGTCGAAATGTGAGGCGATATGCATCCGTAATGCTTCTAGGAAGTGTATGTGGTGCCGGAGAGCAAAGGCTTGATATTATTTACTAATGGCATTGAAATACCTTTCATGGGACGGATTAAGTACCTCGGTGTCCACCTCAATAGACTAATGAAATTTAATGAGAACGCTAGAATATTTCTAAAGAAGGCATACAAGATAAAGGGCTCGTTTGGCAAACTTTTCCATAATAGAAGTCTTCCGGTGGAGACAAAGCTTCTGCTGTATAAGACGTGTATACGCCCCGTTATCTTGTATGCCTTTCCTATTTGGTTTGCAATTTCTCCAACTGTTATGAAGGAATTAGAGGCAATGGAGCGCTAGGTCCTTAGGCTTTGCACTGGTAAACATTTTGAACACAGCGCGAAACGCTATTCGAATAGAGTGATTTATGAAAGTGCGGATGTTGTTCCTCTGGCTACATATGGTTTGGCCATGTTAGAGAGATTTATTGACAGAGCTCCTCTTCATGAGAATTCACTGGTGAGGCGGATTGCGGATGATCAGGCGGGATGGAATTGGAATACTTCCAATTATCTCTCTCCGTTTGGTTTTGACGGGCCATTTGATGATTCTCTGGCGACACATAGATTCTATGTTACTGCTTGTCCCGGTACAAATAGATTTTTTATATTTTTCATTTTCGCTCGGTACATATTATTATTTTAGTTTAGTTGTAAGATTTTAGGTTAAGTTTTATTTTTAAGATAGTCTAAGTCAATGCATTTAGCAATTGTTCGCTCTATATCTATGTTAATGCCGGGAGCAAGCATGTAATCTACTCTTACTGGATCATTTTAATTTATTTCACACACTGATATGAGAAAGTTTGGTACTGTATTTCATATATTATCGGTTCTAAAATAATACATTATAGTTTTTAATACACTTTTTGTTATAGATATATTTGATTATTATAAGCAACAGGATATGAAAACAAATCAGTCTCCATAAAGAATTCAATTCAATTCAATTATGCCTTAAGACCAACAAAAAAAGTTATCAATAGTAAATTTATTATAATCCTAAAAGTATGCATTGCAAAATTCATATGTTACACGTTCAGTCGATAAGTTTATAGAACTGATTTGACAGGATACTTCGATTGATTTATTAATCAACCACAAACGGCTAGGCATTATCCCCTGATTTTTTACAGATGTTGAGCTGATATCTTAAGCCGTAGGTATTTATTAAGCTATAAGAGCTGGTGGCCAGTGCCTAAAAGACACAAGGAGTTTTATGTGATATTTCGAAATCGTGAAAAATAAAAAATTCCTTATGGGCATCTCCCAAAAAAGGTCTACAAAAAAATGAAATCTGACCACACTAATAGCTTTTAACTTTATTTTTTCCTTATGTCGGCAACTTTCTTTTTATTATGAAACTTGAAGTTAACTTGTTCTCTTTTATTTTTATTAAAAGTTGAAGTGTTATAACGAAAATTTCTAAATTTTTCACTACAAGTGGAAATTTTTGTCCCGTCCGTATTGCTGCTGAACCTAATTAAAAAAAAGAGATAATTCTCATATTTCATAAATCTACGAACAAAATATATCCTCTGACCTTCATTTACATGTATATAAGGAAAAACAAAGTTATAAAAAAATCGCTGAATTTTGTATATTTCAATAAGACCTTCAAAAGTACTTCTGTTTTTTGTCGCATCCGTTTCGATGTAAAATGGTCTATAATTTTGTACTAAATCCTGACGATATATTTTTAAAATGTAGTACTTTTTAAGTGCTTTAGAACACTAAAAAGGCTGATTGACTTTTTCAGTGTCTTTCTTGTTTTTGGCGTAGTTTAAGGCGTGCGAATGTCGCGTCCGGGCCGCTCATATAGGCGTTGGGCGTGGTACTGAAATTTTTCATTTAATTGTGAACTCAAATGAAATCACTGAAAAAGATTTGTTTTGACGTTTATATTGAAATAAGAAATATGTGAAGACTTTTCGTGTTATGCTACTTGGGAGGTAGTCGTGCTAGTGGGCGGATTTAAACAAAAATTTGTTTGTAATCTAATTTGACTGTATAAGGGATATTTGCCTGAAAATATTTCACTGAGCGCCACCCTGGCCACAATATCACAGCAAGGACTTTCAAATAAAACAAAAAAATCCTTGACTTCTCGCACTCTACTTGTTTTAGTTAATTTTTCTATGGCAAAACCCTTTACAAACCTAACAATTTTCAATTTTAAAATTCTAAATCACTTGTGAAATTATTCACTGGGTTTCATTTTCCTCCTTCCTCACATAAATATTTATAGAAAATTTCCAACGAAGAAGAAAATTTTACGAAGTACTTAATAAATTAATGAAATCATGAAGGGAAAATTAGATAATTGTAGGCAGAAACAATTTCGAATCGTCCGATACAATTGACGTTTCAATTATAATGTCAGGAGAATGGAATATTAAAACACAACAATTGTTGGGAAATTGTCGCAACCGCATTTCATTTCTAAGCAGTTTAAAGTAATTCCTTGCTAGTCATGGGGTCAATTATACTTCTGAATGAATTCAATCAAGAAATTGTGGGTGTAATTGTGAAAATTCCACACAAACTGCGTCACTGGGTTATTTAAAGCTTTTTAAGTAATTTTCCCTTTAGGCTATTGGGTCACGCTATCGCTATCAAGGGTTTAACTAGGAAGAAAATATACAACTTTGTTACTGTACCACCATTCCACTCCAGAGCTTTTCAGTTGCCCGTACCTCAGTGCGTATGATTATTAATAATTTATATAATTTTAATAATATCGCTCATACGCTCCGCTGACTTTGCCTGAATGGTAATTAATGTGCATTTAACTTCTTAATTTATGACTATTTTTTTTTGCGGGCAATTTTAATCTTAATTACACTATAAACGTGAATATATTATGTCATCGGAGCTGTTCCAGCCTCTATGGCCATAAAACTGATTTAAAAATTGCATTTCTATTTCAGAGCAAACAATACGCCCGCTGATATGATAATTAAAAAAGAGGAAAGTACTCAAACTCATATACATACATATTTATGGAAAACCAAACGAGAAAAAAAGAGTTATTGTAAAAAAGAAGACAACAACAAAAAAGAAGCTGAAGTGCTGTTGTTGAATTATGCTGTTGTGTTGAGTTGAGTTTTGTGCACGCAGTGCAAGTGCATTATTATAATTTATGCGTTTATTGCACCGCATAATTCAAATAATATTATTGTTTTGTATATAATTAAATGAAAACTGCATGAGGCATGAGGAGACATGCATCGTATATGAACAACAAAACGACAACGGCGACGGGCAGCCGTGACATCAGACACACAACAGCTGCAACATTGTCAGTGCGGAGAAGCCGTTTTTTGTGTGCTTTTGAACAAAAGCACTCACTCACAACTTAAAAAATAAAATAAAATATTTGTTTTTAATGTGTATGCAACATAGACAACAATAACAAAACAGCGTCAGCGGTAACAACACCAAGCGTTGTGTCATGAACAAAGGCAGCTGTTGCTGCAGCATTAGACATATATATAGAGAAAAACTAGCAAAAAACAACAGCTCAAGCAGGACCACCGGCAGCAGGGGCAACATCACCAACAGTCGTACTGCACTACAAGTGCACTTTGTGCCCCAACACTGAGGATGACTTATACTAAATTACAAAATAAAGTTAATAAACTTAGCATAATGTAGACAAAAGGTAGCAACCCAGCAACATTCTAGCGTTATCATCCCTTCAAAAAAACAACAACATCCAGTCATAATAATACAGGGTTTTCCAACAAGAGGTGTTATTTTGGTATTCAAAGAAAAATGCCATTTTTTTGAGATAAATGATCGTATGATAAAAATTGTAATTGCTAAAAACATGAAATTCGGTTTGTAAAATCGTAATTGTATTTGTGTAGCTTTGTTAAATAAACGGATATTTTCAAATTAGAATGAAATGGTACCAATCAAAGTGACTGAAGTTAAAATCATGAAATTCCTCGGACTTCTTAAAAGGAAAGAAACAGGCTAAAAACGGTTTCAATCAAACTGCTGTACATAAGATAACTAAAAATCACTATGGCTTCGTAGCCGCGAAAAATTGACAAAACTTTCAATATTCGTTCTTTTAGGGCCAAAATAGTGAAAGAAGGATAATGTGGGCACCGACCAGTTTGAATTATAAAATTAGGTTCGATTGAATCTGTGGATGTGGACACAAAGAAATTTTTCGAAATTTACACTCTTAGTGTAGAAAGAAAGGGATAAAAATGGTACCAACCATGCGGCACTAGCTACAAAGTACAAATTCAGTTCGTAGATCTTTCGAAAAGTACAGAATTTAAGTAAATTGATATTTTGCCATTCATACTTTCAAGTGTTGAAATGTGAAATACGGGATATGGCTGAAGTTTAAGTCAGGAAATTCGGTGTGTACATTCCTCTGACTGCTTACTGTCATAAAATTAAGAATTTTTTAGAAATTCGTACTTTTAGGCGGAAAACCGGGAAAAGGGGACAAAAATGGTATCAATGAAACTGCAGTATAATGAAAATCGGTGTATACTACACAATGACCGCGTAGATGTGCAAAATAAGAACATTTCGTCATTCGTACTTTTAGAGTCCAAATGCCAATAAGGGTTAAAATAGGAACCGAACGAATTGCTGCAGCTAGAATCGTAAAATTCGGTGATTACATGAATGATTTTGCTAAATTTATACTTTTAGGGATAAAAATAGTACCTAATAGGAAATTAGGGGGAAACAGGTAGAAATGGGATAAAAGTGCTATCATTTAAAAGTACTGTATCTACTGTGCATAAGCGCAAAATAACGAGATCTTTCGATTTTCATATATTTGAAGTCAACATAGCGAAAAGGGATAAAACTTGTACCGACCTATAGAAATCATGAAATTTGGTATGCACACTCTTCTCGTAAAATACAGGATACTTTTAGGGGGTTAAAAATGGTAACAATTATGTACCCAGAATAAAATCGATGTATAATTCGCTCTGGCTGTGTAGATGCGAAAAATAAAAAAATACAATTTCCTACTCTTCGAGTAGAAACGGTAAAAAGGGATAACAGTGGTAGCAAGCAAAATGCTGCAGCTAAACTTATAAAAGGCCAATGTGCACTCAGAAAAAAGTGAACTCTATAATCAGTTAAAATGAACATAAATTTAGGAAAATTAAACTTCGTATAGCGCTAAAGCTCAAGTTCCTCATATCAAGTTCAAACTTTTTCCTTGAAAGTAGTACATGCTTTGACTCTAATTCAATTTTACTCAAACCAAGTAAATATTTACTCAAACTAAGGAAAAATCCGGCAAGTTTTTCCAAGAACCAAGTAATTTTCTACCAATCTAAGTAATTTTTTCCTAAATCCAAGTAAATTTTTACTAAATTTAAATAAAATTTTCCTAAAACTAAGTAAATTTTTAATCGAACCAAGTAATTTTTTATTAAATCTAAGTAAAATTTTACCGAAATTTTCGTAAATCTAAGTACATTTTTACTAAACTTAAATGAAATTTTGCCGAAATTTTCCTAAAAATTAATTAATTTTTACTCCAATCAAGTAGATATTTACTTGAACTGAGGACAATTTTGGCAATTTTTTTTCTCAAAACAAGTAAATTTTTACTTAAACTAAAAGGTAAATTTTACCTGATACAAGGAGAAAAGTGAACTGAAAATAAGTTCAATTTAACTAAAAAATCAAACAAATGATTTTGCTTCAGAGTATGCAAAACTAGTACAAAAAATGGCAACACGAAATATTTCTCAAAAGTTTCATGATACCTCTGCCATAAAGACTTGAGGTATTACACCATGATAGCTGCGAAGGCAAGATAGGCGGCTTCGCAGTGGTTGTTTAGAAAAATACTTGTATTATTTAAGAGAACGAGAATTGCTTCTTAGATTAATATTCAAGAATTTTCTAAACAATTTCAAATGATGTTTTGTAAGTTCATTAATACTTAAATGAATGAAGAACTCGGCATAAATTTCAGTATACGCATTAACTTAATTTTAAGAATAATGGAATTTTTCCATCCAAAAAATCTTAATATTTTTCTTATTTAAAACCTTGGAAATTGTATTCCACAAAACTATAAATTTACTCAAATGTAAGAATTTTTTTATTAGATTCAATGAAATGTTTCTAAGTAAATTTACTGCCCTATTTCTAGTAAATGAACTATTTGCTATGACTTTGAAATAATGACAATTTACTCATACTTAGTTAATTTTCCTACTACTAATTGTTGAACTAAATTGGAGTATGGATTTTACTCAGATTTAGGAATGCTATTTTACTGAGTGTGGACTTGTTAGATAATGTATTTTCGAAATTCGTACTTATAGGATCAAAACGGAATCATGAAATTGCAAAAGGGAGAAAGGCCGAAAGAATCAATTTTTCCCCCTAAGGACGAATACCAGTAATAGTTAGAGGACATTTTTGAAGATTAATCCCTATTATTCCAAAAATTTCCAAATATTTCTGAACCATCAAGTAGCTCTTAATTTTAGCACGTTCCTAGAATATGAATCAAATATGGAAAAAGTTCTTAATTACATAAAATAGTTTTCGCCGTAAAAAGAGCTAATCTTTACTAAATATGTTTAAAAAAGTTACATGCATTCAAAGACTAAAGTCCACCATGTTTGAAAAAAAAAAACAATGCTGCTGCATTGGCTTTAAACATCAAACCAGGCCATCATTAAATCCTTTGCAATATCCGGAAACAAGACAAGAAATCAACGCTGAATAGGATTACATTAAAGCAGAAACAATGAACACGGTTTTCTTCCTGACACACACACACTCCCACACATCTACAACCGCATGCATGTGCACTCAACACCCAGAAGAAGGAAGCGAGCCCACAGCTCGCCAGGATAAATATGTGCGGATGTTGCACATGAACAGATCCACGGAAAATGCACCCACACACACATACACACCCACTCTCGCTCATACGAATTTTTAAGCATGACCACCAGCACGCCAGTCAAAACCACTTGAAAAGTCTACAGTGCGGGTTCTCACAAGGATGCGGAGGACATGGCAAGTGGAAGTGGTCGGTTGGTCGGACTGAACGAGTGAGCGAGTGAGAGCAACGAAGTGAACGTTAAATTTCGTGTGCCTTTTTTCCCACAACGCTTTGTCAACAGCCATGGAGATAATCAGGATATGCGAGAGTGTATGGCATGTCAGAGGAAAGGGATATCACGATGTTTTTATTTATGGCATAATGTTCCAATGCGGATGATTATGATGCTGAGCAGCCTGACGCTGACGATGACTTGGCCACTTGATAAACAACAGAGCACTGTAGTACAACTGTAATGTAATACACGCATCAGAGACCTTCAATCTGAGCAAAGACACCACGCTAGGCCAAAACTGTAGGCGATGGAGAAGCAGCAGCATTATGTGTTGGTTGGTTAATGGCATTAGACATCTGATGTTAAGCAATGCTTTCACTGCCAACACAGCACAGAAGAACAAAGACCATGACCAAAGGAATGATTGTCACATTCAAAGAGTCTGCCTATGCTTGGAAAAGCCAAAAATGGCCTAGCCAAGAAGATGTGAATTTTGTTTTAATAAATCCCACAAACTTAAACAGTTGCTCTTGAATGGCTGGCATTATAGAACGGAAGAGAATTTTCTAACGAAAAATAGTACTCAAAGGACTTAAGGAACTTCGCAGTACCTACCTGTGATGTGTTTCTGTACAGGAAATAAAAGGATTTATAGAAATTCGTACTTTTAAAGGAGGAAATGTGCAAAAAGGGGATAAAATTGGTACCGACCAAATGGCGGCAGATAACATCATAAAATTATTTGTGTTCATTCCCCGTGCAAAATAATGAATATTTTCGAAATTCGTACTTTTTGGGGGAAATGGCACCAAAGGGGATAAAAATGGTACCAATAATATAAATACTTTACTCTGGCTGTGTAGAATTGAAAATTAGAGCGATCCATAAAATTACAAATATCGAAAAACCTTTTTATTTTTAGGGTCTAAAAGTACAATAATCGTACGACCAAACGAGGGCGAAGGGGGTTAAAAATGGTACCAATAAGCTGAAGTAATCAAAATTGATGGCTAAAAAAATAAAACAATTTTTCGATATTTTTTATTGTTAAAAGGGATAAAATTTGTACCTATTTAATGGCTGCAGATAGAGTCATAAAATTCGGTGTGTACATTGCCCGTGCAAAATAAAGAAAATTTTCGAAATTGGTACTATTTGCCGAAAACGGCAGAAAAGGGGTTAAAAATGGTACCAATCAAACGGTGCGTATAAAAAATCAAAATTCGAGCGAACTTCGTTCTGGCTGCGTAAACTAAAAAAAATAAAGCAATCTTGCGATATTCGTAATTTTAGGGCCAAGATGGGCAAAAAGGGACGAAAATGGTACTAACCAATTGGCTGGAGATGAATCAAAAAATTCTGTGTACACATTCCCTTTAACTATATAGACGTAGAAAATAAAGAAAATTTTCGAAATTTGTACTATTTGCTGAAAACGGGCGAAAGGGGATAAAATTAGTACCAAATCAACGGCCGCAGGAAGAATACTAAAAAATAGTGTACCCTGGGCACTGGCAGTGTAGACATGTAAAATAAACTGATCTTTCGATATTCGTACTTTTAGGGTTAAAATTTGCAAAAAGGGATGAATATGGTACCAATCAATGGTATGGCAGAGTCATAAAATGCGATGTGATGACATTTTTTCTAGAAATTTCCACTTTTAATGAAAACGGGGCGAAAGAGGGTAAAATTGGTACCAATCAATCAGCCGCTTAGACTCAAAATTCGTGCTTTTAGGACCAAAATGAGCCAAATTGGTTTCGAACAATTGGCTGCAACTATAATCACAAAATTCTGATCGTGTAGACGCGAACGGAGCGAGTTTCATTATTAAATGACAAAGTTCAAGATTTCCTATAGCCGATTTCAATTTAAAGTTTTACATTGGAATATTGCCATACAAGCTGCGGCAAATATTAGAAGGTTAGAAGGCATCTTCTCTTATATTCTCAAATTTGATCAAAAAAGTTGTTGTTGAAGATCACCAACAACCACGCCTACTTCCCAGGCAACAATAAATGAAAACTAGTCATATTTTTCTTATTTAATTATATACGTTAATATAAATCATTGCCAGTGATTTCATTTGAACACATAATTAAATGAAATGTCCATAAGCTAATTTTTATATTTTACTACTTCACAATCTCAGTTAAAACTGCTTTCATCTTTTAATCGGTTTTAAGCAACTCTTATAACTTAATAAATAACTAATTATTAATATATCAGTTCAACATTTGCAAAAAATCAGGAGATAATGGCTCACCGTTTGTTGTTATTTAATAAATCATTGCAAATATCATGTCAAAGCATTCCCTATAAACTTATCAACTGTTTAGAACATGTGTATTTTGCAAAGCATACTTTTAGGGTTACGATACATTTTGTATGGAAATATTGTGCTGCTGGTTTTAAGGTACAAATGAATAACAGAGTTTTTGAGAACTAGAAAAAATATTACTATCTTATCGACTGTTTAGAACATGTGTACTGTGCAAAGCATGCTTTTAGGGGTACAATAAATTTAGTACGGAAATATTGTGTTGCTGGTCTTAAGGTACAACAGACTTTTTGAGAACCAACAAAAATATTGCCCCTAAAGATATGCTGTACAACAAATTGCTCACCTCAAATTGCTGTAGCCAATATGAACCCTACGGGAAATTGGTGGCAATTGCAATAAAGGAACCTATCCTGGGATAGGTCGATATAAATATAAATAAAAAGTAAATTCTCTTGAGGTGCGTTCCAAGTCATGTCCTTTTAAATCGATTCCATATCCTTTGACACCGATTCTAGGGCAAGTCTTTTGAGGTATGGTGCAAGTCATGTCCTCTGAAACCGATATCAGGTCAAGTCCTTTTAGACCGATTCTAGGTCATGTCCAAGACATAGTACAGCGGGTCAATTCACTCCCTCCAAGGACAAACAATGGTTCTCTTTATACATTTGGGTTAGATCCAGGACCGGTCCTTAACCACCAGGGACCAGTTCTGGGACTTGTCCTGGGTCAGTTCATTTTCCCGTAGGCAATACTTTCGGCTTGACTTTTGCATTTTGTTTCAACTTTTTTTGTAACTAAATCGAAAAAGGCTGAATTTTCATTTTGTCATGACTAACTGAGACACCGAAGTATCAATATTTGTAAATATCAAGGCATTGCTCGGCCTGACGATTATAGGCAACCTCGAGCTAAACTAAAATTCCAATACGAATGTTAAATGGTTTCCCAGAATGAAGTTTTCAACTATTTGAATATTTTTGAACTTTAAATGCATCACGATTTCGAAAATACCTTTTGGAATAGGCTTGATTGGAATTTTCTTTGCAGAATTCAAGCAAAAAAGTAGAGATTCGGATGCATCAATTTTGAGAATTTTTGTAGCCATGCAATAGTTCTCCAAAATTATGTCTTTAGCCACTGTGAATCCCTATAAAGTGGAATTGTGAAATGCCATTGTTACTTTTTTATTATATATATATATTATATATATATAAAGGGTGATTTTTTAAGAGCTTGATAACTTTTTTTTAAAAAAAAACGCATAAAATTTGCAAAATCTCATCGGTTCTTTATTTGAAACGTTAGATTGGTCCATGACATTTACTTTTTGAAGATAATTTCATTTAAATGGTGACCGCGGCTGCGTCTTAGGTGGTCCATCCGCTTAGTCCAATTTTGGCATTTCCACGTTTTTGAGTAACAGAGACCCAATTGGTGCGAACGGCGACGAATCGAAAATTGGTGGTCATCATTAACACTGGCCGATACAGCTGCGATATTTTCTTCAATTCGCACTCTACGTAAGCGTGTTGGTGGTTTAATGTCCAACAATGTAAATTTGGTGCGAAATTTAGTCACAATAGCCCGAATAGCCGCTTCAGTGGGTCGATTAAACTGACCATAAAATGGAAGCGCGCAATGAACTTTCTTAACAGAGCACGCATTTTGATAATAAAATTCAATAATTTGCAAGCGTTGTTCGTTTGTAAGACGATTCATGATGAAATGTCAAAGCATACTGAGCATCTTTCTCTTTGACACCATGTCTGAAATCCCACGTGATATGTCAAATACTAATGCATGAAAATCCTAACCTCAAAAAAATCACTCTTTATATATATATATATATATATATATATATATATATATATTGAGTTTATTATGACCCACACAAATTGTTTTGTGTGATGATGTCTTGTTCGCCCCTCTTTCATCAATACATTTAAATTTTTCTATGAACGAAATTTCCCTACACTTAGGCTATGATGGAATATGTCAGATGTGCGTGTTTGAAGGATATTTATGCGAAAAACAAATATTCACAACAATAGTGATGGCCAACTAGCGACAAGGGAATTGCTATCGATTAAGATTAAAAGAAAAATAAAGCAAACGAATATACAAATGCTTCGTTTTATAGTTTTATATATTCAAGAAACTTCTAATTATGAGTGTAGAAGGTTGGTGGCTCACACGCTCACGCTATCCCTTTCAGCCTCAAGGTCACCCCCTGTTCAATCCGGTAATAAATTGTCCTGCGAACAACAGATCATAAATCAAAATTTAATGTTACACTTGATAACACGTAACTACCGGCAATATAAGAGAGAAAGACAGAAAAAAAACACATAAAGCGGCGGGAAAGGCTGCGAACAACATCCCAACATCTCAGGCCAAGAAAGGGGATACCATCAACTGCTGGGCAGGAAGGAGCAGACGACACAAGTAAATTGAGACAATTGCAAGGAGACGACAGCACAAAAAAAAAACACATTTTGAAAGATGAGATACCATCATTTTTTCTCCCTCGTTACTCCACGCTGACGATGATGGCCGGCTTCGGTATCTTGTCGATACTTAACGTTGCTGGCTTGTTCGATTGGTCGGCTGCCTGGCACTGTGTCCTTACAACATTACAAATGTTGGGTGGTGGTTCGTTCGTTCATTCCTTCGTTCGTTTCTTTTACAACAACAACTACGAAATATTAAGGGTAATTTGATAGTAATTTGAAATATTACGTTGTCGCTGTCGTCATTGTCCCTGGGTTTACTTGCCGCAGTTAACGAAAAATGTCAATCATTGTCCGGAGAATTACAAGTATTTGTCTTGTATTGAAAGCACATTCTGTTGTGGCGCAGCCATGATGTTATTGGCAATTAAATGAAATTGTTTTTAATGGACTTGCCTTGACGTATGTGAGTGATGGTACGTTTTTTTCTCTTCTCTCCTCGACTAACTCGGACATGATTGTTGTAACCGGAAACGTAGCCAACAATTAGTTATCAATTTTAAAGAAATTGCTAATGAAATATGATCTTAGAATAAATAATGATGACTCGTTGTAGATAAATAACCACGATTAGGAGTTGGTATAGCTTCGAAATAGCCACAATTAGCGGGGGCGAAAATGTTGGTTATAAATTTCACTAAAGTTACGGAAATATTACGTTACGTGAAAGCAATTTGTTAAACATGGTTATTGGAAATAGGGATTTTGCGACAAATTACACAATTTTACAAAATAAACAAAATATGTGTGGCAATAATCGAATATACAAGAGTCGATGAAATTTTAAATTCGAAATTAATATTCGTAAAGCTGAGAAAAATCTATGGCTAGAGTCGATGAATCTAGAATTAGCGGATCACTAGCGGTTCTAATCGGTAAGAGAAACCGAGTGAAACCTTCATAGTACTAGTGATAAGTTCTCGCATTATATCCAAAAAAGCAATAAAATACTTCGATGTGCTGATTGATGGATGGATGGACAGGACAAGCTTCAAATGTTACCTGGAGCACTCATGCATCAAGGCAACTCGAGATGCAAATACGTTGGCTAGAAAGTTGCCAAATGTAAGCCGAAGGATCACAAGTATGGACGAGAACGTTGAAGCAGAAGCTTAAGAAGTAGGAGCTGTCTCAGAATCTGGAAAAATATGGGCAGTTCACCAACTTTAGGGGTGGGATAGTGCGATTTCGATTTGCTAGAATACGCAATTGTGTGATATTCGGAAAGAAAATTCATGAGTCAAAAACTGGGGGTTGTGGCTTAAGTCTAAGTGGGCGCTCATCGGAGTCGAAGGTGAGGGAAAATGGGGTAAAAATACACAAAAAGCCCCAAACCTGTGTCGGAGTCGCCCCCAGAGGGGTTTAATGTAAGACCGACCCCTAATAATTTTTACTCCTCAACATTTTTTTTAGAGCCCACTTATCCCCGATCGCAACATCTTAATGGGGGCTCCCATAAATAATTATTTTCCCATAAATTTATTATTTTTATAAAATTTGCTCCCACCGCTCTTACGGGCCCCAGGAGGCCAATGAGGGAGTCAAATGTATGGTCGACGCACAATATTTTTACAGAGCCAATATTTGCTCAGAACATCCTCAATGGCCTCCATACGATTTTTTTATATACTTAGAATTTTTGTAATGACAGTAAGGCCCAAAACTGCCCCGCGGTAGACCCTAGCTGGGTTAAATATAAGACTGATGCCATTAATTTTCCCTTTCCAGACATTTTTACTAACACACTTACCCTCTATTCCCAGTCCTTAATATGGCTCTCATACAGAATTTATTTTTGTATAAAATTTGCTCCCACCGCTATAACTGCCCCAACGCAGCTTCTAGTTGAGTCATATGTATGACCAACCCCCAATATTTGTTCATCCCCAACATTTGCTCAGAACATATCTAAACTATATCTAGGAGGTCCCTAGTGAAGTAAAATGTAAGACCATCCCCCAATATTTTATCAGCCTCAATATTTTCTCAGAACATAACTATACTCTATCATCGATCCTTAAGGTGGCCCCCTTACATTTGTCTATTTTTCATAATTTTTTATGAAAGAAAGGCCCAAAACTGCCCACAGTAGACCCTAGAGGGCAGACGTGTAAGACTAACCCCCCATTAATTTTTCCTCCTTAACATTTCCCTCAAATATATTTACCCCCTACCCCCACTCCTTAATGGGGATTTCATACAAAAACTAAATTTTTATAAAATTTGCTCCCACCACTCTTACGGGCCCAAGGATGCCAAGTAGAGAGTCAAATGTATGGTCGACCCCCAATATTAGTTCAGCCTCCACATTTTCACAGAGCATGCCTATCTGCAACCCTTAAGGTGGTCCCCGTACGATTTTTTATTTCATGTTATGACAGTAAGGTACAAGACTGCCCGCAGTAGACCCTAGAGGTCAGAAGTGCAATACTAACCCCATTAATTTTCCCTTCTTAACATTTTCCTCAAACATACTTACCCCCTATTCCGACTCCTTAATGAGGCTCCCATACAAAAACTACATTTTTATAAAAATTTGCTCCCACCACTCTTACGGGCCCAAGGATGCCAAGGAGGGAGTCACATGTATGACCAACCCCCAATATTTGATCAGCCTCTATATTTTTTCAGAGCATACCTACCTTCTATCTGCAACCCTTAAGGTGGTCCCCATACGATTTTTTTTATTTTTTTCTTATTTTATGTTATGACAGTAAAGTCCAAAGCTGCCTCTAGTCTCCCCTAGCTGAGTTCAATGTAGGACCGACCTCCATTAATTTTCTTTCCCCAACAATTTCATCGAACACACTTACCCCCCTATCCCCACTTCTTAATGGGGCTCCCCTACAAACATAAATTGTTCCCACCACTCTTACGAGCGTAAGGGAACCCTTGTGGAGTCACATGTATGACCAATCCCCCATATTTTTTCAGTCCCAATATTTGATCGGAACATACCTATCCTCTATCTGCAACCCTTAAGGCGGTCCCCATACGATTTTCTTAGTTTTTATAATTTTTGTTTTGCCAGTAAGGCCCGGAGTCGCCCCTAGCTGTGTTAAATATAACAATGACCCCCATTAATTTTCTCTCCCCAACATTTTCCCCAAACATACCTGTCACCTATTTCTGATCCTTAATGGACTCCCATACAAAAACTACATTTTTAAAAAATTTGCTCCTAGTGGAGTCAAATGTATGACCAACCCGCAATATTTTTTCAACTCCAATATTTTCTCAGAACATACCTACCTGCATCCCTTAGGGTGGTCCCCATAAGATTTTTTTATTTTTAGGTCCAAAAAGGAGCAAAACTGCCCCGTAGTAGACCTAGAGGAGAGATGTGTAAGACTGACTCCCTCTTCAACATTTTCCCCAAACATACCGATCTTCTGTTGGTCCCTTACAGTAAATCTTTCAAGGATCAGTCCTGTGTCAAGTTTCAATGAAATCAGAGCGAGAGTTCGATTTGATTGAAAAAAAGTTTTGAAAAAAATATGCAAATATATCATCTTTAAATTTAACTAATTTATTAAAATATAAAGGAAATGGAGGGAAATTTGTAAGGACATCCAAACAAATGGAAGACAGGAAAAATTTCATTAAGAAAAATCAACATAATTTCTTTTTTTTCGTAGTTACACTTAAATCTTGATGCACATCATTGTTATTCATTTTTGTGATTGTCGTTGTTGTTTGCGTTGTTGCTTTTCAGTTATTGTTCTATGTAATGCACTTAAATTTTGCCATTGTTGTTGTAGTCGTAGTAGTCGACATCGTCATCCTCATCGCCACCATAGTCAGTCTATACAAGCTTTTGTTTTTCATATTGTAGGTGTTGTTGTTGTAGCTGGTCGCGCTGCTGCCAGCAGTCGTCGTTGTAAAGTCTATTATGATATCCAGCATATATATATATATCTAAACTATGCCATTGTCTGGTGTCTACACGAGAATGGAGAACAGATAATGTAAAAGGATAATGTTGATAATGCTTTGTCAACAATTGTGTCACTAAGTATGCACACTTATGTAAACATTAGACTACAACAACTACAATTTATATATGTATATTGTGTTGACACACACACACACACATATACCCATACATATACACTCATACATAAGTATCTATATGCAGTGCATGGATGACAGTCCCTGGCCGGTAATTGTGCCTCTCTCAACCAGAATTTCAAATCTCGAAAAATCTGGGTGGAAAACCAAATATTGATCAAGGCTAAGAAACAACCTTGAAGGATCAGCGGTTAAAGAGCTACTAACAATTAATCGACTGTGCTTGATATCATTTTGAAACTTAGTAAAAGGGGACGTTTGTTTAGAGACATTATCAAAGATCAATTGCTAGAGTGATACCCTAATGTACTCCTGGATTTAATGCGCCCAATCTTTAATTTTTTGATAAACCATTCCAATCAGGCGTAATCTAGAAGATTCTGGTAATATCGTGGAAAAATATTACCATGAATGCATTTAAAGTTCAGAAATATTCAAAGATCATAGTTTTCATTGATCCATATCTCGGAATTCTAGAAGATTCTGTAAATATCGTGAAAAAATATTGCCGTGAGTGCATTTAAAGTTCAGAAATATCCAAACAGATGAAAATATCATTATTTCCATTGACCCATATATCAAAAGACATGCATCGTATTGGAATTTCGTTCAGTTCATAAAATATAACAACTCTTAGAGTGTTATCTTACATTAAAAAAGCTTTCCTTTTCAAACACTGTTATACTTGAACGTTGTTTTTACTCGGTGAGCTTCATCTTCTGCACGATAAAATTATAATCACGAGGTTGACTTATGCCTTGGCATTTACAAATATTGTTACCCCGGGGTTTCAGATCAGCATTGTAAAAAGAAAATTCAGCAGACATATTACACAAAAAAGGTAAAACAAAATACACAAGCCAGCTCGAAATTATTCATATTTGCTAATTTTTATAGCATACCTTAAGGGGCAGTATTAGAAAAAGATTTCAGTGGCAAATTTGATATAAACCTAGTAAACCAGTTGTAAGCAGAATATACGTTTTAAAATGAATAAATGAGACAACGGTTTAACAATATTTGTAAATGCCGAGGCATCGGTCGGCCTCGTGAATATGGTTGTATACAGTACAAAAATAACCATTCTAAATAAATACAAAATTCAGGTAAAGCATTGTGTGAAAAGGAAAGCGAAAACTTAATTACACTTTTTTAATTGCAAAAGAACGCCTGAATAGCTTCAGTTTTCTATGAAATATACAAAATGACAATACGACATATATGATTTCCGAGAAACATCCCAATAAAATAACCTCTATTATGATCAACTTTTCAACTACTTTAACATTTATGAACTTTAAATGCATAGATAGCAATATTTAGCTGCGATATCGCCAAAATCTTCTAGAATACACTTGGAATATTCTTTGGAGAATTCAATAAACAAATTTGAGATTTTTGATTGGGGAGTTTTTGGCGCTGATAATACACTGTGGGTTGTATGATAAGCTTGACTGATTTTGTTGAAAATTTATATTTTTTTAATTTTCTTATCGATTAATTCAGATTGAGGCCAATATTTCGGTTGCCTTCGTCAACCATCATCAGGGGATAAACACTAAACAAAAATATATACAATTTATAACAAATATTCACTATCAATATCACAAAAAATTCAAAAATAATTACATTAAAAATTAATAGGCGTCGACCTGTTGTTTGCACAAATTATTGTCAACTAAAAGTCTCTCTTTGTAGGCTGTATTTTTGTATTATAAGTTATAGTTTTCTTAATTACTTTAAGAAACTACTCGTTGCCAAATTTTGCCACTCTACAATCGCTGCCTTAATTAAACTTATTAATTAGTTTGGGAAAAAAATTACACTATGCAACAAAAGTTTCTGCCAACGGGCAATGTATAAAAGATTCTGATGTATATTTGCTTTGCTTAGCATATCGCAAATCTTTTTTATTGATCCATTTGTTTCATTTTGTTACTAAAATTCCAATTTTCGTCGAAGGTACGTTTAGTATTTGCACTTTCATTGTGGAAATATAATTGCCATAATAATTTATTGTATATCCAATTAAAGGCACTTCGTCGTCCGAGGGTTTAAGTGCTCCATACGCCATTTTGACAATTTTGAGTTGAGGATGCAATCTTAGGTTTTCGACCTCAAATTTTTCAAATCTGCAATCCGTTTTCAGCTATCTCTTCTCGTTGCTGAGATAAATCGTGTCAATTTTGCCCTATATCTTTCAAAACAGAACTTTTTTGTGCTATTTTGATCTATACGCCATTCAATGGCGTATAGAGCAAAATTTCAGTGCATAATCTTGAAATTGATTATTGCTGGACATTTTGCTCTACGTGCAGTCGTTAGTTGCATTTTTGCTCTATTGCAGTTATATTGTTGAAGAATTATTAAGTGTTCTTCCTTTGATATAGAATACTTTTGTAGAGTACTCTCTCTCTCTCTCTCTCCCTCTCGCTCTCTCTACTACTTTGCTACTTTTCTCAATTTTAAAGGTTTATCAAGAATTTTGCTTAGTATTAAGATTTATCAACATTCCATTTAACGTTCATATTTGTTTTCTAATAACAAAATTTAGTTTACCGTTATATTCGAATAGGTATGTATATATAAACGAACACTTCTGAAATGTGTGGGGAGTTATCGTCGGGAGTTATCGTGTAGAAAGAAAAGAAGTGATCATAGAATAAAAGTAAAGAAATAAATAGTTATTGTTTTATTTAGTAAATCAATCGTTAAAGAAAGCTCAACAAGTGTAGTTTAATTTATAAAAAATATAACTCAAACCGACTTATAATGTCCTCTGTGCAAAAAAAATTATCAAAAAAAAGAAAAAGTGATAAAGAAACTATTGAAGATATTTCAAGTGGTAAATTAAAATATGTGACCTTGAATTTTATAGAATATGTAAATACTTAATTATGTATGTATGTATATAATTTTTTTTTAGACGAAAGTGTTTTTATTGGAAACGGACATAAACGGCCAAGAATAAAGCCAGTTGCAGAAACATCTTCTAAAGCTTCGACAGAAAATTCTGATACCGGATTGGATTTTTCTAGTGGTAATATACGTACATTCGAATATAAATTAAAATAATAATTTTTTATTTTGTGTATCTGCAGATGACTTGCTTAATGATCAAGATTTCGACATAACAAAATATACATCAACCACCAACAATGAATTTATTGCAAACAATACGGAGACATTGGGTAAATAATAAGAGAAATATGTGTGACATGCATTCAATACTATTAATATAAATTTAAATTTACAGCAGAAAACGTAGATTGGAAGCCAACACGAAAAAAACGACGTCAGCCAGAAACTTGGAAAAAGAACATAGCAAAAAATTTGCGCGAGCAAGGGAAGAAATATTGCAGTCAAACAGGAAAAATTTTACAAGCTCGACAAATGAAACCAGTTTGTAATACAGAATGTTTCTATGGCTGCACCCAAAATTTTTCTGAAACCGACAGAGCGAACATTTTCCAAAAATTTTGGGCACTGACCGATAAGGATAAGCAAACCTTTTATTGTAAGTTTGTCAAAAAGAAAGATTTAAAAAGAAAGCGTGTTATGGAGTCACAGAAAAAGAAAAAAACGTTCTCATATTCCTTGGCCAGCAATGAAAATATTCATAGAGTGTGCAAACTGTTTTTTCTTAATACTCTTGACATATCAGCAAAAAGGATCTACTACTGTTTTCAAAATATGGTTGACAAATCTACAGAAATTCCAATGCCTTTGCGAAAAGGCAAAAGCAGATCGAATTTTATCGATGACGAAAGAGTGGCACAAGTGAGACAACATATTACAAGTTTCCCAACAATTGACTCCCATTATTGTCGCGCTTCAACCAGCAGACAATATTTAAGTTCAGATTTATCAATCGCTAAAATGTATGCACTTTACGTGGAACAACAACCCTCAAACCCCGTGTCAGAAAAATTTTATAGAGATCAGTTTAACCACAATTTTAATTTGTCCTTCAAAAAGCCTAGAAAAGACCAATGTGACCGTTGCGTACAATTTTCAATAAATAATAATCCAACGGAGGATGAGATTAAGGATTTCGATATTCACAGAAATGAAACGAATGGCCTTAAAGTGGAACGTGACGTAGATCGCCGAAAACAAGACCCTTTTTCTGTTGTTGTATGCTTTGATTTGCAAAGCGTTTTCAACCTTCCTAAAGGTTTTGCATCGTCATTCTATTATAAGCGAAAAATAAATGTTTATAATATGACCGCTACAGTTATTTTTCCCAATAAAGAAAAATTTACTTATTGTTGCGTTTGGGACGAATTTAATAACAGTCGTGGAGGTAACGAAATAAGTAGTTGTATATACAAAATTCTAAATACTCTGATGATAGAACATCCAACTATTCAAAATATAGTTATGTGGAGTGATTCGTGCGTTGCCCAAAATAAAAATCAAATGATGTCCACAGCAATTTTAAAATTTTTGTCAGACCATTTACAGGTCAAAAGTATTATTCAGAAATTTTCTGAGCCTGGTCATTCACAAATCCAAGAAGTCGATTGCGTTCACAGTGCTTTAGACAAATATCTGAAACGTTTAGAAATTCATAGCATTTTGTCACTCGTTAATTATTTGAAACATTTTAAAACACATAAAATAAAACTTAAGGTTGTAGAAATGCAATTATCAGATTTTAAGAATTTTTCTAAGATATCTAACCAATTACATTTTTCTATTCTTCCATTTACTAAAATAAAAGTTCTTGAATATATTCAAAATAACTTGTTCATAATTAAATTTAAAAACTCAATTTTGCAGTCTCATTACCAAACAGTAAATATAATAAAAAAAGGTTGCCGGAATCAATTACCAACACCGTTAAATATTTTTGAAACAGAGTTAAGTATTATTAACAGAAAAGGAAAAATTCAAAATGAAAAAATTTCTGATTTAAAATTTTTATTCAATTTTATATCTGAAGCAGACAAAAATTATTACCTAACTCAAATAAATTAAGATTTTAATTTTTTTATTATCATTTTGATATATTCTATAATAACTTTATGAATAGTTTTTATTTTTGTTTTTTTGTAAATAAATATATTTATAGTTTTTTACTAAAATTTGAAAGCGTGTTTTATTACTTTGTTAATGCTACTTTGCTCTACGTGTATGTATTTGCAGGGAAATATACTTAAGGTGGCGTATAGAGCAACCAGGATTTTTATTACCGTTAGAAAACATCCCGTTGTAGATGTGATCGGGACATAAAAATGTTTCCTTAGAATCATCTTGACATAACAAATATATGGTATAAAAATCACAAAATCCCATCGAGTAGTTTCTTTGAAAAATTATGCTAAATTTCAAACTCGATTTACTCAAAACGCATTTTTGGCACATAGAGCACTTAAACCCTCGGACGACGACTTGTTATGGTCATAGATGTTGTGACTACCTCTTTCACATAGAAACAGTGGTGTTTTAAAAATATTAAGAAAACAAATATTTTTTTCCGAAAAATAATATTTTTTGCTGGAACAAAAAAATTATAAAAAATAAAAAAAAAATGGAAAAAAATATTTCCTTTTATTTTTTTAAAAACTATCACTATAACGAAGAAAACACTGTCTACATTTGAAAGATCTACGGATAAATGTGGAAGTGGTGGCCCTCTTTGTAGACGCCAAAAAAATCTAAAAAATCATGATTTTCTAAATTTTTGTTGAAATAGCGAGAAATATCCCTTTGTAAATAATACAATAGAATAATTAGTTTTTTTATATGAGATGGGATTTTAGCGAAGACAACAAGGCCTAATTGAAGAAAATCTATAGATAAATGTACAAGTTATGGGTCTTTTTGTAGAAGTACATATGGGCATCTCCTACAAAAAGGTCTACCAAAAAATTAAATCAGACCACACTAATGGCTTTTAACTTTATTTTTTCCTTATTTTGACAAATTTTTTATTATGAAACCTAAAGTTAACATGTTCTCTTTTAGTTTTATTAAAAGTTATAACGAAAATTGCTACTTATTTTGCTACGCGTGGAAATATTCAGTTTTGTCGCGTCCGTATTTCTGCTGTCCGTTATTAAAAACATAATCTAAGAGGTAATTCTCATATTTCATAATTTTACGAACAAAATATATCCCCTAATCTTTATTTACATGTATATACGGAAAAACAAAGTTTTCAAAAATCGCTGAACTTTGTATATTTCTATAAGAGCTTCAAAAGTGCTTCTGTTTTTTGTCGCGTCCGTTTCCGTCTAAAATTGTTTTTAATTCTGTACTAATTTGTAATAAATTCTGACGATATATTTTTAAAGTGTAGTATTCTTTAAGCGCTTTAGAACACTAAACAGCCTGATCGATTTTTTTTCAGTTTTCCTTTTGTTTTTGGCGTAGTTTAATGCGTGCGAATGTCGCGTCCGGGCCACTAGGAGATGTCCATATTCTAAATAAATTTATACAAAAACTTTGTAAAAAAATTGACACAATTTTTTTGAAAATTCATGTGTGTGTCTCAATTAGTTTAAAAGATATTTGAGTTACAATTTTTGTTTTGAGGGTTTCGGTCTTAATTCACTGGCTAGGAACTGTGCTGTACACAGATGGACAGACATGTTGCCGATTATGCACACATTTGTATGATAGAGGGAGCCCGAGTGCGTATGTTTGTTGCACTTGGTATTCCTGTTGTGTTGGTGGTGATGGCGATGGCGATGGTGGCGTAGGTGATGCTGTTGGTGTTGGTGATGTTACAACTGTTGGCATTGCTGCTGAACTGCACTGTACCGCAGCGCAGCGCACCGCACTGCACTTATGGCTTGCTGTTGTTGCCTACGTAGCTATGTTCGGCGCACTCTGTGTTTTGCTGTTGATATCCTTGTAGCAATGACGGATGAGTGCTGAGCAAATGTTAAAAAAGAACATTATAGTAAATTAAGGATTAAGTACGGCATATATTCTATGCTCGGATTGCAGCAGCAAAACACTGCCCTTCCCCACCCTACCCCACCCCGAACCACAACAACTAAAACAAATGTTAAGAAGGATCTCTTGAAAAGTGTATAATGAACACAACAACAACAACAGGAAAGACTAGAGAAAGAAGAAAAACCAACCAACACCAACTTTAATCTAATTTCAGGATTGGAGAAACTTGAAGCTAACGCACAACAGCTCGAGAGTAATATGATGTAAACTTTGTGGTCTGGTCTGCGTGCTGTCATGTTGTTGGCACGAATCGCATAATTACGAGATGTCACTTTAAAGTGCCCTGTGGTGTGGTCGCAACTCTTGAGTTGTAAAAGAAGAATTGGAAGAAAGGAGTGGTATCAACGAAAATGCAGGAACAAATTCCCATTGTTTAAATAAACATAAATTAAAACCGATGACAAGGAACGAAGTTGTGGCAATGATCCATAGAAATGTATTTATTTTATATTTTTTATAAACTTGGGAGATTGGAAAATTCACAAAACAAAAGATAATTCTTTTAGAAAATACTCGCCTGTCTGGAATTGATATTGATTTTGAGAGCGCTTGACTTTTTTGTAGGACACAAAGTTATTTAAAATTTATTCAAAACGATGCTGTACTTGACGCTTCTATGAGGGCGGCCAAGTTGATTCCAACAGCACCGTGGAACACAAAAATACATGCAAGGTTCTGAACACGGATTCTGTTAGAGGGGGTTAAAAAAGAATACATGTATATGGGCGTTTGGAAAATTTACACACGCTGGTCATTTTAGTGTTCAATATTTCACCTCTTTTGCACATTCTTATGATGAATCGGAATAGGAAAACTTGTGATCCTTACATTTTAGATATATGATGTTTTCAGCGATATCACTTAAAACACTACGAGGAACATTTTTGTGGAATATATTAACCCTCTAACTCCTCAATATAGGGGTCTTTTAGGTACTTTTTGAAAAAAGGGTAAAAACCACCCCTAAAACAAGGGTTTAAAGGGTAAAAATATTCTACAAAAATATTTGTTTTAAAATTCTACTGTAAGTCTCTGTTAGAGGGGGTTAAAAAAGAATACATGTATATGGGTGTTTGGAAAATTTACGCACGCTGGTCATTTTAGTAGCGGGGAGGGATGATCCATATTTCCCCTCTTTTGCACATTCTTATGATGAATCGGCATAGGAAACCTTGTAATCCTTGCATTTTAGATATATGATGTGTTCAGCAATATTATTTAAAACACTACGAGGAACATTTTCGTGGAATATATTAACCCTCTAGCTCCTCAATATAGGGGTCTTTTAGGTGATTTTTGAACAAAATGATAAAAAACACGCCTAAAACAAGGGATTAACGGGTAAAAATATTCTACAAAAATATTTGTTATAAAATTCTACTGTAAGTCTCTGTTAGAGGGGGTTAAAAAAGATTACATGTATATGGGTGTTTGGAAAATTTACGCACGCTGGTCATTTTAGTAGCGGGGAGGGATGATCCATATTTCCCCTCTTTTGCACATTCTTATGATGAATCGGAATAGGAAAACTTGTGATCCTTACATTTTAGATATATGATGTGTTCAGCGATATCACTTAAAACACTACGAGGAACATTTTTGTGGAATATATTAACCCTCTAGCTCTTCAATATAGGGGTCTTTTAGGTGCTTTTTGGACAAAAGGTAAAAACACCCCTAAAAATGATGAATCGACATAGGAAAACTTGTGATCCTTACATTTCAGATATATGATGTGTTCAGCGTTATCACTTAAAACACTACGAGGAACATTTTTGTGGAATATATTAACCCTATAACTCCTCAATATAGGGGTCTTTTGGGTAATTTTTGAAAAAATTGGTAAAAACTCCCCTAAACCATTTGTTTAACGGGTAAAAATATTCTACAAAAATATTTATTATGAAATTCTACTATAAGTCTCTGAATACACTAAAGTTCAAAACTCAACTTAAATGACAGAAATGAGCGAAAACATTAATTAAAAAAAATAATTTTAATGTTAATTTCGTAATTTTTTCGAATTAATGCTAAAATTGCCCACAAACCTGAATTTTAGAAGGGTGGTGTAAAAGAAAAAAATATTCCACATGAAATTTCACTATAAGTCGCCGAGCAAAAGAAAAGTGTAGATATAATACGTATTAATAAAATATCAGTACCAATTTGGGTATTTAAAAGAAAAAATTAAATAAATAATTCCATGTGTAAATACGCCATAATTGGTAATGATATTTTGTTTAGATATATTGTAGCTACAGCTTTCTTGTGTTCGGTGACTTATAGTGAAATTTGACGGAGAATATTTTTTTCATTTACACCGCCCCTCTAGAATTAAATTTTAAGGGAGAGTTGAGCATCTATTTGGAAAAAGTACGAAATTAACCCTGAAATTAATTTTAAGTTTTGACTTATTTCCAGTATTTAAGATGATTGATGAGGTTTTGTATTTTTAGAGACTCACAGTTTTTTATGATGGCAAATATTTTTGTAGAACATTTTGCCCCCTGAATCCTCTATTTTAAGAGAGTTTTTTACCCTTTCTCTCAAAAGGGACCAAAAATACCCATATATTGCGAAGCTAGAGGGTTAAAAAGTTCCACAAAAGTGTTCCGTGTTGTATTTCAATTAATATTGCCATACATACTCTACACCTAAAATGTAAGGATCTCATTAATTAATTTTAAGGTTAATTTCGTACTTTTTTTCCGAATTAATGCTAAAATTGGCCACAAAACTGAATTTTAGGAGGGAGGTTGAAAAGGAAAAAATATTCCACATGAAATTTCACTATAAGTCGCCGAGCAAAAGAAAATTTTAGATATAATACGTATTAGTAAAATATCAGTATCAATTTGGGTTGTTAAAAGAAAAATTTAAATAAATAATTCCATGTGTAAATACGCCATAATTGGTACTGATATTTTGTTTAGATCTATTGTAGCTACAGCTTTCTTGTGTTCGGTGACTTATAGTGGAATTTGACGTAGAATATTTTTTTCATTTACACCGCCCCTCTACAATTCAATTTTAAGGGAGAGTTGAGCACCAATTCGGAAAAAGTACAAATTTAACCCCAAAATGAATTTTAAATTTTGCCTTATTTCTAGTATTTAAGATGATTTTTGAGGTTTGGTGTTTTTAGAGACTCATAGTATTTTATGATGGCAAATATTTTTGTAGAACATTTTGCCCCTTGAATCCTCTATTTTAAGGGTGTTTTTTACCCTTTCTCTCAAAAGGGGCCAAAAAGACCCTTTTATTGCGAAGCTAGAGGGTTAAAATGATGCACAAAAGTGTTCCGCGTTGTGTTTTAAGTAATATTGCCAAACACACTCTACACCTAAAATGTAAGGATCTCAAGGTTTCCTATGCCGTTTTAGCATGAGAATGTGCAAAAGTGGGAAATAAAGGGTCCGCCAAATAAAAATGATATAAAAAACTACTGAATATTTTCTCAAATTTCTGTTTTTATTTGAAAGTACAATCCTTCCGGTTAATAATGGAAAATAATTTCATTCAAATGGCTGCCTCGGCTCCCCACAAATAATAGTCCAACGGTTGAATAGTTGAAAAAAAAGTTAGATGGCGGACCCTTTATTTACTCCCCTCTAAAATGACCTTTATAGGTAAACTTTCAAAACGCAACACACGTGTACTCTTGTTTTTACCCCCTCTATCGGAAACCGTTGTCTGCATTTTCTTGTTTTCGCAAAAGTTTACTTTTATAATTCACCCTCCCTCTCCCCCTAACCCGTAATTTTCAACACGATCAATTCTTCAATTATTGCCAACTTACCTGGTATATTGTTATTGGCTTGGGTTGTTTGTGTCAATAGCAGTATTATGAATAGCACTATTGTCAGCTGAAATGATGATTTCAGCCAATAACAAAGGTTTTCAACTTTTCGCTGGTGAGAGCGCAGCGCTATTGCTGATGGGAATGATGATGCTGATGAGGTTGAGGCTGAGACTGATGAAGATTTGCTTGAATTCGTTGATTTTCCACACGACGACGTCGTCGTCCTCGTCCTCGCCGTCGTTATCGTCGTCGCCGTTGTCGTTGCCGTCGTCACTAATGGTGGTGTTGTTGCTGTTGCTGCTGCTGTTGCTCTTGCTGCACCAATTGTTGTTGTCGTCGCTGCGGGTGGAGGTTGTATTATATATCGTAGGTGAGGCGTTCTCGCTGTGGCTGGTGGTCGACAATACTTTAACGTCTCCAGTATCGTTGTTGTCAGCGAACAATTCGTTGAGATATTTAATGGTTTTTGTAGTGATGTTGCTTTAATTGCGGCCACAGCAGCAGCAACGGTTGTTGGCGTTGTCGTCTTGCAACGTATTTGATAATCGTTATGTTGCAATTGCAATTGCAGCTGTTGTTGCTGAGCCGTCAGCTCAATGTTGTTAGCTATTCTTGTTGTTGTATCGTTAAAGTTGTTAGTATTGTTGTTGTTGTGGCTGTTCAGCGTTTGGTTGTTGATGTTGTTGTTGTTACTGATACTGTTGCTGCTGTTGTTAGTGTTTGTGTTTGTGGCGAACGATGATTGCGTTCGGCTTAATGCCTGACACCACCGGTAAGACCCAGGGTCCGCACACATGCCCATGCCTCTGGTCCCATAGTCAATGCCGCTAATGGTTCGTCCTCATTGCAGCGGCGTCATCTGCAAGGGGAAAGGAAAGAAAAAACCATAATTTAGTTTCTGATATGCGGTAAGTAAAAGTTAGGTTGGCCAACAATGCGTATGAGTATTACTAATAAAATGTTATCAATCATACGCCAGGATGGCTAATAAATTATTATCAATCATACGTCAGAGGGGCTAAGTATTAAAATGAAATAAAAATGTGTTCTTTTTTGTGTGCATTAAGGCATATTGATTCATAAAATCAATACAAAAAAAAAACTTTACTATAATTCAAATATTCGTCGATACTTTCTTTCATAAAACTATACATTAAAATATAAAACTTTGTTTCCGAGATCTAGAAAAATATTTTTAAAGCGCCTGGATCCATACGGATTCACTAAATACGCATACATTTTTATATGCTTAGGGTGATTTTTTAAAATCTATAGGAAAGTTTTTCAAAAAAAAACATAAAATTCAGAAAAATGCATGAAATATTTATTTGAATCGATAGTAGGGTCCATATAATTTAATGCTTGAAGATTATTTCATGCAAATGTTGACCTTGACTGAGCCTCAAATGGTCCATCCGCTTAGTCCAATTTTGGCATTTCCACGTTATTAAGTAACAGAGGCCCAATTGCTGCGATCGGCGACGAATCGATAATTGATGGTCATCATTAACACTGGTCGATACAGCTGCGATATTTTCTTCAGTTCACACTCTACGTAAGCGTGTTGGTGGTTTAATGTCCAACAATGTAAATTTGGTGCGAAATTTAGTCACAATAGCCCGAATAGCCGCTTCAGTGGGTCGATTACACTGACCATAAAATGGAAGCGCGCGATGAACTTTCTTAACTGATCACGCATTTTGATAATAAAATTCAATAATTTGCAAGCGTTGTTCGTTTGTAAGACGATTCATGGTTAAATTATAGACCAAACTGAAGATGTTTGACAGTGAAACAAAACACGAAACGTGCGTCAGCTGTTTAAACCAGTGTTGCCAAAAAGATAATAGCTAAAAAATCACTCTTCATATTCAATAAATTGTAATTATAATGGCTACAAATATTGTGAAATTCACTTTCACATAAAAGATGTGGAACAGCCTCCAAATAATTGAGAAATAATTGATATTTTTGCGAAAAATTTGTGTTGCTGTCACGACAAAATCTCATAAAAATTGTAAAAAATCAGAAAAAATTGTTTTTTATATAGCTCATTTTTAGTACCTATTCCTAAGGCGGTAAAAGTAAATCTCAGAAATTGTTTTTAATGATAAATATAGAAGAAAAATCGATAGAAATAATTTTGTTTCATTTGAGTACCTCATATGAAAATCCCAGAATTCTTAAAACTGGCAAAATAAATGCCGAAATATAATTTTTTGAAAAATCGATAAAAAAATGAAAAAAAATATTTTGTCTAATTTTTGCTTTGTTTTTAATACCTCATCAAAAAATCCCACAATTTAAAAAACGTGAAAAATCCCGAAAAACTTTATTTAGAAAAATGACTGCCATTCCTTAACTTCGATCATGGATCAGAAGAAAAAAAGATTAATAATAGTTAAGGTCATGCACTTTTGCGATGAGTGCTTTCGAGTACTAGTTGGGTAACAAATATTTATTTTTGGGTAATTTCATGTGATTCTTCGCTCCAAATTATTTAGAGTATTTAAGCATGTTTTTTCAATATGTCTACTTGTACCTATTTGATATTGGGTGCATCATAAAGTGATTCTTATTCGTAGGGGGTGAAATGGGGCAAAAAGGGATAAAAATGGTACCTATCACACATCAACAGATAGAAACACGAAATTCAGTGTGTACATTCCTCTATCTAAATAGATATATAAATTAAAATTTATTTTCCCAATTCGTACTTTTAAGGGGAAAAATCGGAATAGAAAAATCGGGATAAAAATGGTACCAAAGAAGCGGCTGCAACTAAAATAATGATATTCGGTGTATACATTCCTCTGATCGCGTAGACACGTAAAATAAAGCGATTTTTCGAAATTCATATTTTTGGTGTTAAAATGGAAAAAAGGTGATATAGATAGTACCAACCAAATGAATGGGGTATACATTCATCTGACTGTATAGACACGAAAAATTAAACGTTTTTTCCAAATTCGTCCCTTCAGGGGATACAATGGTAACACAGGGATAAAAATGGTACCACCTAAACGGCTACAGCCATAACGATGAAATTCGGTGTGTACTTCCCACTAATTAACTAGACAAGTAAAATAAAAAGATTTTCAAAAGTCGAACTTTTAAGGGGGTGAAATGGGAAAAAGGGGATAAAAATAGTACCAACTAAATGGCCGCAGCTAGAATCATGGAATTCGGTGTACACATTCTGCGTAGTTTTTTTATTTTTGCGGCAAAAATTGATTGAATAATGAAGATAGGTTATCTTGCACTGTGTACGTGAGAGATAATGGACTTTCAAAATTTGTACTGTTGGAATTTAAATACAGGGTTTTCCAACAAGAGGTGTTATTTTTATTATTCAAAGAAAAATGCCATTTTTGAGACAAGTGATCGGATGTTTATTTCAGAATAAAGAGGAAGGTATGCCGTTAATAATGAAAAACAACATCAGCCAAATGGCCACCACGACCACGCTTACAGGACCATGTCCTTTTCATGAAATTTTCCATAACCAAATCGCAAAGTGGCTGCCCTATGTCCTCGAAAGCCTCACGAATTCTATCTTTGAGGTCTTGAATAGACGCAAGGCTGTTGGCGTAGACCTTATCTTTCACGTGGCCCCAAAGGAAAAAGTTGCAAGGTGTTAAATCACAAGATCTAGGTGGACAATTGTGATCACTTCTTCGAAAGATAACACGGTCCGGAAACTTTTCCCGTAAAAGAGCAATGGTTTCGTTGCTTGTGTGGCACGTAGCGCCGTCTTGCTGAAAGTAAACGTTGTATCAATCAATACCATCCAACTCCGACCATAAACAAGCATTAATCATCTCTCGATAGCGCAATCCATTCACCGTAACTGTTGATCCAACCTCATTTTCGAAAAAGTAAGGTCCAATGACCCCGCTGGACCATAAACCGCACCGCGCACTGTCACACGATGAGGATGGAGAGGCTTCTCAACAATAACTCTTGGGTTTGCCGAGCCCCAGATGCGACAATTTTGCTTGTTGACGTAGCCACCGAGGTGGAAATGGTAATGCGTAATCAGATGATTTTTCGAAGGAATTCCGGATCATTTTCATTCATCTCAAGGACCCAATCAGCAAAGACACGACGTTGTTGATGATCGGCCGGCTTGAGTTCTTGTGTTAACTGAACTTTATAAGCCTTAAGACCCAAGTCTTTATGCAAAATACGGTGTAATGACGTTTGTGGAATGCCCAATTCCAAAGAACGACGAGGAATGGACAAACCTGGGTTTTCTTCAGCACCTTGGGCTACGGCAGCAATATTCTCATTTGTTCTTGAGCGACGTGCACGGGTTTTATTCTTCACATCACTAACTTGTCCCAACAGCTCGAATTTTTCCACCAATTTCTGTATTGCGGTCCGCAAAGGTGCTTCACGACGACCCAAAAACGCTTTAGTTTTGCAAACTGTGACAAAATTTTCACCATTTTTGTAGTAAATTTTAATAATTTCAATGCGTTGTTGAAGCTGGTATCGTTTCTCTTTTAGTAATGGTGTAGTTTCTACTTGTCAAATGTCAAAGAAAAAAAGCTTCAAAAGTGACAGCTACCGAAATACCGGGTGATTCGAAATAAAACCCTGTATGATGGAAATACAATCAACAGTAGCACCCAGTATATACCAATATTTATGGTATTTAAGCTTTTTTGAAGATTGCTATCTAATATTTACTTTTTGAATTGACTTGAAGTGTTATTTGGATATAAATGGTATAAACGAACTTGTAGCCTTGCCTTATAAGCGTGGTTTGAAATAATACAAAATTATTTATAAAATTATTTTTTCAATATTTTAATTTTTTTTTTGGTTCGGCTATATTAAAAATATTTACATTATCCTGTAATGTTACTGCACATCTACGAAAATCGACAGCCTCTGAGGAATGCAAACCATGGTGGAGGGTATATAAAGATCGGCCCGGCCGAATTTAACTCCATTTTTATTTATTTATTTATAATTAATTATTGTGCATGGAAGCGAAAATTTTTCAAATTAATATAAAATATCGAAAATACTAAATAGAAATTATTTATATTTTTTTTTTGTTAAAGCAACCGTCTACTGAAAACTCCAATAAATCTTCATTTAAAAATTCCACAAAAAATTATAGATTTTTCAATTTAGTTTGCTGTTGGAAATAGTCACTACTATCTATCTCTCTAATAGTTGCCAACAATGGGTGGCAAGGAGTTGCATGAATTCAAATTCCTTTGGAATATCTTAACTTTATCACGACCCATGGAATTGTTCTAGTGTTGTTGGCCAAGTTGTCATATCAAATAACCCAACTAACCTAACTAATCGTTAAGGCTTTTTGGCGAGAAGGTCGTCAACAAATACACACAAACATTTCTACAAATACTATAAGGATTGATGAAATGAATAGAAAAACAAGAAAAAATGATTGGGTGTATGTGTGTGCCAAGAAACCTTTACTTGCCTTCACCAGCAACCGTCGTAACATAAAGTCATTAATCATTATTTCTTTCTTTCAGTTTCGTGTGTGTTTCGTTGCCAAACTAGCAGAAGAAAGCATCAAACAACCGATAAACTATACACCTTATACATGGCAAAACTTTGGCACTCCAATGTACGCACACACACGCACACTCACCCCTCCACAGTCGTAGATAAAAGGATGTTCGAACACACACACACGCACTTAGAGATTAACGCGAATATAGCTGTTCGGCAATATTTACCATTTCCGGTGGCAGGAATAGAACCCAAAGCCCAACTTTTCTGATAAATTTCAATAAGTAGATCTTAGTTGGGGATTTTGTTGTTTTACTTTTTCTTTTCCTTTTCCTTTTGTTTTTCCATTTCTATTTGTGGTGTAGTTGTTAGCCTTACAGGGTAAATCCCTTTTTCTTAGAAAAACTAATAATTTCTTAACAAAATTTAACATCGTTAGTTCGGCACTCACTACACCACTACAAATGTAATGGCAGGCATAAGCATAGGCTTAAATAGAATGGTAGATCCCAACACACACACACGCATGCATCTTGTGATATTTTCAGTGAAACTACGGCAGCAAAGTTTTACGTTAACCACCGAAATGTCTGCCTGCGAATAGCAGGAAACGTAGATAGAGCCGTAGAAAGGAAACTTTCCTCTACGTTTTCATTTATTTCTAAATAAAGGATACGAATTATTCCATGTCTAAGCATTGTTTACGGCATGTACATACATATATGGGTGTAGCATGTGTGCATAGGCCTGGAACAAGGGGAAGGGGGCTTAACAATAACAATAACAACAGCAGCAGCAGAAAATCATTTAACACTAAACCATAATAATGGCAGCAACAGAAAATGGGGTGAAAACTTATTCGTAGGCTTGGGAGCAGACACGTGATTTGCAAAAGGCAGAATACGAATACGAAATGGTTCAAGCGAAGTACACTGAGAAAATTGATAAAAATTGCAGCAACCCGAGTAAACAATAGTGAGTAAAAATATAAAATTAAAAAAGAAATATTTTCAATTTTGTTCCTTTTTCTCAACCGCACTCAATCGTCTTTTAAACTTCCAGAAGTCACTAAGTAGTGGCTCAATTTCATCCGGGCGGAAGACTACTCTTCGATAGGAAAGCGATTAATACGGCAATCATATATAAACAAGTAAAAACGGCGTTAACTTCAGCCGGGCCAAACTTTTGTATATCCTCCTCCATGGATTTCATTCCACAGAGGCTGTCGATTTTCGCAGAAGTGCAGTAACATGACAGGAAAATGTAATATTTTTTAATGTAGCCAAACCAAAACAAATACAAATATTGGAAAAAAATAATTTTGTAAATAAAAATAATATTTTTATATTATTTTTATTTTTATTATTTTATTTTTTTTTTACACTATATATATCGAAATAATACTTCATGTCAAATAAAACATAAATATTCTGATATTTATATCTTCCAAAAAAACTTAAATACCATAAATATTTTTGGCTAATGGGTGCTACAGTTGCTTGTATTTCCATTCTATTTTTATTCCAAAAGTATAAATTTTAAAAATCCATTATCTCACGGACATAGATAAAATAAAATAAAATAACTTTATGATTCAACCAATTTTTGCCGAAAAAGTAAAAAGTACGAATTTAGAAAAATCCTTTTATTTAACTATCTATGAAGTCAAAGGAATGTATACACCGATTTTCATGATTATAGCTGCGGCAGTTTAGTTGTTACCATTTTTATCCCCTTTTATCCCATTTTACCCCCTTAAGAGTACGACTTTCTCAAATCTCTTTATTTTACGTGTCTACGCAATTAGAGGGATGTACACACCGAATTTCATCATTCTAGCTGTAGTCGTTTAGTTGGTACTATTTTTATCCCTCTGTACCGATTGTATCCCTTGAAAGTACGAATTTGAAAAAAATATTTTTATTTTGCGTATCCGAGGAATGTACACACCGATTTTTATGATTCTAGGTGCGGCCATTTGGTTGGTACCGCATTTATCCCCTTTTTCTTTTTCTAACCCCTTAAGAGTACGACTTTTTCAAATCTCTTTATTTTACGTGTCTACGCAATTAGAGGGATGTACACACCGAATTTCATCATTCTAGTTGCTGTCGTTTAGTTGGTACAATTTCTATCCCCCTGTACCCATTGTATCCCTTGAAAGTACGAATTGGGAAAAAACCTTTTATTTTTCGTATTTACGCAGTCAGAGGAGTGTAAACTTCGAATTTAATGACTCTAGCTGCTGCCATTTCGTTGGTACCCTTTTTATCCCCTTTTTCCATTTTAACCCCAAAAAGTACGAATTTCGAAAAATCTCTTTATTTTACGTGTTTACACAATCAGAGGAATTTCATTATTTTAGGTGCATTCATTTGGTTCGTACCATTTTTATCCCTCTGTACCCATTGTATCCCTTGAAAGTACAAATTTGGAAAAATCTTTTATTTTTCGTGTCTACGCAGTCAGAGGAATGTATATTCCGAATTTCATGACTCTAGCTGCGGCCATTTGGTTGGAACTATTTTTATCCCCTTTTTACATTTTAACCCCAAAAAGTACGATTTTCGAAAAATCCGTTTATTTACGTGTCTACGCAATCAGAGGAATGTATACACCGAATTTTATTATTCTAGGTGCTGCCGTTTTGTTGGTACTATTTTTATCCCTTTATTCCCATCTTAGCCCTTAAAAGTACGAATATGAAAAAATATTTTTATATTATATATCTACTCGATTAGAGGTATATACACACCGAATTTCGTGTTTCTAGCTGTTGTAGTTTAATATGTACCGTTTTTATCCCTTTTTGCCCCATTTCACCCCCTACGAATACAATTTTATGGTGCACGTTTTTGTTATAGAGAGAATGCGCATACCCTATATCAAGTATGTACAAGCAGACATATTGAAAAAATATTCTTAAATACTGTGAAATGTTAGGGGTTATTATGGGTATTTTTAGTCCTTGTGAGGGAAAATTTTTTCCCTTTGGGCCGATTTCGCCCTTTTTCAATACCAACCGCTCTACGACTATAAGACGCATTTATTGAAAATTTGGACGTCCTAGCTCCTTTCGTGTAGATGCTAGCGTGCTTTCAACAGACAGACGGCCATGGCTAGATCGTCTTAGAATTTTATGACGATCAAGAATATATATACTTTATAGGGTCTCAGTGCGATATTTCAAGGAGTTACATGACAAAGTTAGGTGAAGGGAATACAAATACCCTCAAATGTTTATTCAAATTTGATGAATACATTTTTATTGCAAAATGCATACTTTTAGAAGTGTGAGAGGGGTCAAAAAGGGTTAGAAATGGAACCAATCTAACAACATCAAACAGAAACTCAACGACTTCAAAGACAAAAAAATCGGCCTCGTCGAGACAAAAACATCGATGTATCACACTTTAAAATCCGTTTATAAATGCAGAAGTTATATAGAAAAATGTAAAAGCGCGACCCCTACGTTCGGCATAAAAAAATTAAAAAAATTTTTTTGAAACTACCTTTCAATAATACTTCATATTCGAAGGTGTACGGTGAACTTTTTTTTTTACTTGTAACCTGGTACGCTCTAATATATATATCTGATCCGATCTATCCTATTTTTACCAGAGCTGTTTTAGTTGAAATATAAGCTGTTTTGCCAAATTTGAAGAAAATCTGTCAAAGTTTGTGGTTTCTAGAGCAGAAAGAGTCAAATCGGAGGAGACATTTGTATGGGAGCTATAGCTAAATCTGAACCGATTTTCTTCAAATTAAATAGCGTTCGTCCTTATCCCATAAAACTTCGTTGTGCAAAGTTTCTAACGACAATTCTAACGACAATGAAATTAAGTGTTGACATTCCTCTGACTGACTAGAGTCGTAAAATAATATAATTTTCAGGAGTTCGTACTTTTGGGGCGAACGGCCCGAAACAGGATAATAATGGTACCACCAATGAAACAGTTGTGGCTAGAATAATGATATTCGTTATTTTTTTTTTGAAGTTTCGTTCAAACTCAGATGGAATCAGGAATTAAATTATTTCAATAATGCTACAAACTAATCTAAGAACCTGTTGTCGTCCTTGAGTGAGGGATTATTGCAAACGTTCAGATTCCTAGAATCTGGACCTTTTAAATCGTTTCGTTTCAGTGTATCCTTTGCCTCTCTTCAAATCCTGCAAAAACAACACAACACTATAATTTGTATCGTGATGCCACAGCCCTGCACATTAGGCAGGGCTCTGTTCGCTGTTGCCCCAACATCCATCCTCCGGCATCGCTTCCTGTGCCCCCCCTTTCTCCTCTAAGATCATTAATGAATGAAATGAAGAGGAAAAGTTTAGTGCTTTCCTCCACTATTTTCGTAAAATGTATTAAAAACTATCGAACAGATAACATCACTTTATACGTGAAATACTTCAACATGTAAATGTGTGGGTGTGCGGTAGTGCTCGGCACTTTAAGTGAGCGGATGCGTGTAGCGGTGTGAGTTGACATTAAAAGTGTTTTATGGCAGCTGTAGTGCTGTAGTAGTCGTGGTTGTTGGGCTGGTTGGCGTTGTCGTTGGCGTTGAAGTTTGGAGGTTGTGGTTATACTAATTTCACATGTGTTTTGCTTCCTCTCCCATGTATTTATACGGTAGTTTACAGCGTGCATAAATTTTCCCTTTTTTGTTTTTAGTCCTCCTGTGTGTGCGTTTGTTTGGGTGTTTAACAAGTTTTCCAAACTACTTAAAATGTAGATGAAGTGTAGATAAATTTTTCAAAGGATTATTTCAATTAAGCAAAAAGGGTTTTCATGATTGTGTCGACAAAATTGCGGGGTATAAATTTTTAATTAAGTTTCTCCTCCTAAGATCTGAGATATCTGCGGCGCGCGAAGTGTGGAGCGGCGTGGAGCCGTCGCCGCCGCGCTATTTGGAAAATTTATGCTGCCATTGCAACGTTTAGTATTACAAGATACGATGTTGTCTCAAATGGTTGGTTATTGGAGAGATTTGCGGAACAAGTTGGACAACTTAAAGATTTCGATCACCTCAAATTTATATAGAGCAAATTTAGGAGAAGCTGTCACATAAACTTTTCTCCGATTCTGTCCGATTTTGATGAAGTTTTGCAAATATGTACTTTTATATATGGCGAACAATTCGCCATTTTTTCAAAGAATAAGATATTGTAGACACTAGGATGCATCGAAAATGAAGTATTTCTGTCATAAGGTAATTTAAAAATTGTCGTAACTCTTTTATGGTATGACATACAACATTTTCAGTTGAAATTGAGAAAATACAAGTTGAGATGCAGAAATGTATGTTGAAATTTAAAAAATACACATTGAAAATGAGAAATGTAAATTGAAATTCGGAAAATACAATTTGAAATTGAGTAAAAACAAAATAAATTGAAACTGAGAAAATGAAAATTGAAATTCAGAACTGAAAATTGAAGTTGAGACTAAACAATATTCAGATATGCAAATCGAATTTGAGAAAATAGAAATTGAAATTCAGAAATGTTCATTGAAATGAGAAAAAAATAATTTAGAAATTAAAATTTAAATTGAGGCTAGACAAATTAATATTCAGAAATATAAATTGAAATTGAGAAAATAAAAATTGAAATTAAGAAATTATAATAGAAATTGAGAATAAACAAATTGAAATTCGGGAATGTAAATTGAAGTACAGAAATGAAAATTGAAATTGAGAAAACAATTAAATTCAGAAATGTTAATTTCTGATATTCAGAAATTGAAAGTCAGAAATGTAAATGGAAAATAAAATTGAAATTAAGAAATTAGAATAGAAATTGAAAATAAACAAATTGAAATTCAGGAATGTTAATTGAATGAAAAAAAAAGAAATTCAGAAATGAAAATTGAAATTAAAAAAAATTAAATTCAGAAAAAAAATTGAAATTAAGAAATTATTATAGAAATTGAAAACAAACAAATTGATATTCAGATATGTAAATTGAAATTGAGAAAATAAAAATTGAAATTCAGAAATGTTCATTGAAATTGAGAAAAAATTAAATTTAGAAATTTAAATTTAAATTGAGACTAAACAAATTAATATTCAAAAATGTAAATTGAAATTGGGAAAATAAAAATTTAAATTGAAATTGAGAAAATAAAAATAGAAATTTAGAAAATAAAAATTGAAATTATGAAATTATAATAAAAATTGGGAATAAACAAATTGAAATTCAGGAATGTAAATTGTAGTACAGAAATGAAAATTGAAATTGAGAAAATAAAAATTTTAATTCAGAAATGTAAAATTGAGAAAATAAAATTGAAATTAAGAAATTATAATAGAAATTGAGAATAAAGAAATTGAAATTCAGGAATGTTAATTGAAAGTAAAAAAGAAATGAAATTCAGAAATGAAAATTGAAATTAAAAAAAAAAAAAACAAAATGAAATGAAATTCAGAAAAAAATTGAAATTAAGAAATTATAATAGAAATTGAGAACAAACAAATTGAAATTCAGAAATGTTCATTGAAATTGAGAAAATAAAAATTTAAATTCTGAAATGTAAATTGAAACTGAGAAAATAAAATTGAAATTATAAAAGAAATTGAGAATAAACAAGTTGAAATTCAGGAATGTTGATTGGAATTCAAAAAAAATTAAATTCAGAAATGAAAATTAAAAATTAAAAACAATATTAAATTCAGAAAAGAAAATTGAAATTAAGAAATTTTTATAGAAATTGAGAACAAACAAATTGATATTCAGATATTTAAATTCAAATTGAGAAAAAAATGCAAATTGAAATTGAGAGAAAACAAAATGAAATTCAGAAATGCCAATTGAAATTAAGAACATGAAAATTTAAATTCTAAAATGTAAATTGAAATTGAGAAAAAAAATGAAAATTGATATTCAGAAATGGTTATTGAAAATGTTGATTGAATGTTGGAATGTTGATTGAAATTAAAAAATTAAATTCAGAAATGAAAATTTAAAATAAAAAAATAAATAAATTCAGAAAAGAAAATTTAAATTAAGAAATGTTTATAGAAATTGAGAACAAACAAATTGATATTCAAATATGTAAATTGAAATTAAGAAATGAAAATGAATTTGAGAAAAAACAAAATGAAATTCAAAAATGTAAATTCAAGTTGAGAAAATAACAACTAAAATTAAAAAATGCAAATTGAAATTGATAAACAAAATTAAAATCAGAAATGTAAATTAAAATTGAGAAAATGAAAATTAAAATTCAAAAATGTAAATTGAAATTGAGAAAAAAATGAAAATTGATATTCAGAAATATTAATTGAAATTAATTTGTTTTTTCCCCTTTTCAATTGTTTATTTTAATCAATTTTTATTTCCACTATTGCAATTTTTATTTCCTCAATTTCAATATAAATTAAATTGTAAATTGGAATTAATTTGTATTTTCTCCTTCTCAATTGTTTATTTTCATCAATTTCAATTTTTATTTCCACTATTGCAATTTTTATTTTCTCTATTTAAATTTCAATATAAATTAAATTGTAAATTGAAATTAATTTGTGTTTTCTCATTTCCAATTGTTTGTTTCACAATATCAAATTGTATACACTCAATTTCAATTTACATTTCTGAATGTCAATTTTTATTTTCTCATTTTCAATTTACATTTCGGAATTTAAATTTGTTGGTTTTTTTTTCAATTTAAATTTGCATTTTCAGTTTGTATTATCTCAATTTGATGTTGTATCTTCTGAATTTCAATTGAAAATGGTGTAGTTTTACAAAAAATTGTCAAATCTTTTTATCTTTTATCATTTTTATTTATTTTATAACCAAAAAATATAATTTCCATTTTTGTAAAAAATAACTATCATTAGCTAATAGTGTCGGTAAGATGCTAAACAAGTTTCATGATGGTGTTCCCGCCAAAACAATTATAAATATGATTGCTGTCGAAATAAAAAATATTTAAAATAAATTATAAAAGGACACGAATGGACACAGATAATACCGAAATATTTTGGAACAACGCATTAAGATTCATTTTAGTCGGGGACATCCATAGAAATTTTTTTTCCATTTACCTCGCCCCCTAAAATTCAGTTTTGTGGTACAGTTTAGCACCAATTCAGGGAAAGTAAGAAGTTAATCCTAAAATGAATTTAAATTTTTTAACTTATTTCTGGTATTTAAGATGAATGAATTTTGGTTAAGAGACTATTAGTAGAATTGTATGGCAAATATTTTTGTAGAACATGTTGACCCGTTAAAACGCGGTTAGGTGTGCTTTTTGCGCTTTTGCACAAAAGGGACCAAAAATACCCTATATTGAGGAGCTAGAGGGTTAACAAGTTCCAAAAAATATTCTTCGTTGTTTTTTAAATAATATTGCTCGACACATCCTATACTTAAAATGGAACGGTCACAAGGTTTCCTATGTCGATTCATAAGATTGTGTAAAGGGGGGAAGGGTATTCCCCCATTCTAAAATTACAGTAAACTTTCCAACTGCTGATACACGTATATTCTTTTGTGACCCCTTCTATCAGAATCCGTTGTCAGAATATTGTTTTTTTTTTAATGTTTTTCATTTCGACAGCAATTACGTTTGTATTTTTTTTTTGATTAAGTACCAAGCACACCATTTTGAAACTTGTGCAGCGTGCTACTGTCACTATAAGCAATTTATATTTTCTTTTTTAATATTTTTTTATAAAATAAATAAAAAATAAATAATATAATAATATTTTTTAGGATTTGACTATATTTTTCTATAAATCCAGAAGAATTTTGCTTGAAATTAAAAAATTGTTAGTTATTTGTATGGTTTGATAAGGATCGGACAAGATTTTAATTTCTAATGGGTTTTTTCTCAATATCATTCTCATCGTGAATTCTTTTCAAGAAAACCCTGTTTTATAGATTTTTTGAGCGCGTCCAGCTTACGGACAATGATACAAGCGAAATATTTTGGGAGAACCCGTGAAACAAAGGAATCTTTCATTTTAGTGAACATCGACAATTTTTATTTCGAGGCTACTCTAATGACAAATTTTGAGGTTTCTGAAATAACGAAATGCTTTGGAAAACAGCGGTAATTTCTTAACTTATGGCCACCCCACTCTGAATTTATGATATTTTGTAGAGAATAACATAAGCTAAAATACAAAACAAAATAAAGGAATTAAAGATATGTTTTTCAGGATACTCAAGAATTAAAATTATCTTAAATTTTTGGAATCCTTGAACCACAAGGACATTCATATTTTCATACTGATTCGGAAAAAGGAGAAGTACATCTTTCAGATGATATCAATATCGTTAAAATCTGATGAGGCGATCGAAAGTTATGATATCGATAAGGAAGCCACCTCTTCAAAAAAAAAAAAAAACACCGAGATATCCAATTTTGGACCACTGTAGAACGTAAACCACGCACTACTTTGAGCTACGGTAAACGGTATATTTCCCGCAACCACTAGTAGAATGTATGTGCCAAATTTCATCAAAATCGGAGTGGTTGAAAATCCAAACCTATGGTTTTTGGGTCGTTTTCTGTTGGAATTACTCACCTATTAATAAAATTTATTTACAAAAAAAAAAAATAAGGGAAATTTTCTTAATTTGACAATTTTCTAGAAATTTTGATGAAATTTGCTAGAAACTAAAAAAATACGAAAATGTAGTTGTATCTCATACCATCAAAAATTATTTTTTTTTAATTTCCTTAAGTCAAAAAAAAAACCTTTTCCCACCCTTGGTCTACAATTTCTTATTTTGTCAAATACAGACTTTTTCGCCATATAGATTAAAGACATTTTACTCAAATTTGATCTAAACATATAATTTAATACCTATGAAAATTTTCAAAATTATCCTACAACAAATATACTTTATTTTTATAGACACCTAGTGTCTACATTTTTTTATCCACCTTTATTCTCTTTAAAGAGAATTTACCCAAATTTGATGGACATATTTAATTAAATGTCGACGAATTCAGCACAAATTTAGCTTATTTCAAATGAATTCAATTTTAATTTGAATTTTTTGAAAATTATTTTTTGTTGGAAAGATAAGTCAATTCGCTAGACTTATCTTCGCATTTTCAGTTGTAAACCTAAAGCTCACTAAATTACCCCAATTTTTATTCATAGAATCTCTTCTATGAAAATCCATAGAAATGAAATTCTTTTCACTGGAAATTACTTTTTAAATCCCCCCCCCCCCCCCAAAAGTACTCAACTCAATTAAAATGCTGCACATCAGCATCCTGCTGCTGGTGTCCTATTATCAAATTGTCATGATCTACCGAAGAGCTTTGCTAGAACTTACCTAAGAATATGAGATTTAATTATTGCATAGACGCAAATCCATGCACAGGAAATTTATTTGTTTTCTTGGGATAATTTTATTTTTTGAGTTTTTCGAACAGAAAGAGAACTGTGCAAATAATGACATACAACAACAAAATACATAAGTAAATAAATAAAAATGTCCATTTGTCCCTACATAGGTATGTATGTGTGTATGAGCTTATGTGCATGTCCGGGAGTTTATGGATAAACAAACTTGGAAGATGGATGTTAAAGCATAATGTCTGCAAAGGACATGTAAACCTTATGCAATTTGCAAAAGGGATGCGAGAGGTATGAGTATTACACACACATTTGCATTTTCTTTCTATACATATAAACAAATAAATAAATATATTCTAAAGCACACACACACACCGAATCATTCTTCTATATCATCCTAGCTCTACTGCCCTGGATGGTATGTTGTGGGCCGGGCTGTCCTGTCCCATTGGTCCAGTGCTGGCTGCTACAATGACAATGTCGGTCATGGCACCGACAAAAACTCAAATGTTTGTGGATTTGCAAATTGTGTTACACAACGGAAACGGAAGTAATAAAGTACCATTGTAAAATATCAAAAACCAAACCAGAGGGACTTTCGAGGAGGAAATGTAGACATCACCAATGATGGTAGAACAAAATAGTATTTTCCAAATTAGTACTTTCAAAGGATACACTGGGAACCGGGGGATAAAAATAGTACCATCTAAACGACTACAGCTAAAATTTGTACTTTTGAAATTAAAATAGTATGGAAATACAACCAACTGTAGCACCCATTATCTACCAATATTTATGGTATTTAAAAAAAATTATTTTGTTTTTTCATCGATGACAAACGGCTATTATAACTTTATTAATAATCTAAGATTAATATATCGTCCCTAAGATTTATATATCGACATGCGCTCGCATGCCATAAAACCTTACATCCCTAAGGTAGGCTTTAAATAAATTTTCGAAAATGCATTAACAGAGAACAGCGAAGAAAGTATTGCTACATTTCTGGCTTAGAAGGTTTTACCATTTCAGTAATTAAATCGAAGTTTGCTGCTATAAGCAGAAAATTATTTTTAAAATGAATAAATAAGACAATAGTTTAACAATATTTGTAAAAGTCGAGGCACTTGTCGGCCGTAGAAAATTAAAAATACTAAATAAATATAACCTTCAGGTAAAATACTGTATGTAAAGGACAGAAAAGATGGTAATTACAGTTTTTTAAATGCAAAAGAACACCTTAGGAGCTCCTATTTTCTACGAACTAAACAAATTTTCAAGACGATACATGGTTCCCGAGATACATCCCAATAAAATAATCGCTATTATGATGAAATTTTCAACTATTTTTGCATTTAAGAACATTTTGTGCATCTTTTAATTGATTGGCATCAATTGAAGTTTTAGCTGAGATTTCGAAATGGTAAAAAAATAAAAATTTGTTTATGGGTGTTAGGCTTGTCATTGAAAATTTTCATTTAATTGTGGTCTCAAATGAAATCACTGGTAGTGATTTGTATTAACGTATATATTAAATTAAGTAATATATCACGATTTTTTCATTTTGTGTTACTTTGGATGTTGACTAAGAATATATTGCCTAAATGACAGACATTGAAGATTTGGCTTTGTGAAATAAAATTAAATCGATTTTTTTGTTTTCAAAAGAATCAACCCGAATAAGCTTCCAAATCGCAATGCCACAATCAATATGTTGACATTTGCTCGCCACCAAATTAGAACACTCATTGCAGCCCGATCCAGTCCTTTGGTTTTCAAACTAACCCCCGTTACGCTTTGTGCCAACCAAATTGAAAAGCTCTCTCTCCCAGTGTGTGTGTGTGTGTGTCAGAAATGAATTGAAATAGAAATTACTTTGCGTTAGCAAGACAACAGCGACAGCAAGGCTAACCGAACAATAGGAGGACGAAAATGCAATGCACTGCAATGCCAAGGATGATTTTCATTTGCAAGTAATGAATTCGAATCGAAGTCCGTTGTCCGTTGTCCAATGCAGCCATTCATCTCCCTACCCCCCAGCCCCCTGGGACGGATGATAAAATTAAATCTCAGGGTAAAAAGCTGAGTAGGATATTTTCTGATGAGGTGGTTTTTGAGGTTGGCACACTCAACGAACTTCATTTGCATGTAGACAGAAAATTCGAAATGATTCCGACAGGGACATGGCATTCAAAGCGGATACGGACATATTGATTTGCGTTAGTGGTCAAAGCACAAACGCACACACACACACACAGTGACACTGACTCCGAACCACGTGCCATGTAAAACAACTTTGATTTGTCGGAAACATTTTGAGAAACTGCCCCGGCGCATTAAAACCGTCCAGAATATTTTAAGAGGCAGGGGAAATGATGTTTTCATTGATTCGGTCATTCATTTGGGAGCCAGGATATCAGCACAAAAAGTTGACATTTCATCAGGCAACTCAAAACCACGCACCACACGGAAACCGTGCGGATTTACAGCCACATATGTATATGTACTACTTCAGACATATATATGTACATATATACAGACATGGGTGGGTCTTTACATGCAGGATTGGGTTTTTAAGAAAAATATATTGATAGAGAGGTGGAATGACAAAATTCAACAAAATATATTTTCGGGCGGGTAAATGTATAGCTCTAAGATGGGGTACCGAAATAGTGGGTGTTGACGACAATTGCAACTATTTCCGACTCAACTATATAATAAGTAAGAAAGTCAAATTGAATTGTTTATTTCACTAACAACTAATTATAATTAATTAATGAGTTTTAACATAAGTTATTTGAATTATTATATTATTTTAACGGTCATATGAATATTACGACCTTGTAAATTGTAATAGAATTAAACCTCTATTTTTAATCAAACCTGCCAATTAGTTGCCAGTCCTCTTTTTAAGTCTCCATTGTATTAAAACCGAGCAATCACGAAAGCAAAGGATATTGGCTCGGGCTCTTTCATCATCAGTAGCTCAACTATGGAAGTAGCCCTTTTCATCCCTAATAAACATTATTGATGTAAGTGATTGAAACGAAATTCCCAATTTTTTTATATTCCCATTAATCGGTCAAGTATTTTAAACTTCAAACCATTCCCTAAGGAAACAAAGCATACGAAGTTGAAAATAGTTGCCTTATTCCCTAAGGAACAAAAAAGGAAATGAAAAGGTTTGTGAGTCTATCCCAAAATTTCCACGAATGTTTGGATTTAAAATAGTCTGAGTCGTCGGTCCCAATTCCTTAGAATTCGCGATCTGAAACGATCAAAATCAACGAATAGGAAATATAAAGTCGGATATATTATTTTCCTAAAACCGACCGATTTATAACCTAAACATAACATAAATATTCTTATATTTATCTTTTCAAAAAAAGCGTAATTACCATAAATATTGGTAGATAGTGGGTGCTACATACAGATGGTTGTATTTCCATTACATTTTAATTCCAAAAGTACAACTTTTGAAAACCCATATCTCACGTACATAGTACAAAATAACCTAACTTCATGATTCAACCAATTTTTGCCGTAAAAGTAAAAAGTACGAATTTGGAAAAATCTTTTTATTTTGCTTATCTATGCAGTCAGAGGAATGTATACACCGAATTCCATGATTTTAGCTGCGGCCATTTGATTGGTACCATTTTTCACATTTTACCCTCTTAAAAGTACGACTTTCTAAAATCACTTAATTTTACGTGTCTCCGATATTAGAGGGATGTATACACCGAATTTCATCATTCTAGCTGTAGTCGTTTAGTTGGTACTATTTTTATTCCTTTGTACCAATTGCATCCCTTGAAAGTACGAATTTGAAAAAAATCATTTATTTTTCTACTAAGTCAGGGGAATGTATACTCCGAATTTCATTATTCTAGCTGCGGTCATTTGGTTGGTACTATTTTTATCCCCTTTTTCCATTTTAACCCCAAAAGTACGAAATGATACCATTTTTATCCCTTTTTTTCATTTTACACACTTAAGAGTACAACTTTCTTAATTCTCTTTATTTTACGTGTCACCGCAATTAGAGGGATGTATACACCGAACTTCATCATTCTAGCTATAGTCGTTTATACTACTACTACGTACTATTTGTATACCTCTGTACCCATTGTATCCCTTTGGAAAAAACTTTTTATTCTTCGTATTTACGCAGTCAGAGGAATATATACTCCGAATTTCATGATTCTAGCTGCTGCCATTTCGTTGGTACCTTTTTTATCCCCTTTTTCCATTTTAACGAATTTCGAAAAATCTATTGACGTGTCTACGAAATTAGAGGAATGTATACACCGAATTCCATGATTCTAGCTGCGGCCATTTGGTGGGTACCATTTTTGTCCCCTTTTTCCTATGTTACTCCCCTTAAAAGTGACACTTTCTAAAATCTCGTTATTTTACGTGTCTACGCAGTTGGAGGGATGTACACACCGAATTTCATCATTCTAGCTGTAGTCGTTTAGTTGGTACAATTTTTATCCCTCTGTTCCCATTGTATCCCTTGAAAGTATGAATTTGGAAAATCATTTCTATTTGTCGTATCTGCGCTATCAGAGGAATGTATACTCCGAATTTCATGACTCTAGCTGTTGGTACTATTTTTATCCCCTTTTTCCAATTAATCCCCAAAAAGTAGGAATTTCGAAAAATCCCTTTATTTTATGTCTTGCACTCAGAGGTATGTATACACCGAATTTCAATATTCTAGGTACAGCCGTTTGGTTGGTACCATTTTTATCCCTCTATTCCCATGTTACCCCTTAAAAGTACGAATTTGGAAAATGTACTTTTAAATTATATAACTACCCAATTAAAGCAATGTCACACCGCATATCGTGTTTCTAGCTGTTATCGTGTCATAGGTACCATTTTTATCCCTTTTTGCCCCATTATACGTAGGTGGTGACTACGTATAACAATCACTTTATTGTGTGCGTTTTGTTATAAGGGGAATGCGCATACCAAATATCAAGTAAATAAATATAAGCAGACATATTCAGTCCTTGTGAGGGAAATTTTAGTTTCGTTTTAGATGCTAGCATGCTTTCAACAGACGGACATGGCTAGATCGTCTTAGAATTTTATGGCGATCAAGAAATATATATATATTCTATAGGGTCTCAGATCGATATTTCAAGGTGTTACAAACGGAATGACAAACTTATATCCCCATCCCGGAGGTGCAGGGTATAAACAGTTCAAAAATCAAAGATAGAATATCAGTGAAAATAACTTTTTGTGTTTCGCAAGGTGTTAAAACTCCGATGGAATACCCCATATAATCCCATCTGCATTCAGCGCACAACTACATCCGCCGTTTCTCCATTCAATCATATGGCTAACATAAAAGGTAGTCATTGATAAATCTGAAATTTCGGATGACACAGAACAACCACACACACACAAACATACACACCCCGGACACACAGACTTACTGGGCCAGGTGAATTTGTCATATTCGTACGATTTCGTCCTGTAATGCTAATGGCATGCCAGGGGAGGAGTTTGATAGCTACCGATGTTATTGCAACACCATTTCGGTGATGTCGAGGCCATGACAGTGGCTGTTCACCAGCCATTGGTGTTCATTTTCGTCGTTGTTTTTTGTTTTTGTGGGCTGCGATTCCATCTGTGCATTGCAGTGACAGCTTTGATCAGGATTTCCTAACTAATGAAGTGATTTAGAAATAGAATCATTTCTAATGCACACACATAAACACACACACACACCTATGTACAGGATCCGTCCTTCTGCATACCCTCTGCATGTATGTGTGGCATGTTCATCCTGCGTGCTGTCCTCTAGGTACATTTGGCTGATGTTTGTGTCTATCGGTTCGGTTTTTCCATTTGTCTCTATCCGTTCAATTGTTATGTTCCTGATAGCCATCCGGATTTGGTTGGTGGAGAGTGACATGTTAGGTGATGGGGCTGAAATGAAATGTTGGCCAAATTTTCTACAAAATAGAGGAAATTACTTTACCGGCAAATACAATTCGTAATTGATGATTAAAAACTTCCAAAGGACAACGCACACAAGAAACACTGCGACTGCAGTGACAGCTAGTCATTTGCATCTATGAGAAGGTGGGAATTAAGGTAGCTGCAGAAAATTTTCGAGAGGATGAGCAAACTAGTGTTGAATTTCTAATGATAGCCTGAACAACACATATCGATCCTTGTAGCTAATTCACAGACTTATAAGAAAATTAAGCAATATTGTCGAGTAGTAGAGAACATTCGGACTTAAGTCGTAGGAGTTAGACATCAGTATTTTTGAGACATAATCAAGCGGACGACTGATACTCAAAAAAGGCGATTGTTAAGGGACTCACACATTTTATGAGCCCCCATCCCTACTTGTAATTGAGACAAATTCTGACTGTGGGTGCATTTAAGGTTCATAAATATTAAAAAATGAAAATTTCATTTTTTAGAGGCTATTTTATTGGCCTATATCTCGGAAGCCGAGTTTAGTATTGGAATTTCGTTTAGTTCATGGAAAAGTACTTTTGCATTAAAAATACAGTAATATTTTTTCCTTTTCGAATAGTGGTTTGCATGAAGATTGTCCTTACTCTGTGTATTTCATTTTCTTCAGTAGAGAATTATTAATATTTTTACCCTAGGATCTCAGTTAATCATTGCAAAAAGAAAATGCAGCAAATGTCTATTTAATTTCGAAAGAGGAAAAACCAAATGCTGAAGCCAACAAGAAATAATTCTTGTTTTAGACAGCAACCTCAAGAGTTTTTGTACAGCATACCTTTAGGGGTAAAATTTTTCTGGCATTCAAATACGTGTTTAATTTGGTACATTTAAACCAACATTTCAATGGTAAATTTATTACACAGTACGACAAAATCAATTTTTTTGAGTACACATGAGAAATGTTAACAGAATATGAAAATTTTGAGAAAATCGATTTTAAAGATTCGAAGGACCGTGGAGGTTCACTTGTACCGTAGTACTATTATAAAAAGTTCTATAAAAACAGAATGGGTGAACCGATTTAAGTGCTTGAGCCAGTTTTGAAAAGGGAATTAAATTTGGATTTTTTTTTATTAAAAAAAAAACATTTTTTTCCGCTAGATGGCGCTTTAATTTTCATGTAAAATTAAAAAATATTCATATTTTTAGTTATTAATATTTTTAGTTTGATCTGGCTCGGAGCCCCGAATCGCTGAATCAAGCAATTCCCGGCCAGCGAAAAAGATTCTACTTTAGTTATTGGATTTCAAATCAACAACATTGTATTTTTAATGAATTTCGTACATTTTTTGGATATTTTTTAATTTTACATGAAAATTAAAGCGCCATCTAGCGGAAAAAAATGTTTTTTAATAAAAACAAATCCAAATTTAATTCCCTTTTCAAAACTGGCTCAAGCACTTAAATCGGTTCACCCATTCTGTTTTTATAGAACTTTTTATAATAGTACTACGGTACAAGTGAACCTCCACGATCCTTCGAATCTTTAAAATCGATTTTCTCAAAATTCTGACGTGCTACAGCAAATCGCCGAGACACGTATTTCTTTATTTTAAGCCTATTTTCATATTCTGTTAACATTTCTCATGTGTACCAACCACTGTCGTACTGTGTTATAATCCTAAAAGTATTCCTGCAAAATAAACATATTCCAATCAGTCGATAATTTCATAGGAATAACTTTGCAGGAAATTTGTAAGTAAAGGGTGATTTTTTAGCTATTATCTTTTTGGCAACACTGGTTTAAACAGCCGACGCACGTTTCGTGTTTTGTTTCACTGTCAAACATCTTCAGTTTGGTCGATAATTTAACCATGAATCGTCTTACAAACGAACAACGCTTGCAAATTATTGAATTTTATTATCAAAATGCGTGCTCTGTTAAGAAAGTTCATCGCGCGCTTCCATTTTATGGTCAGTTTAATCGACCCACTGAAGCGGCTATTCGGGCTATTGTGACTAAATTTCGCACCAAATTTACATTGTTGGACATTAAACCACCAACACGCTTACGTAGAGTGCGAACTGAAGAAAATATCGCAGCTGTATCGGCCAGTGTTAATGATGACCACCAATTTTCGATTCGTCGCCGTTCGCACCAATTGGGTCTCTGTTACTCAAAAACGTGGAAATGCCAAAATTGGACTAAGCGGATGGACCATTTGAGGCGCAGTCAAGGTCAACATTTGCATGAAATAATCTACAAACATTAAATTATATGAACCGTACTATCGATTCAAATAAAGATTTCATGCATTTTTCCGAATTTTATGTGTTTTTTTTTTTGAAAAACTTTCCTATAGCTTTTAAAAAATCACCCTTTAGTTATTAATTAACAAAAAACGGCAAGTCGTTATACCCGGATTATTTGCAAATGTTGAGTTCATACATTAAGCCTTTGTTTTTTTATTAAGTTATAAGAACTTGTTACCAACGATTAAAAGAGTTCGAAATCGTAAAAAAAATAAAAATAAAAATAAAAGTCTCACTTTGCCTTTTTGCTAGTTTTGGGTTCTGCTGAAGACTTCAGCACAACCTTTGGTCTTAAACCAAAATAAATGACAAACACATACAACATAACAGACCAACAATACATACAAACAACAACAATACACACGAGGTAAAGTGAAGACGGAACATACCGTACAACAACAACCTTTGCATTGTTGCGAGCGATGCGAGCACATGCATAACATTGAATTGGCAAAGTGAGATTTTTAGTGTGTCGACTTAGTTCGGTAAAATATTTTGTTTATCAGAGCTTCTCATTTGTCGTATGTGACCGCTGGTACTAATATGAACCCTGATTTAAGTCAAAGATATACATTCGTTGCGAAAGTTCTGACGAGATGGGGTAGCGCCCATCGAAACTGGGCAGTCAACTTTTAGCTGCAACAATAAAGGTCTCACTTTGCCTTTTTGCTAATTTTGGGTTCTGCTTTGGTCTTAAACCAAAATAAATGACAACAAAATAAAAATTTGTCTATTGGTGTTGGGCTTGACACTGGCAATTTTCATTTAATTGTGGACTCAAATGAAATCAATGGTGATGATTTGTTTTAACGGATATATTCAAGTAAGAAATATATGACGACGTCAGATTGCATGATCCTAGCTCTATTCCTTCTAATTTATGCAGCAGCTTTTATGAAAATATTCTACTGTGCGTGTTAGGCCCAAAATAATTTTTATACCCTCCAATAAGGGTATACTAAGTTTCTCATTCCGCTTGTAACGCCTTGAAATATCGAACTGAAATCCCATAAAGTATATATATTTTTGATCATCATAAAATTCTAAGATGATCTAGCCATGCCCGTCCATCTGTTGAAATCATGTTATCTATTTAAATGAAAGGAACTAGGAGGTCCAAATTATCCATAAATGTGTCCAATAGTCGTAGATCGATTGGGATTGCAACTGGGGGAAAACAGTCCAAAGGGAAATATTATTCCCTCACAAGGAGTAAAAATACCCATAACATTTAAGTATGTTTTTCAATATGCCAGCTTATATTTATTTGATACTAGCTGAACCCCGCCCGCTTCGCCAGGCAAAATACAAATGGTAAAATTAAAATCAGGTTTCATATTGATCTTATCATATTGATATTATCGTGGTTTGTAATATATTGGTTCCAATTTTCAGCCTTCTAGTTAAAAAACACTTTTTCTACATTTTTCCCGTGGTCAGTAATATATATTGATCTTATCATATTGATATTATCGTGGTTTGTAATATATACGTTCTAATTTTCAGCCTTCTAACTAAAAAACACTTTTTTCCCGTGGTCAGTAATATATACGTTCCAATTTTCAGCCTTCTAGCTTAAAAATACATCTAGCCAATTCCAATTTTCAGCCTACTACCTCTCAAAAACACTTTTGCCACGCCCACTCCGCCCACAAAGCGAAAATCCAAATTTCGCATCATATTTATCATTCTCGTGGTCAGTAATATATATGTACCAATTTTCAGCCTTCTAGCTCTCAAAACACTTTTGCCACGCCCACGAAACGAAAATCCAAATTTCGGCATCATATTTATCTTTCTCGTGGTCAATAATATATATGTACCAATTTTCAGGCTACTAAAGAGTGATTTTTTTGAGGTTAGGATTTTCATGCATTAGTATTTGACAGATCACGTGGGATTTCAGACATGGTGTCAAAGAGAAAGATGCTCAGTATGCTTTGACATTTCATCATGAATCGTCTTACAAACGAACAACGCTTGCAAATTATTGAATTTTATTATCAAAATGCGTGCTCTGTTAAGAAAGTTCATTGCGCGCTTCCATTTTATGGTCAGTTTAATCGACCCACTGAAGCGGCTATTCGGGCTATTGTGACTAAATTTCGCACCAAATTTACATTGTTGGACATTAAACCACCAACACGCTTACGTAGAGTGCGAACTGAAGAAAATATCGCAGCTGTATCGGCCAGTGTTAATGATGACCACCAATTTTCGATTCGTCGCCGTTCGCACCAATTGGGTCTCTGTTACTCAAAAACGTGGAAATGCCAAAATTGGACTAAGCGGATGGACCACCTAAGACGCAGCCGCGGTCAACATTTAAATGAAATTATCTTCAAAAAGTAAATGTCATGGACCAATCTAACGTTTCAAATAAAGAACCGATGAGATTTTGCAAATTTTATGCGTTTTTTTAAAAAAAAAAGTTATCAAGCTCTTAAAAAATCACCCTTTACCTCTCAAAAACACTTTTGTCGCCCACTCCGCCCACAAAGCGAAAATCCAAATTTCGGCATCATATTTATCATTCTCGTGGTCAGTAATATATACGTTCCAATTTTCAGTCTTCTAGCTCTCAAAAACACTATTGCCACACCCCCTCCGCCCACAGAGCAAATTTTTAAAAATTCTATAGCCTATAGTTCCTTCCAGACCTACATCTATCTGCACTGAAAATTTCAACAACATCGGAAAAAAACCTGTCGTAACACGCTGTGTGGTAAAAATAAGACATTTTGAAATTTTGAGTTTTTGACGTTTTTTTTTACTTTAAAAAAAAACCGTGCTGAGAAAATACCTTTCCAACAAAGTACAAATCATCAAAATCGGTTTGGCCAATCTCGAGTTATGGGATTACATCGCTTCGGACACTTTCTTTTATATATATAGATTGAGTATGAGCATTCTCCTTATAAAACAGTTTTTTAATTGTCGGTGGCGAAACTGGTCAAAAAGGGATACAAATTGTACGACAACTATCGACAACAGCTAGAAAGACGAAATTCGGTGTGTACATTCCTCTAATTGAGTGGTTAAATATTATATTTTTTTCAAATTCGTACAATTAAGGGGTTAAATGGGAAGAGAGGGATAAAAATGGTACCCACAAAACGGCGACACCTAGATTGAAATTCGGTGTATACATTCCGCTGATTGTGTAAAGGGATTTTCGAAATTCGTACTATTAAGGGACATAATGGGAATAGAGGGATTAAAATGGTACCCAACAAACGGCTGTACCTAGAACATTGAAATTTTATATTTATTCCTCTGATTGCGTAGACACGAAAAATAAAAGGTCTTTTCCAAATTCATGCTTTTAAGGGATACAATGGGTACAGAGGGATAAAAATAGTACCAATTAAACGACTAGAATGATGAAATTTGGTCTGCACATCCCTCTAATGGCGTAGACACGTAAAATAAAGAAATTTTAAAAAGTCGTACTCTTAAGAGGGAAAACTAACAAAAAGGGGATAAAAATGGTGCCAACTGCATCTAGAATAATTCCATGATTGGTGTTCTGACTGCATAGAAACGCAAACTAAAAATATGTTTTCGTACTTTTTAACTTTTACGGCAAAAATGGTTAGAATTGTTAAGTTAGGATATATATTGCACTGTGTACGTGGCAGATAATAGATTTTCAAATTTTTTTACTTTTGGAATTAAAATGGGATGGAAATACAATCAACTGTAGCACCCACTATCTGCCAATATTTATATATATATTTACTTTTTGAATTGACTTGAAATATTATTTCGATATATATATAGTGTAAACATTTCGGTAGCCTTGCCTCAAAAGCGTGGTTAGAAATAATAAAAATATTATATTCATTTGTAAAATTACTAGCAGTACTCGCTGCTTCGCACGCGAAAAATCAAGTTATTTGTTAATTTTATCAGTCTCTGTTTTTGGATAGTATTTATTGAATTTTATTTTGGTGGATATATTCCTTGTTGTCCCTTATCCTCCTTTTAAGTACAAATTTTGAAATATCCATTTATGTTCCGCGTTTACGTAATTAAAGGATTGTACAGCAGGGATAAACAATCCCTTTTCGTCCCGCGCACCCCTTAAAAGTACAAATTTCGAAAAATCAAACTACTGCGCTTCTATATGATCAGAGGAATTTACACACTAAATTTCACGATTCTAGCTTTAATACTAAAGTTGGTACCATTTGTATCCCTTTTTGTCCCACTCGCCCCTTAAAAGTATAAATTTCGAGAAATTTAATCACAAAATTGCACGACTATAGCAGAAATATTTTAGTTGGTACTATTTTTATCCCGCTCATTGTTAAAAAGTACAAAATTCGAAAAATTCGTTTAGATTTGCTCTTCTCGTTGTCAGAGGAACTTACACACCACATTTCACGACTATAGCTCCAATACTTTAGTTGGTACTACTTTTATCCCTTGTCCATTTAGATTAGCTTTACACGCAGTTTACACTCCAAATTTCCCGACTATAGCTGCAATTCTTAAATTGGAACCCTTTTTGTCCCGCCTACTCCGTAAAATTATATTGCGCTTGTACATGGTCAGAGGAATTTACATTCCAAATTTCACGATTCTAGCTGTAATACTTTAGTTGGTACCATTTTTATCCCTTTTTGCCCTCTCATCCCATAAATGTACAAAAATTCGAAATTTATGTTGCGCGCCTACATGGTCGGAGAAATGTATACGCCGAATTTCACGATTCCAACTACAATAATTTAGTTGGTACAATTTGTATCACTTTATAATAAGTACAAATTTCGAAAAATTTATTTAGATTTGCACTTCTACGTTGTCAGAGGAATTTACATACCAAATTTCACGACTATAGCTGCAATACTAAAATTGGTACAATTTTTATCCCTTTTTTCCCGCGCACCCCCTAAAAGTACAAATTTCAAAAAATCCAATTTTATTGCGCTTCTATATAGTCAGAGGAATTTACATACCAAATTTCACGATTCTAGCTGTAACACTTTAGTTGGTACCATTTTTATCCCTTTTTGTGGTGCTCGCCCCTTAAAAGTACAAATTTCGAAAAATCCCTATTTGTAGCTCGTCATTTTTATACCCTCCACCTCCAGGATGGGGGTATACTAACTTTGTCATTCCGTTTGTAACACCTTGTAACACCCTATAAAGTATATATATTCTTGATCGTCATAAAATTCTAAGACGATCTAGCCATGTCCGTCCGTCCGTCCGTCCGTCCGTCCGTCCGTCTGTTGAAAGCACTCTAGCTTCTAAACGAAAGAAGCTAGGACGTCCAAAATTTCCATAAATACGTCTTATAGTCATAGATCGGTTGGGATTGAAACGGGGCGAAATCGGCCCAAAGAGAAAAAATTTTCCCTCACAAGCACTAAAAATACCCATAATAATCCCTAATTTTTTAGCGTATTTAAGCATGTTTTTGGATATGACTGTTCATATTTGCTTGATATTTGGTATGCGCATTCCCCTTATAGCAAAAACGTGCACCATAAAGTGATTCTGATTTGTAGGGGGTAAAATAGGGCAAAAAAGGGATAAAAATGGTACTTATTAAACGACAACAGCTAGAAACACGAAATTCGGTATGTACGTTCCTCTAATTGAGTAGATACATAATACAAAAGTATTTTTTCAAATTCGTACTTTTAAGGGGTGAAATGGGAATAGAGGGATAAAAATGGTACCAACCAAACGGCTGTACCTAGAATAATGAAATTCGGGTATACATTCCTCTGATTGCATAGACAAGTAAAATACACGGATTTTTCAAAATTCTTACTTTTTGGGGTTAAAATGAAAAAAGGGGATAAAAATAGTACCAATCAAATGACCGCAGCTAGAGTCATGAAATTTGGAGTATACATTCCTCTGACCGCGTAGACAAGGAAAATAAACGGATTTTTCGAAATTCGTACTTTCAAAGGATACAATGGTACAGAGGGATAAAATTATTACCAACTAAACGACTACAGCTAGAATGATGAAATTCTAGTTGCGTAGAAACGTCAAGGGGGTAAAAATGGTACCAACCAAATGGACGCAGCTGGAATTATGGAATTCGGTGTATACATTCCTCTGCCTGCATAGACACGCAAAATAAATTCGTACCTTTTCTATTACGACAAAAATTGATTGAATCATTAAGTTATGTTATTTTGCACTATGTACGTCTGATAATGGATTTTAAAAATGTGTACTTTTGGAATTAAAATAGAATGGAAATACAACCAACTGTAGCACCCACTATCTACCAATATTTATGGTATTTAAGTTTTTTGAAAATATAAATATAAGAATATTTATTTTTTGATTTTAAATAAATAATGGTTTGAAATAATTTAAATATTATATTTATTTATAAAACTATTTTTCAATATTTGTATTTTTTTTGGTTTGTCCATATTAAAAAATTTATATTTTCCTGTAATATTACTGCACTTCTACGAAAACCGACAACCTCTGTGGAATGCAATCCATGGTGGAGGGTATATAAAGTTCGGCCCGGCCGAACTTAACGCCGTTTTTACCTGTTATAGCTACTGCCGTTTAGTCAGGACGAAGGGTCGATGTTTATCCCTTTTTGGGCCATTTTACCCCCTAAAAGTACGAATTTCGCAAAAGCCTTTCTTAGTCGACGTCTACGTCATATTTGGGAACTACCCTGAAAATGTCATGACCCTTCAGCTTCAGCCATTTGTTCTGGGGGCTGGTCAATGACAAGTCAGTCAGTCAGTCAGTAACGCAACTCTTTTATATATATAGATTATTCCAATATTTGTATTTGTTTTGGTTTGGCTATCTGAAAAATATATATTTTCTTGTAATATTACTACACTTATACGAAAATCGACTGCCTCTGTGGAATGCAATCCATGGTGGAGGGTATATAAAGTTCGGCCCGGCTGGACTTATCTCTGGTTTAACTTGTTCTTCCTATATTCTTCGTGTATTTAGCTTTTAATGGAAAATTTAAAAAACACAATTATTAAATCAGATTATCATCGAAAAAAAATATATTAATTTCGTCTTCGAATATAGAATGCCAAAATACGCCAGAATATGTTATACTTGGTTGTAAACTAGTGTAATCGGAGTAGCCTGAAATAAGGCAATTTCCATGTAGTTAATTTCTAATAACTTCATATGTTCCCTATACTTCACAAAGTATTCTTACCCGAAGTATTCTTTCGCTCAAAATCTCTGACATCGAAAGCTTACCTAAAAGTAGAAAGAAATAACAATATAAAATTAGTTTTTTTATATATATTAAATATATTCTATATATAAGTACATATGCATATAAAAATATAAAAGAAAAGCTGAGATTTGTACCCAAAATGCCCAATGACCCTCGAGTATCCCCAAAATACTCTCGCAGCTCTAATGAAATGTAAGAAAAATGCAAATTCTCCCGTTGACCATACATCCAAATGTACCCTTATAAGTATTTATATTCGTCTAAGCATAACTCACTGTGCCTCATAACGTATGAATTATGAATTGAAATTATGCTTTGTTATCTTGGGCGATCCATTGTAAACAAAAGAGCGAGAGAGAGAACATAGTAAATATATATGGAAATAAATTTATTCCAAGTTTGTTATTCTCCACATAGTTCTTGGGATTGTTATTAGAGGCAAATATTTATAGTCCTTATCGAGAGCAAAAGGAAAAAAGGAACAAAAGTGCCGAGTATGTGCTCGATGGCATCCACTTACCGAGTAGTATTGGCAAGAAAACCAACACCTTGAGCTATTTTTGGGCCAGATATAAGCACTAAGAAGCACTTGTGTCTGCACTACGGCAACATGATTTCATCTTATCACAGGGCACAGATAGAGAGACCCACCCCACTCCAGCCAACTCCACCAACCACTGCAGACAGACGTAACTTTGGCATATCATGACTATTGTGGATATCCAAAAGGACTTAAGTACACTTTTCAATTGTTTTGGGGGGGGGGTGGCAGAATGAAAAAACGTTTTAAATTTATGTCAGCTGCTTGTCAAAGCATGCTTTGTTTCACACACACACACCCAAAACAGCTTCACTGTGACGAAATATAGGAAAATCTTCAAAAAAAAGAAAAAGGAATTTGAAGTTTTTTGCTAGTTGCAAGCATTGGCCTTTCAGCCAGAGTTATGTAAACAGCCAACTTTGTAACATTGTTATCTTCTTTAGATATGTTTAGCAATTTCGTCTATTTTCGCAAGGGCTGGCTCGACTGCAGAGCACAGCCGTGAAAACAACTAAAAGCTGAAGCGCAAAAAAGGAAAACAGAGGCGACTGAAGCAAAAAAGTGTCGTCAGCAACGCCAACGCCAGCCAAAAAAAAAAAAAACAGAAAAAACTGACAAGCAAATTCAGGTTGTTCGGATAGAGACGACAGCCATACGGGCGCCTTTTGGCAATATTATTTGGAGTGGCAGTATATCCCACACACACACTCGCACACTCACAACTAGACACAAACAACAGACCTACAGAGATCCTAGATATATTAGGCTGGGTCGCCGTCTATACAAACGGAAAAACAAGTTCCAGTCACACCACGAAAATAAAGTTTGGACTGTTTAATGAGGATTTGCAAATCAAACCATCTGTGAGTTAAACGCTCTTGAAAATAACCCTAAAAATCAAGTTTTTCCGGTGTATTTTTTGTGTGACATTTTTTTCCTAAATTTTTTTTCTGAAATAATAGACCCTTGAAAGCGCTTTAAATAAAAATTTTGATTCTTGTCTTAGAGTAACTTATTGGTCGAATTATTGGACGTTTATAGTAATTTTTATTAAGTTATTAAATAAAAATTAATAAATAAATAAATAAATTAATAAATAAATAATAAATTTTTTTTTGAAATAATAGACCCTTGAAAGCACTTTAAATAAAAATTTTGATTCTTGTCTTAGAATAACTTATTGGTTGAATTATTGGACGTTTATAGTATTTTTTTTTTTTGATTTTCACAGTGACAACTGACAAATTTTATTTTATTGTATTTGGTGTTATTACTTTATAGAAAATAAATTGCGGCAGTCAATACCTTTAGAATGTTGCCTAAATGATGAACATCGGAATTAAATTGACGCCGCTGCGCTCATTTTTGTAAACAAAGTTTGCCTTTTTTTGCTCTGAAAATCCATCTCCTGTGTTAAGTTATTTTACAAACAATGAGTCAGTGATGTCGTCCGATACTCATCATTTAGGTGTCATTCGAAAGATATTAATTCCTTCTATTTATTTTTCATATCAACTATTACAAAATGTTTCCAAGAAATATGAGTTTTTAGCTGTCACCTTGAACACCACAAAAAATCAATATAAACGTCCAATAATACTACCAATGAGTTATTCTAAACCAAAAATATGGTCTATTAATTCAGAAAAAAATTTTGGACAAAAATGCAACGTAAAAAAAAATTACACGGAAAAACATGATTTTTTTGAGGTGTTTACCGGAGCGCTTAGCTCACAGATGGCTTTACCCAGTGACGAAATATTTAGCAGATCATCATTAAACAATCCAATCTTCATTTCTGGGGGGGGGGGGGGGGGTTGATCGTTGCAATTTATTTATTTTAATATTTTATATAAATATATGTATATTAGAATGGACCCCCAAAACGAAAGATTTGTTTAATGATGCAAACTATTTCGGAGTGTTTTTTGAGAAGCGTTTAGACGGCTTGATCTAGAAAAGAAATATTTTACAAATCATCATTTATCCCAAATTTATTTTCGTGGGGAAACTGGAAATTCTTTTTCCATTTGTATAGACCGCAACCCAGCCTAATGTATATATTCGCACAATATTCGCACAATATTCGCACAATATTCGCACAAATACTGGCATTCTGCATGACACCAAAACAAGACAACGCAGTGAAAGCCAACAAAATGGCCAAGAAAACAGCGAAAACATCATCAATAGAACACACGAAAAGAGGAAAATTGTTTTAGCATCTAGAAGTACGAATAATGAAATATATTTAATAAGATCGACATGTGCACCGAATTTCATAATTCTAAACGCTTCCATTTCCGATCGGTACGAATTTCTAAAACCAAATATTGTTTTCTGAAACTACGCAGTCGGAGTAGCCTCTGTAAAAGTGCAAATTTCTAATAATATTTATATTTTACAGATATACGAAATCCGAGGACTTTATACACCAAATTTGAACTTCAGATCATTTGTATACCTATTTTCCCAATTTATCATTTAAGAGAACGAATTAAGAAATATCCATTTCGTTTATGCATCAAGGTAATTAGGGAGATGTAAACACCGAATTTCGTGTTAGTAGCTATTTTGATAGATACCTTGTTTATCCCTTTTTACCTCATAGTCGTTGGCGTAGCCAATTCCTCTGGCATAAGAACAGCTTAGGCATTCAAAAGAACAAAAATATTACTAGAGCCATATTTAAGATTGCCAAAATTGAAAATCGATCTTTGTTCATAATAAATAGATCTCAGCCTATTGGTTTTTCGCACATTAGTTTTTATACAACCATTTATATTGTAGTTTTTTATTTTGAGTAATAAAATAAGAAAACACGACGGACGTTAAGCTCGGCCGAACATGACTAGCATTCCACAGAAGCGGTCGATTTTCGTAGACACATTGCAGTAACATTACAGGAAAATGTAATTTTTTTAATATAGCCAAACACAATCAAATAAAAATATTGAAATAATAATTTTATAAATAAATATAAAATTTGTATTATTTTAAACCACTCTTACCAATACGTTTATACTATATATATCGAAATAATACTTCAAGTAAATTCAAAAAGTAAATATAAGACAGCAATCTTCAAAAAAGCTTAAACACTACAGTTTTGATGTATTTCCATCCTATTTTAATTTAAAAAAAAAATTAATTAAAGTATAAATTTTGAAAATCCATTATCTCTCACGCACACAGTGCAAGATAACATAAGATCATGATTTAAGCAATTTTTGCCGTAAAGTAAAAAAACTACGAATTTGGAAAAATCTTTTTATTTGGCATGTCTGTGCAGTCAGAAGAATGTATACACCGAATTCTATGACTCTAGCTGCGGTCGTTTGGTTGGTACCATATTTTATCCCCTTTTTTCTATTTTACCGCCTTAAGAGTACTACTTTCTAAAATCTCTTTATTTTACGTGTCTACGCAATAAGAGGGATGTACAAACCTAATTTCATCATCCTAGTCGTTTCATTGGTACTATGTAGTCGTATAGTTGGTACTCTTTTTATCCCTCTGTACCCGTTGTAGCTCTTGAAAGTACGAATTTTGAAAAAAAAAAACTTTTATTTTTCGTGTCTTCGCAATCAGAGTAATATATATAGCTGTGGTCATTTGGTTGGTACTATTTTTATCCCCTTTTTCATTTTAACTCCAAAAAGTACGAATTTCGAAAAATCCATTCATTTTATGTGTCTCCGCAATTAGAGGAAGGTACAAGCCGAATTTCGTGTTCCTAGCTGTTGTCGTTTGATACGTACAATTTGTATCCCATTTTGCCCTATTTCACGCCCTACGAATAAAAATCACTTTATGGTGCACGTTTTTGTTGTAGGGGGAATGCGCATACCCAATATCAAGTATGTCCATTGCACAAGCAGACATATTGAAAAAACATGCTTAAATACTCTAAAATATTAGGGAATAATATGGTCCTTGTGAGGGAAAAAATTTTCGCTTTGGGCCGATTTCACCCAGTTTCAACCCCAACCGATCTACGACTATAACACGCATTTATGGAAAATGTGGACATCCTAGCTCCTTTCGTTTAGATGCTAGACGGACGGACATGGCTAGATCGTCTTAGAATTTTATGACGATCAAGAATAAATATACTTTAAAGGGTCTCAGGACGATATTTCAAGGTGTTATAAACGGAACGGCAAAGTTAGTGTACCCCCATCAATAGAGAATATACGGTTAACAATCACTACCTTCAAGATATTTTGAATTTTTATACACTCTACGAGAGTATTATGTCTTTGTGCATTTGTTTGTAACACTCAAAAGGAAACGAGATAGACCCACTTAGAATCACTTTTTGAGTCGATTTAGCAATGTCCGTCCGTCCGTCCGTCTGTCCATCTATTCTTGTAATTACGATACAGGTCGCAATTGTAGACATAATTAAATGAAACTGTGCACAATGAAGTTTTTCGGGACAAGGACGAACGCTATTTAATTTGAAGAAAATCGGTTCAGATTTAGATTTAGCCCCCATACGAATTTCACTCCCGATTTGACTCTTTTCACTGTAGATACCACATATTACAACTGATTTTCTTTCAAATTGGCAAAACATCTTATATTTCAACTAGAAACACCTGTGGTAAAAATGTGTTAGATCGGTTCAGATTTATATATAGCTCCCATACAAATTTCGATTTTCTTTAAATTTGGCACAACATCTTATATTTAAACTAGGAATATCTATGGTGAAGTTAAGTCAAATCGGTTTAGATTTAGATATAGCCCCCATACAAATGACGCTCCCGATTTGACATTTTCCGCTCTAGAAACCACATATTGTACCCGAGTTTCTTTAAAATTGGCACAACATCTTATCCAACTAAACAAAACTATGGTGAAAGTGGGTAAGAGAAGTTCAGATTTAATCATAGCCCAAATACAAATGTTGCTCCCAAATGTTTAAGCGATTTTGGCCAAACTATGCATTTTATGTTTCACCTATTTCGTTCCAGGTTTCAATATATCCTCATACACATGTCCTTTCCGATTTAACATTTTTTGTCAAACACATACATTTACAGGATACAAAAAATCTTCCCGTTTTCACTTTTTCACCGAATTGAATTGTATTCGGATAGAAAGTGGAGTGTATCATAGAGTCGGCCCCGGCCGACTTTAGTCTTTCCTTACTTGTTTTGAATTGGAATGATGATATGTTTTCTTCGCAAAAATCCCAGCTATTACAAAATAAAATATAATTATATTAATAGTTAAAATACAATTAATTTTTAACGGTGTTTCCCGCGCTTTTTATAAAAAAAATATATTTTTTATAATTCTTAGACGTCTACAAAGAGTGTCATATCTTCTAGATTTATCCATAGATCTTATACATGTATACATTGTTTTCTTCGTTAGAATGTTAGCCATTAAAAATATATAATATATGTGGGTTTCTTTCCACCAATAATTATTATTTTTCTTTTTCTTTCAAAAAATTACTTGTTTGAAAACTTCTCCTAAATTTTTGAAAATTTCTCCTATTTTTATGTGAAAGTGAAATTCTCAATATTTGTAGCCTGCATAATTTCCTTTAATCGGACATATAATAGGATTTTACTGGACTTCTATATCCAAAATGAGAGTAGAAATATAAGAGGTATCTACGACGAAAATTGGTTTTATAATAAAAAAATAACCATAAAAATGTTTGCATGCTGATTTTATAACTCATCCACACAAAAAATAGTTTCCTAGATCTCGGACAGAATTTTATTTTATTTATTCCTTAAATATTAATCACGATTTTAAAAAAACATAAAAAAATGTATGAGAGCCCAGTCCCAGTCTCTTTGAAAATTTCCGGTAGATTTCCTAGAGAAATTCTTTGTAATCCTTCCCTAGATTAGCACTAATCCATGCATATATTTATATATATTCGTGTATAGCATTTTCATGACAAAACTCATTTAGCATAAAACGACGCTTGGCATGACGTCTACTGATAACATTACCTTCAGCAAATGTCTCTCTGGAAAAAGCAAAACTATATATACTCCAGTTAATAGCCAAAGACCAGCACAGTACTTATTTGACCTTTTCAGAAAAACAATATAAAAAAAGACAACACCAGGCCCAAGGTATCACATTTCATTTATTTGCCATTTTGGCCTAACCTGAATCTATTTTTATCCCTGCATAATTTCTTGTTTGTTGCTGGCACTTTTCAGCATCCATTGAGCTTAATTTTGAGCATTTTTTAAGTTTTTTTTTTGCAACATTCTCAACATTCACAAAAAGACACACAAAAGTTGTGTTACTTTCACAAGAAAAAAAATCTACTTCTTATCCGAGGATGATGTTAAGGATACGTGTACGTGAAACTTTGTTAAAAATTATAGCTTTTAGAAAGCCATAAAGCAGCAACCGGCAGCAGGAGCAGCAGCAGCATTCGACACAGAGCAAAGATGCAGTAAAAGAAAATCCCTACACACACGCGAAGACATTTTAGTTTACGTGTGTGTGTGAATAAAATGTTTTAAGACTTAAGACGACGTGTTAAAGTTCTTGTGCTTGAATATTTTTATCATATTCTGGCAAAAGTAACAGCCTCCTTTCGGGCGGCGCACAGAGCAGGAAATGGAAGGAAGTTCGTTCATTCACTCGTTTTTTGGCAGCAGGTTTTACTAAAAATAGACTTATGTTTGTATTGTGTGTAGCTGCTGTTTGTGATGGCAATAAAGCCTGACATATTTTAAGTTCATTTTAATGTTGTTGTTTTTTTCTTAGTCTTCTTCTCACTTTGCCAGCCAGCCAGCCAGTCAGTCTATCAGTCAAGTATGAGCTCATATACGTAACTTGAGTTTTCTTAAATATTTTATGTTTCTTTATATGTAGGCATGTATATATGTATATATATATTACCTACAACACACTGCTGTTAGGCATAAAGTCATATCAAAAAAGTTTATATGCCTGGCCATAAAGAAGCAGACATATAAAATATATGACTGTTCAAATTACATCCATATGTTGATATACTATATATATAAAAATAAAAATAAGAACAAAAATACTCTTATGTATTCGTGTTTACTGTAAAGGTTTGTTTTTTGCTTCTGTTTTATTTTATGTTGTCTTTTAAATGTTTTAATTAATTTTTGTTTTGTCGTCCTGAAGAAAACAATAAACTGCCACACGCACACACATAAATTTCAGAAAGTCTTTTGCAATCTTATCAGTCTGAGTGTGCACAAATGTAGGCTATTTCGTAAGAAATTCATTTCTGTCTGGCGTTTTTGTTTTCCTTCCATGCCAAACTTGGTTAGTATATTGCCAGAAATCCTCGCCTCCAAAAATGTATTCAATGGTTACACTGTGCGACAATTTTACATTTATCTTAGTGGACCTGAGCAAGACAACACACATGTGAAACTACAGATCGTATGCAGGAAATCTGATGATACTTTCTCTATTTTAGAGGACTTTTAATTTCCACAGGATATAAATAGATTCTCCTTTATAGAGGACTTTTAATTTCCACAGGATATAGATGTTTAAATAATTTATTTTCATACTTTAACGAGCCGTACAAAGACGATGTGGCTATCGAATTATAGAGAAGAGTGTCTGTTAAAAATATATTAAACGTAATACATCTGCCTTTATTAGTTTACAACAATTCAACAATTTCAAGTGTTTCCCCTATTTATTTAGTTTATTCATATTTAAGGGGGAAAAGGGCGAAACGCTTGTTAATCCTAACCTTAGACAGATACAGGCATGACATTTTTAGTATTTTTAACATACATTCTTCTCTTTCATTTGATACCCAAATCGCCAGTATACGACTCTCTAAAGTATGCAAATAAATTATTAAAACAAATATAATCTTTAGAAATTAAAAGTCGTGGAAAATTTTCGAAAGGTGATCGATCGAAAACATTGTTGCTGTGGCTGAGAATGTCCAAGAACATCCATCTACATTAACTCGTCATCGTTCTCAGGAACTGAATATTTCTCGCAATTCTTTAATAAGAATTTTTATAAAGATAAAGATCTCGTATCAAGATCTCTCGGCTTACAAAGTTCAATTGGTCCAAAAACTGAAGCATCATGACAATCCGATGCGTTTTCGGATCGTCCAATGGGCTGAAGATTGTTTGGCAGGAGATGAAGAATTTGTACCGAAAATTCGTGTTTTCAGACGAAGCTCGAAACAAACAAAAAATAGTTTTTGCGACTGTTCCTAAACCATTGTTTCTATGTGAAAGTTAAATTCCCAATATGTGTAGTCGTCATGAGTAACTTTAAACGAACGTGTTTGTGGATGTAATAGTAATTATATTTCCAAAATTAGGATACACACTTTAAAGGTAACGGCGACAAAATTGGAATTTTAGTAAAAAATAAAAAATATTACTTTTAATATCGTTTTCCAGTCTAGAATGCCATTAAACATGAGGAAATCTTATAAATTTACAGTTTAAGTACAAAATATGTCACATGTTCAAACTAATAGTAGACTTACAAAGTAATGAACAGCTTTTGTGACTATGAATATCAACAGGTAGCATGTAAACGCAGAATTCTTTGAATATTTTCATCATGAAGATCACGCCAGTGAACAAATATGACTATGTCAGTAAGCAAAATTGCCGCATATGGGGTTCAGAGAACCCACATATGACTATTGAGAATCCTATGCATCCACAACGAGTCGCTGTTTGATCGGATGAGGTACTGTCGAGCCAGTCGTGGTAGTCACATGAATGATTTCCAATAAAACCAGAAATTTTTAAAAAATAATCAATACTTTTTATAGCCGATTCTAATTTAAAATTTAAAATTGCTTATTGCGAAAGTGTGTATATTTAAATCATGGGAGTGATTTTAATGTAATAACTAACTACGTCAAGGACGCAAAATAGAAAGTATTCTATGGGTTCTAGGGCAGTAAGGCTGCCAAATTAAATTCTTCGAGAAGGGAAAAATTCGAAAAAAATGTAATACCATTTGTGGAAGTTTATTAAAACAACTTTCTGAGAATATTAAGGCGACATAAATTGGAATTTTAGTAAAAAAATCAAAAAATAATATTTTTAACTTCATTTTTTAGTCTAGAAAGCCATTAAACATGAGAAAATCTCATAAATGTACAGTTAAATACGAAATATGTCACATGTTTAAACTAATAGTAAACTTACAAAGGCATGAACAGCTTTTGTTAGTATGAATATCAACAGGTAGCATGTAAACGCCGAATTATTTGAATATTTTGTCTACGAAGAATCGAAAATTCGAAAGAAGAAAATTCGGTTGGATTGGTCATATCCTTAGTAAAAAGCCAGCCAGAAGTATGTCATCGTGTCTCGTTAATATACAACCCCCCAAATAAATAGAAAATGAGAATGGTCAAAAGACTTGTAGAAGGTTAACATTGAAGGAAATAAACTTAATATCGCTAGGGTAAATGCCGCAGAAACATTTGGAAACATAGCGGAAGGCAGCTAAGTCTAAGTCCATGGACGACAAGCAAGATATAATATAATAAAGAGTGATTTTTTTGAGGTTAGGATTTTCATGCATTAGTATTTGACAGATCACGTGGGATTTCAGACACGGTGTCAAAGAGAAAGATGCTCAGTATGCTTTGACATTTCATCATGAATAGACTTACTAACGAGCAACGCTTGCAAATCATTGAATTTTATTACCAAAATCAGTGTTCGGTTCGAAATTTTTTATCGACAAATTTTGTTCAGCGATGAGGCTCATTTCTGGTTGAATGGCTACGTAAATAAACAAAATTGCCGCATTTGGAGTGAAGAGCAACCAGAAGCCGTTCGAGAACTGCCCATGCATCCCGAAAAATGCACTGTTTGGTGTGGTTTGTACGCTGGTGGAATCATTGGACCGTATTTTTTCAAAGATGCTGTTGGACGCAACGTTACGGTGAATGGCGATCGCTATCGTTCGATGCTAACAAACTTTTTGTTGCCAAAAATGGAAGAACTGAACTTGGTTGACATGTGGTTTCAACAAGATGGCGCTACATGCCACACAGCTCGCGATTCTATGGCCATTTTGAGGGAAAACTTCGGAGAACAATTCATCTCAAGAAATGGACCGGTAAGTTGGCCACCAAGATCATGCGATTTGACGCCTTTAGACTATTTTTTGTGGGGCTACGTCAAGTCTAAAGTCTACAGAAATAGGCCAGCAACTATTCCAGCTTTGGAAGACAACATTTCCGAAGAAATTCGGGCTATTCCGGCCGAAATGCTCGAAAAAGTTGCCCAAAATTGGACTTTCCGAATGGACCACCTAAGACGCAGCCGCGGTCAACATTTAAATGAAATTATCTTCAAAAAGTAAATGTCATGGACCAATCTAACGTTTCAAATAAAGAACCGATGATATTTTGCAAATTTTATGCGTTTTTTTTTTTAAAAGTTATCAAGCTCTTAAAAAATCACCCTTTACATGCAGGCAAACGAACAAAACAAAAAAATTTGCTTGCCAATATAGATCAGCAAGAAGTATAGTCATTCAAGCGGGTATTTGCTATAGACATTTACAATAAACCTAGACAAAAATCTATGAAGACAGCGAGAAAAAAATAACAGTTTAAGTGACATTTTGATGGGGTCTGACTTTTCTAGACAATTCGGGAAAAAATCAGGAGTTTGAGGAGTCCAAGAATCTAAAATTAAACTAAATCAAATACTACTCTTACAAAGAATGAACAACTTTTGTGGGTGTAAATATCAACAGGTAGCACGCTCAGGAACATCAATAATTAGTCTATGTAATTATAAGTATTGCAGCGGTTATAAGGTCGAGACTGTATCATATTGTCCCCAAGACATCAGCAATAAATGCATAAAAGAAGATGTAATGACAGATATTTGGAGATAGTAGTTATTATCATGGCGAAAAATGGAGTTAAAAATATATTTAATATCCTTTTCGATTTTATAAAGCCAAAACCTTAAGTGGTGAAGTTTTCGGATGTATATAAAACGCATATGTAAATTTTGCAACTATTTAAATATATACAAGACTGATAACAGCAAGGTGACACTAATCACTCTATACAGAAATTCCACTGATGAGTTATCCGCACACAGGATACGAAATACGTACATGGCCAAAGTGTGTATAGTTGAGTGCGGTTCTTTTCCTTTCAATTACCAATCAAAAAGTGTCCTTCGAACAAGTGGGAACTTGATCGAAACAGCTGGAATTCGAAAGTCAAATACGACCTAGAAATATATATGATCTTGAACATTTTCCATACTTTACATAGTATTTCCAAAGACATCACCGCAATAGCTGTTCGACTTTGATATCATTCCTTAAACAAGTTTTATTTCCCATCACCATCAAATGGTGACGACAGCATAGGCAGCCCAAGCCAAAACTAATGTATTTAATTCAATAATTTCTTGGTTTGAAAACGAAAAACCGAGATTTTTATCTTTCACACATACAGGCAGACAGATAGACTGGTAGGCACACATCTCCTTCAATGCACTGAGAACAGCCGCCCTCTAGCGCCATCAGACTTTGGCATAGGAACTAAAGCAAGGCGCAGAAAAAATCTGCTTTTATTTCAACACTTCAAAGCTAAATTATACACTTTGCTTTGAGCATAATACCGACACACCACCATCATCGCCATCATCATCACTGTCACTACCAACATCCAGCGTCTGAGTATGTTAATGTCACCGCCATTCAGGAGGAGGTGGTGGATTGAGGGTGGCAGCAGCAGCAGCACTGGGAGGTCTTGCGCTAAAAACTGAAATCCTTTTAAAAAGGAATCCAATTCAAAAGGGTTGATTTTCTCTAAAAACGTATGCTTAATTCATGAGTTGCAGAAAGGCGAAGAAGCAAATGTGTGGAAAAGTCCCGCTTACCGCCCACCCCCCTCCAGCACCATTGAGTAAACGCCATTAACGTGCATATGTATCCCCTGTGCGGGTAACCGTGCCAAACCGAGGAGATGTGGGGATGCTAGGCAAGCAACGGAGAAGCTTTAGCAAATAAGCAACAGTAAAATGTTGCATGATTAAAATTTAAATTGTCAAATGGAATATTTAAGCGAGTTTTATCTCGCTCAGTAGTTTGCGTTTGAGAAGAGCCATTAAAAACCCCAAACATGTGCATATATAAAATAAAATAATACCAGGCCACCACACATAGATAGAGAGAGATCTTCGCTCCATCAGCTTAATTACACGCACACAAGCCGCACAATGGTCTATGTTAGGCTAAAGCTTAGAAAAGAGGAGAACTGAAATATACAACCAATTGGATGGCCTTCAATTTTCCAGTTGATCTGTGTAAGTATCACAAAAAAACAACACAGTTTGCCTTTGTGAAATACTCCGTAAAAACTAGTTGCTAGTTTCCTATTGCCAATTTTGAACTCATTCATTCCATGATAATCTAATGATTGAAAAATTACTTAGTTTGTGATGATTGATTTGAATACAAAACATTCAAATTTATATCTAATGCAAAATACTTTTGGTTAATTAAAGTGGACTTGGCCTGTACAATTTATATATGAAAATATCACATGCTCAATTCAACTAATAGTAGATATATAAAGACATGAACAGCTGTTGTCAGTATAAATATCAACAGGTAACATGCAAACGCAGAATTCTTCGAATATTTTGACCACGCGGAACCTGCAATGAGCAACCAAAGCCAGAGCTTGAACACGTAAATATCGAAATCCATTTAAGAATATTTGATTGGAATGGTCATAACCTTAGTAAGTGGCCAGGAGAAGTATGCAATGGTGCCTTAGTATACAATTCATTCATTTCATGATAATCTAATGATTGAACAATTACTTAGTCTGTGATGATTGATTTGAATACAAAACATTCAAATTTATATCTAATGCAAAATACTTTTGGTTAATTAAAGTGGACTTGGCCTGCACAATTTATATATGAACATATCACATGCTCAAATCAACTAATAGTAGATTTATAACGACATGAACAGCTTTTGTGAGTATAAATATCAACAGGTAACATGCAAACGCAGAATATTTTGGCAACGCGGAACCTATGAACAACCAAAATCAGATTTTGGAGACATAAATATCGAAATCCGTTTAAGAATATTCGATTGGAATGGTCATACCCTTAGTAGATGGCCAGGAGAAGTATGTAATGGTGCCTTAGTATACAACCCACAAGGAAATAGAAAACGAGGAATATCGAAACAAATTTTGAGAAGGTCAATATTGAAGGAAATAAACTCAATATCGCATAGACTTGGCAAATCCTGCCGTAACATGGGAGATCTAAGATACATAGCTGCATAATGGCAAATATGGAGAGAAATTATAGACCGATTATGTCCAGTATAGAAGCAGCTCGTAATCCATGCCAACCAACATAACTAAAAATGCCTGTTTGATGTTCACATCCTTATATAGATCAATAAGAAGTATTGGCATTTTAGCTTGTATTTGTTATAGGCAAAGACAATAACAGCTTTTGTGAGCATAAGTATCAACAGGCGGCATGCAAGCAAACATAACAAAAAATACATGTTTGATGTTCAAATTATAATATAGATCAATAGAAAGTATAGGTGCTAAAGCAGGTATTTGCTCTAAACTGTCGTCCATCATCCTCAAGATATTGGCAATATACCTAGACACGAAAATGTAATGGCATTAGAAAATGGACGAGTAGAAATTATCTTTTGATGCGACCTTTTGGCGGGAATTGACGTTGTCGACTGTTCATCAAGAGATTGTGTCAAATAATCTTAAATTAAAATGATTTAAAAATAATTCACATAATCAAAATAACTTCAAATACTACACATACAGTGAATGGACAGCTTTTGTGGGTATAAATATCAACAGGTAGCATGCGCATGAATATAAAAAGTTTGATTAAATACAAATACCTCATTAGCACTAGACTACTCTAGAATGTGTGTTATTGGATTCAAGACTTCAGCAATGAGCCCCCAAAAAAGAAGAGGCTGTAACCGATATTTGAGGACAGTAGTTATTATCTATTTAGGTCACCTTTGAATAGCAACTAACTTTAACAGACTGTTGTGTCAATGGATCTTAAACTAAGTTTTGCGAAAAACAATCAAACCAACCAAAAATGCTATACCTGCAAAGAATGAACAGCTTTTATGAGTATAAATATCAACAGGTATACACAAATACCTTTTGCACACGAAACAATTATCAATGTCCCGAGAGAAATCAGCAAGAAACCAAAAAATTTAATTAGAGATATTTATTATCTGTCTTTAAGTCACTTTTAAATAGCCGTTGACTTTTATGACAGCTATGTCCTCAGTAAGGGAATTATCAACATATACAATGGGCCGTTAAAAACTTAAAAAAAAACTAAACATCAGTTTTTGATTTGTTCATGACCTCAACCCAGACCATCCAGAAAAATGGAAAATAAAAATTCAACTATACACACAATTTTAAATAGACATAAATTTTGTTCTACCAAAAGTCCAAGTAATCGGTAGTTCAAATTTAAAATTGTCCACACTATACTATTTCAAAGATTCTAGAATTAATTTTTTTTAAAAAAATCTCACATAATCCAACCAACTATAAATACTATACTCACACAGAATGAACAGCTTTTATGGGTATAAATATCAACAGGTAGCATTAGCATGAATAATAGAAGGCTGGTTAAATACAAATATATGTAGCACCATATGGAACAAAACTATGACTATTTGGAAAATATTTATGTTTTCCGATCAATTAAAAGTATATCATGAACTGCTTTCGTGAGCATAAATATCAACAGGTATATATACATATATGTAAAATAATGTCATTAAAATATAAATAAGTTTTATTATACGATTTTGACTATTGAAAAATTTAACATATTCAGATTCAATACAAGAGGAATTATTAGTATTGTCAGATATATTTACTTTTGACTTGAAATGACTCCATGCAAGGCGTTTAGGACGATGGAAAATGTTAATCTTATTAATATCGACAGCAACTATCATAAATATGAATATCAGTAGCCGAGCTCAATACTACCCTTCTGAAGGGAATAGAAATAAAAAATGAGTAGATGAGAAAACTAAAACTAATATATTATAGCCGATCTTCTATTAAAGACCCAATGCAAATCCCGTCAACAAACATTCAAACAAAAAAATTGTTGGACATTGCTGAAATAATTATAAATAATGCTACATTTTGTCGCAGTGTGCTGCCATCAACTCTCGAAGAAATAATAACAGGTTTTACCAATATAAATATCAACAGGTAGTATGAACACAAACCTTAAAATAGAAAAATCGTTGGACATCAAATGAACAATCATACGTGAGGCTTCATCCCTCTAAGGAATAACAACAGGTTTTTCCAATATAAATATCAACAGGTAGTATACAATTTGCTGAGTTGTGTAAAATTTGGCTAACAGCTTGGAATAATCTAGAGAAGTAATTGAATAATGAATAATTGGATTCTTAACAGATTATCCTAATCTATTTATTTTTTAATTTTGGATATCTAAAACCCTTATCCCATTCGATGTTATTTCCCAATATTAGCAGTTATGCGAGCCAGAGTTCAGGTGAATTAAATTAACGAAGGAATTCTAGAAAATATCATAAACGTCTAGCAGAGTAATATTTCTGTATATGTTTACTTTGGAAAAGTCTTTAGATTTGTTTTGATTTCACCGCTTCTCTTACTACTTGCTAGGAAAAAATTGAAACAAGTCTTCCTAAGCTTTAAAACCAACCACTGTGCCATTGTGCCCCACACTCTGTCGAAATAAAAACGTTAACATTTCAGCCTGAGTGCGGCTCAAACAAAAAAAAACAAACGAAGTAAATAAATTTAATTAAAAACACAAACATTTTCATAAAATATTCAACCTTAAGATGCTGCCGCAAAAATTCCAACATTGCACACAAATAAACATCTCAAGAATTTCCATATGACTGCGAGGACGACGAAGACACAAAGACATTATGAGATGGGAAAGGACTCCGCACAGAACGGGGTGAACAGTCGAAACAATCTGTGGTTGTCTGGATACTCATATCTTCTGTTAATTAGTTTCAACAACAGCAATTACACATTTCTTTGCATGATTACACACACACACACGTGGATGACGGTGATAATTTTGAGTTTAATAGCCAATGAAGCATGCTCGCAGAGAAACAAAAGGTAGGGAGGCAGGGATATTGTGAAAATATTCAGCGATAAGTTCAAAGAACTTTCTAGCAAGAAACCACAGCTACAAGTAACGTCGCCAGGTAAAGAGATACAGGAAAACGAAAGAAAACAATTTTCAATTTCACGCTTCACAGATCACAATTATTCAAACTGTGGGTAGATTGGGTAGGGTAGGATAGGGTTTTGCTATTTAGCACTTTTTCTTGGGTACGAGCGAAGAAGTTGGAGGTGTGTTTGATGTAAATGTAGAACGATTTAAAAACACTAGATTACAAGAATTTTTGTCGAAGGGCAGTGTAGAATACTTGCTGGTGTATTTTGGAGTTCAAAACTCGATTCAATTTGTAATTAAAATTAAATATTTGCACTAAAACGTTGAGGACTACAAATGCCCTGCATATATTTTTCGCAAAATTGTTGCTGTCACAAAGAAGCCCTTAAAATTATTTTATTTTTTAAAAGATAGCACCATTAGGTTGGTAACAATGTCAATGCATAAATGCAAAAGTGTTTCTGTGCCTTTCTTCAATTTTTTTTTATAAAAATAGTGCTGAATGTCAATTTGCGAGAATGTTATATTCAGACTTTCTATCTTTTCAGATGATCCACTGAATGGAAAAGTAATCAAAATGTACTGCTGAGTAAGAACAGATAGATTGAATTGAAAGCAAAACCTTAGAATTTTTATTCAATGAAGTAATAATAGATTAACATTTGACTTAGAAAGACTTGAACAGCTTTTGTGAGCACAAATATCAACAGGCAACAAAAACTGCTTGTTTGATGTTCACATTCCCATATAGATCAATAATAAGTGCAGACATTATAGCATGCATTTGCTCTGGACTGTTTCCTATCATCCTCGAGATATTACTAAAAAACCTAATAAGATACTGTAAAAGCAGCTATTTGGATGATTATTAATTATCTCTTTACGTGACTTTATGCCAGGGACTGACTTTTCTAGACAGTTCGTGACAACGTCCAAAAAACTAATCAAAACAATTACAAATACCAAACATACAAAGAGTGAAAAGCTTTAGTGGGTATAAATATCAACAGGTAGCATTTTCAATTTGAACTACCGATTACATTGACTTTGAAAGGTGGAATGACATTCATTTTTATTTTCAGATTTATGTTTGACATCTGCAAAATGGGACGCTATACGCTCGAACAAAAGTGGGAAATATTAAAAACTTACTTCCAATGTAGTGAGTCTTTAACGCAAACTGTAAGAAATTTGCATGTACAATTTTTGTATTTTCAGATGAAGCTCATTTTTGTTTCGTTGGCGATTCCAATAAGCCAATGCATCCAAAGAGTCACTGTTTGGTGTGGATTTTGGGCTGGCGCCACTGAAGAATTTGGTTGTTCGGATGAGGTACTGCCGAGACCCTATGCAAATCTGAACGTATCTCCCTTCAACAAATATAACAAAATTGTTGGACATCACATCGCAGTGTGCTGTCATCAACACTCGAAGAAATAATAACAGGTTTTACCGCTGTAAGTATCAACAGGTAGTATGAACTTCGAGTTTTTATTTCATAAAAATACGCATGTAGTGCTATTTTGCATTAAAGAAAGTGTAATTTCGTTTTCCTTTTCAAACAGTGTGGAGCCTTACTCAGTGTATTTCATTTTCTCCTGTAAAAAATATAATCGTGAGACTGACCAATGGCTTGGCATTTACAAATATTGCGAAATTGTGGTCTCAGTTAATCATAATTGCAAAAAGACAATTCTGCTTATAGTTGCAAACATCTATTTAATTACATAATAGTAAAACAAAATGCAAAAGTATATCCGAAATTATTCATGTCTGCTATAACAATTTTTTGTACAGCCTACTTTTAGGGGCAATATTTTCTCTAATATTAAAATTTGTATATTAATTTGTACTTCAAGACCAACAACAAAAGATTACAATAGCAAATTTATTATAACCCTAAAAGTAGGCATTGCAAAATACACTTGTTCCAAACAGTCGATAAGTTTATAGTAATAATTTGGCAGGATATTTTGTATAATTTATTAATTAAAAACAAACGTTAAGCTTTGATTTTTTGCAAATCTTGAGCTGATATATTAAGCCTGCATTATTTATAAAGTTCTAAGAGCTGGCTACCATGGATTAAACGATATAAGGAGTTGTATCTAATAATAATTTGCATTTAATTGTGGTCTTATATGCAATCACTGGTAATGATTTGTATTGACATATATGTTAAAATAAAAACAAGTAAAAGGACGTTAAGTTCGGCCGGGTCGAATTTTATATACCCTCCACTCCACAACGGAGTGTATTCCATAGTATTATCGGTATAGTAGTCCACATTACATAGATGTGCACTATCATATTAGGAAAATTGTGATTCTTCATTATTATAATATTAATAGTCCTCTACTATACATAAATATTAATAAAATTATTAGTCAGAAATCTTACAAAATTTGAAAAAAACTATTATTAGGTAGCAACAATTTCCGTCAAGCACGATTTTCCTGATTTGCAATTTCTAGATTCCAGTTACAGTCTAGGTATCTGTATCTGATAGGAAAAGTTGTAATATTGAAGATCCAATATGTTTCAGAGTGTAATGTACACAACTAATTTTATGATTTTAGCTACAGCCATTTTATTAGTGCCAGTTTCACTTCTTTTTCCATTTTGAACCTAAAAGTACGAAATTTGAAAAATTCGTACCTCTTATTTTCCAGATGAGTGAAAATACTGAATATCATGATTCTAGGTACAGTCGTTTGTTTATTGCCAAATTCAATTCCATTTAGATCCTAATGCTACGAATATCGGATGATCTCTTTATTATTCGCGTCCCAGCTCATAGAAGTGTACACGCCGAATTTCATTATTATATCTGCATCCCTTTGGTTGGTACCATTTTTATACCCATTCTCCCCATTTTCCAGCTTAAAAGTACAAATTTCGAAAAAATCCTTTTTGTTGACGATCGACCATATGATCGACATCAGCTGATGCTGACATGGGGAATACCGACCATATGATCGACATCACCTGATGCACAAATGACATTCTGTGACATCCACATGCAGATGGCGTCATTGTTTGTACTATTGTCAAAGTTGTGTTTGTGTACTTCGTACGAAGCAGCAATACGTGCTAAAAATAAAGTATTAAAAACCATAGTTTGTGTTGTCTTTCTAGGGGTTTGTTCACGTTTTATTTCGCATCTTCACAGTCAGAATTTCATGAATATACACACGACCTGCAACTTATTAGAAGTTATTTGTCAAATTATATATATTTTTATATATAATTTAAAAATACGTTTATACAATTGTAAATTTTAGTATTTTGTTGCCAGCTTGCTCCGAATTTATTGGCGCGTGGCACAATAATTTTTGTAAAACATTATACAAGGTGGCGCAAAAGTAATCCTCCTATCAGAAAATGCAATAATTTTTGCGATTGGCCCCTAATGTCAGTTCTGTTTTGACATTTGTGTAGTAAACACATGCGAAATACACGTTAATAAACAATGTTACGCTAAACTGCTCCAGAACGCGGAATATTGGTGACTATTTATTTGACCAATAATCGGTCGGTGACTTTGGCACAACGTGAATTTCGTCGCAGATTTCCTAGCCGTCCAACCCCTACTGGTGCAACACTGCGACGTTTAGCCGCTCGCCTCGAAGAGACTGGCACAACACGAGATGCTGCCAGGCGTGGCAGACCCCGGAGTAGCCGTTCTGCAGAGAATATTGCTGCTGTAGCCGTGGATGTCATGGAAGCGCCGTCGACATCGACCAGACGACGTGCCACGCAAATGGGTATCAGTCGACGGTCTTTACAGCGAATTTTGGTACAAGATTTGAAGATGTTTCCGTACAAAGTCCAGACGGTGCATCAGCTGTTAGCTGCTGACCGCCAATCGCGTCTAACATACGCTCAAGCCATCCTTAATCACCACCAACAGGAAGATGATTTTTCATCAAAAATAATCATGAGTGATGAGGCCCATTTCCATCTTAGCGGGTACGTAAATAAGCAAAATTTACGATTCTGGGGCTCTGAAAATCCGCGTGTAACCCACGAAGAGCCATTACACCCGCTCAAAGTCATTGTATGGTGTGCTGTTTTCGCTGGAGGAGTCATCGGACCTTTTTTCTTCGAAGACGCGATTTGCACTGGCCAGCAAGATCGCCTGATTTGACCGCTCCAGACTTCTTTTTGTGGGGCTTTTTGAAGTCGCGGGTTTATGTCAACAAGCCTCAGACTCTTGCAGCTCTTAAAGACAAAATCCGTCGAGAATGTGAGGACCTATCGCCGGAAGTTTTGGTCAAAGTAATGGAAAATGGCACAAAAAGGGCTCAAATGACAATCAACTGTGGCGGCGGCCATTTACATGACATCATATTCTCGACTTGATGTAAAAAAATTAAAAGACCAAATAAAAATAATCCACAAGAAGAATCAAAGTTTTTCATTTCTTTTTTAAATTACAGCCAAAAAACCTCGGAAGGTTATTTTTGCGCCACCTTTTATTTATTATTGGCTTAAAAAATTTCGATTTATGAAAAATCTTTCTATTTTACGTAGCTACGCAATGAGAGTGATGTATATTCCATATTTCGTGTATCTAGCTATTGTCTTATCATTGGTACCATGTTAATCCCTTTGTGTCCCATTTCGCCCGCTAAAACGTGTATTTACTTTTTGTTGCTTTTACGCTACAAAAGGAATGCTTAAATATTCTAAATATCAGGTAGTACTTTCAGTCCTTGTTAGGGAAACATTTTTCCCTCTGGTCCGATTTCGTGCACTTTCAATCCCAACCGATCTGCAACCATAAGACACATTTACGGAATATTTGAACCTCCTAGCTTACTTCGTTCAGCCGCTATCGTGTTTTCAACAGATAGACGGACAAACGGACATGGCTAGATCGTCTTAGAATTTTACCACGACCCAGAGTATATATACTTTGTGGAGTCTCCGATGAATATTTGAAGGTGTTACAAACGGAATGACAAAGTGAATATACCCCCATCCTTAGGTGGAGGGTATAATAAATGACAATTTTGATTGGCAATTTATCAATAAGAAATGCGAAATCTCCATATCCTAGCTCTAGTCCTTCTAATATCATTCCCCGCATGTCTTTGGCCTTGCCTGTCTTTAGTTGTATTTATTAATTTCTGCCCCAGGATTTCTCGAAATTAGTAATACCGAAGACCATTATCCTTATTATTATATAACGCGCGGCTAATGTCTGCCGCCATAGTCCTTTTCTGCGTGCTTCGTTCATCCTTTCATCCCTTCATGATTAATGATTAATTTTATTTCGTTTTGTTTTGTTGTCTTTGCCTATCTATCTAACTTTCTTAGTTGCTTTTGTTGTTCTGCCGTTGTGTTTTGTTTAATCCTTTAACATGGTTTTCCTTTTTAATTGTATGCATTTGTATCTTATTTATTTACTTGAGTGTGTGTATGTGAATAAAATTGTTGTTGTTATGGATCTTCCGGATCCGGCAAATACCCTTGGAGCAAAACAAAAAAAAACAACGAACACCAGAAAAAAAGGACTTTCTTTTATAACAAAAGTTTCGCTTTCGCTGTCTTTCTTGCTCGCTGCCACCCAGACCCCTCCTCTATCTGTTTCTTTCACTTGCTGCAGGAAAAAATTATAATGATTCATCAGAAAAAAGAGGTTATTATTATGTACAACGAATAGCACCTCCTTACCCCCACCACCCTTACAGAGAGGGTAAGTTAGTACAATATTTTATAACAGTTGTGTTTTTTTTTTCTTTTCATCCTTCTTTTGTGTGCGCGCTTGGCTTCCTCTGCTTTTCCGCAACAATCGAAAAGGATAACTTTTCCCAAAGAGCCTGAAAATAGCTTTAAAAGGCAATTCTTAAAGGGTTTCTATCCGCTGCCAGATGTGGTTGGGAGGTGGGGAGTGGGCGGTCGGTTGGTTTCCACAAGGTAAAATGTTTGTACTTTACCAGCGTTTAAGTGTTTAGCTGGAAATTGTTAATGGAAATGTTAATTAGCCTTGGCAGATTCCAACATTGCTACATGTCGGATAAGGATTAAATTTAATTGGTATAAACACAGGAAATAAGAGCAAGAAAAGAATGCACAACACACACACACACACACACAGATATAAGACGATAATTTGCTGTGATACGAGCCAGTACTTTTGACGGTAGTCTGTCTGTCTGTTTGTCTCTCCCTCTCAGTCTAATAAATTACTGGGTTAGCCCAGGATTTCACAACACAATGAACCCATAATAGATTTCGAAATTTGTTTTGAATGTGAACAGCCACTTCGGGTTTCTTTATTGCAAAATAAAAAAAAGCCCGCACACAAAGCGGGCTCTCCAATCCCATTAATGGTGAATATTACCCTCGTTAAAACTCAAGGATTTCTAAGTCCATGCTGAAGCTTTTGAAAGCATTTTCTTTACGCATAACACTCATGAATAATGTCATTGACAAGGGTAGCAGAGCAGAGCTGCGCAGAGACTTGTCATTGCATAATTATCTTTGAGTGTAATTAACGATTTTTAGGATTTTCTGATGTGCTGATTTATTACACCGTGCAACAATTTTACATTAACGCATGTAGCTAAAGATCGTATGTAGAAAAGCTGTGTACTCAAATTTCCATGTGGTGATCTTTTTTCCATTTTGCAGGACTTTTAATTTGCAAAGGATATATAAGTTTTAATAATTTTTCATACATTTGCAATTCATAAAATGACGATGTTAAAAATACTTTGACTTTCATGAATATAGATATTAGTTTAGCATTAAAAGTTATTTCAAAATTTCCCCCTAACAATTTGAACAATTTTTTGTACAGCATGCCTTTGGGGGCAATGTGTTTTCTGTTACTCAAATTTGTGTAAGGCCCTAAAAGTATGCATAGCATAATACACATGTTTCAAACAGTCGATAAGTTTATGGGAATGATTAGTCAGGATATTTGCAATGATTTATTAATTAATACGGTTAGCTATTTTCCCCTGATTTTTTGCAGGAGTTGAAGTGATATATTAAGCCTTATTATATATATATATTAAGTTATAAGAGCTGGTTACCATCGATTAAAAGATACAAGGAATTTTATCTAAGATTTCGAATACGTAAAAAATAAAAGTTTGCATAAGGCCGTTGGCTGTGTCACTGATAATTTTCATTTAATTGTGGATTCAAATGAAATCACTGGTAATGATTTGTATTAACATATACATTAAAATAAGAAATTTATTCCTATTTTTTCAATTTATGTTATATATGTTATTTCAAATTTTCTCCCTTAAAAGTTATATTTTATTTTTTTATTTTTTAAGGAGGAAATTAGAAATGATTGTTAAAGCTAAACGTTTGCCGATAAAAGCATGGCGTTTAAAGTTATTTTAGAAGATATTGTTCTCTTTCATTTGATACCCATATGACTGTTGTCTAACTTGGAATAGTGTGAAAATAAATTATTAAAACTTCTATGTCATTTGAGAATTGGCAATGATTTCTATTAACAAATATATTAAAATAAGAAATTTATTCCTATTTTTCAATTTATGTTATATATGTTATTTCAAATTGTCTCCCTTAAAAGTTATATTTTATTTTTTTATTTTTTAAGGAGGAAATTAGAAATGATTGTGAGCAGATAAAAGCATATCGTTTGAAGTAATTTTAAAAGATATTGTTCTCTTTCATTTGATACCCATAGCACTTTTTTCTGGCTTAGAAAAGTGTGAAAATAAATTATTAAAACGTCTATATCATTTGAGAATTAAATTTCCTGCAAAAAGGAGAAAATGGAAAATTAAGTACACAGCTCTCCTACATAAGATGTCTACTTTCACTCGTATATAGTCTTTTTCTGTTCCACCCAGTACTGTCGCACGGTGCTATATTAACCCATTACCACCCTCTATCCCCATATGATGACACCTGTTTCGTGTCAGACATTTGAACGACAGTTTTTCTGGGCGTGGTGTCGAAAAATTAAAAGAGGGAACGAAAAGAGAACAAAAAATTTATCGAAGTGCTATTTATAACATTTTCTGAAGTATTTTGGACTAATAAATTCAAAAAAGAAATTTAGAAAATTAAGGATATTTTTTTAAATAAATTTTTTTTTGCATTTTTTTAAATAAAATTCCACTGGAATCTTTAATATTTGTACTCTCATTTAGGAAATATAAGTCGGATGAAATCCGCTTATATGCTCAATAAAATGAACTTACGATGGCTAGAAATGTTCACATAGAAACAGTGGTTTAGGAACAGTCTCCAAAAAATTGAAAAAAAAATATTTTTTTTGAAAAAAATTGTTAAGAAGAAACCATACACAAAAAATCTGAAAAAATATTTTGATTTAATTTTTAATAGCTAACATTCTAACGAAGAAAACAAAGACTATATACAAAAGATCTACGAATAAATATAGAAGTTATGTCACTTTTTGTAGACGTAAAAAATTAAAAAAAATCATGATTTTCTAAATTTGATTTATTTGAACATTCTTATGGTGATGCGGCATAGGAAGCCTTGTGATCCTTACATTGGATGTTTAGGATGTGTTCATCAATAGTACTTAAAACACTACGAGGAACATTTTGTGGAACATTTTTTACACTTGCTCCTCAATATGGTGGTCTTTTTTGTCATTTTTGTGCAAAAGAGTAAAAACACCCCGTTAAAAAGGGGTTTAAAGGGTCAATATGTTTTACAAAAATATTTGCCATAAAATTCTACTAAATATAAGTCTCTGAATATACAAAAATTCAAAAGTCAACTTAAATGCCAGAAATAAGTCAAAACTTAAAATCCATTTTAGGTTAATTTCGTACTTTTTCCGAATTCAAGATATACTCGCCCACAAAACTGAATTTTAGGGGTGAATGGAAAAAATATTCTATGTCAAATTTCACTATAAGTCAAAATAAAGCTGTAAATGTAATTTATATAAATACGACACCAGAACCCATTTGAATATTTAAACAAGAAATTATTTATTAATTTTTTCTTTTAGCTCTTGATAATTCTCAAACTCAAATGCCCAGCATATAAATCTTGCCTGTATAGCTTTCTTCAAGAGAGGAATAGAATTTGCATATGGGCGGATGGCGTGGCATTTTCCAGTTAATTGTGGATTCTAATGAAACCACTGGTAATAATTTGTATCGACGTTTATTTGCAAATTAGAAATATATGACGACTTTTGATTTGATATTACGTGGGAGGTAGGCATGTTTGTGAGCGGATTTAAACAAACAAATTTTTGAGATCTTCTTTTCATAATATTCATGTGCAATGTCAAAATTCTTGCATTATTCCTTCTAACATTTGTTAGAAATATTCCACTATGCGTCACACAATGTATTATCAGCGGCAAAAAATCCAAAAATTTCATGCGCCCAAATCTCGACTTTACTGATTGAATTTTGCAAAGGACATTCCTATTAAGCATATTCTAAAAGATTTGGCCAATATCGCGGCTAGCTTAAGCTGTGAATGTATTTAAAGTACATAAATGCTAAAATAGTTGAAAAACAAATCATAAAATCATCAATAAAATAAAATCAATATAATAGAGGTCTTTTTATGAGGATGTATCTCAAAAACCATGTATCGTATTGAAATTTCATTTAGTTCATAGAAAATAGGAGCTTTTGAGGTAATCTTGCGTTTAAAAAAGTGTAATTACGTTTTTGCCTTCCTTTTCAGAAAGTGGTTTACCTGAAGGTTGTATTTATTTAGTATTTTTAACTTTCTACAGTATAAAACTAAATTCGCGAGGGCAACCGGTCCCTTGGCATTTATAAATATTGTTAAACTTATTTATTCATTTTAAAAAGAATATTCTGCTTATAGCTGCCAACATCGATTTATTCACCAAATTGGTAAAACCTTCTCAGTCAAAAATGAATACTCGTTGTTCTCTGTTAATGTATTTTGGAAATATTATTTAAAGCATACTTTAGGGATATAAGGTTTTATGGCACAAGAGCGCATGTAAATATTGGGCCTATATTAATCTTAAGCTATTTAAAAAGTTATAATAAAAATTATTAATTTTAAAAATTATTAAAATTATTTTTTATTTTGGCGTTTGGCGTGGCACTGAAAATTTTCATTTAATTGTGGACTCAAATGAAAGCACTGATGATGATTTGTATTCACATATATATTAAAATAATAAATTTACGACGATTTTCATTTTAACTTACATGGGAGGTAGGCGTGGTTGTGGGCGGATTTAACCAAAAAGGTATTTTTGATGTAGTTTGAGGATATAAGGGATGTGTGTGAAATTTCAAGTTCCTAGTTATATTCCTTTTAATTTTTGCCGCAGCTTGTATGAAAACACTCCACTGTGCGCCATGCACTCAGATTGTCCATCTTCCTCTGGATGGCTAGATGTTTTTATAGAGGCGAAATTTCGAGAAATCTAAAAGATTTCTTTCAGACTTAAATGTACATTCGGCTGAAAGGCTTTGTAAATTATTGCATTTCAAAAGAAAGACATTTTCCCATTTTTTAATTTTATTCAGGATATTGCAACACATTTTCAAATAAATAAATATTTATCAATGCTGAATGTCACAGATAAGCATTTGTTTTAACAAATTTATCTGCCCGTGGAAGACTTATTGCCCTTAAAACTTTCACGGTTTAAAGTCACAAGACTCTGGCTGTGGCCTCGTAAGCTAGCCAACAATTTTAGGTTCTTCTTTTCCTTTCGAACATTTATATTGGCCAAAGACCGAGTGGAAAGGAACGCAGCCATTTTTCTTATTTAACTTTTTAAATCAAGCCAACAATTTTCTTTCTTTCTGCTACTACTTCACACTTTACATTATTGTTTCCATTTGATTCTTGATGTTTGCCGTAATTTTTCCATTTTACTTTAGTTTTCCCGTCGTTGTTGTTGTCGTTATTTCTTTCTTGGCTACAGCATAAAAAGAAATTCTTCAGCATTTCTTTGTGACTTTTTCGTTCTTCCTGCTTTTAAGTTTTAACTACTTTTCTTATTTCAATTTCAATTTGCTCTGAAACAAATGTAAATAGCAAATATGCAGAGACGAAGTGGAGCTCTTCAACGAAGGAGTGGGGGCGAGAAGTGAGAAAAACCAAAAAAGATGCAAATACTGGATGGGGGGAGCAAGTCCGTGTCGAAGGACTCCACGGAAATATTTCACATTTCTGCTCAACTTGTATGCGAAATGAAACGAAATGCTAAAGAAAAAGGTACAGCCCAGGAAACTTTTGTTCTTCATTCTTCACACACCATGGATAATAAATAGGAAATAAAAGAAACACATTTTTTAGCTCGTGCACAAAGTTTTCCACTCGTGGATGAGATGGGAAACAGTAGAAGAAAAGTATAAATACGACTTTAGAAAGCGCACAAAGTTTTTAATTTTCCAAATAAAGTTTCAAAATTGTTTGCATTTCTGAATGAAGAACTCAAAATGAGAAGAATGAGAAAGAAAGCGAGCGTGCACACATGTACATACAACGGCAAGTGCTCTCGACTGAAGTACATACATACAAAGATTTGAATATGAAAATATATAAATTTGCGGGAATAAATTTGAGGGACAGAGTCCATTTCTATACTGACAAAAAGTGTGAATTTCTTAAATTTATTACAACCCTAAAAGTATGCACTGCAAAATGGCACATGTCTCACTTAGAAGAACAATTTATAGGAATGATTTGTCAGGATATCTGGAATGATTTATTAATTAACTAAAAACGGTAAGCCTTTAGCCCCTGATTCATTGCAAATGTTGAGCTGATTTATTTAAGTTTAGGAATTTATTAAGTTATAAGAGCTGCTTGGCATCGTTTAAGAGACACAAGGAATTCTATCTGAGGTTTCGAAATCGTGAAAAATTAAAAATTGCCTATGATCGTTGGACGTGGTACTGGCAATATTCATTTATTTATGGACTCAATTAAAATCACTGTTAATAATTTATATTATCGTATATATTAAAATAAGGGCTATACGACAGCTTTTCATTTTAAGTTACGTGTTTGCATTTCTGAATGAAGAACTCAAAATGAGAAGAATGAGAAAGAAAGCGAGCGTGCACACATGTACATACAACGGCAAGTGCTCTCGACTGAAGTACATACATACAAAGATTTGAATATGAAAATATATAAATTTGCGGGAATAAATTTGAGGGACAGAGTCCATTTCTATACTGACAAAAAGTGTGAATTTCTTAAATTTATTACAACCCTAAAAGTATGCACTGCAAAATGGCACATGTCTCACTTAGAAGAACAATTTATAGGAATGATTTGTCAGGATATCTGGAATGATTTATTAATTAACTAAAAACGGTAAGCCTTTAGCCCCTGATTCATTGCAAATGTTGAGCTGATTTATTTAAGTTTAGGAATTTATTAAGTTATAAGAGCTGCTTGGCATCGTTTAAGAGACACAAGGAATTCTATCTGAGGTTTCGAAATCGTGAAAAATTAAAAATTGCCTATGATCGTTGGACGTGGTACTGGCAATATTCATTTATTTATGGACTCAATTAAAATCACTGTTAATAATTTATATTATCGTATATATTAAAATAAGGGCTATACGACAGCTTTTCATTTTAAGTTACGTGTTTGCATTTCTGAATGAAGAACTCAAAATGAGAAGAATGAGAAAGAAAGCGAGCGTGCACACATGTACATACAACGGCAAGTGCTCTCGACTGAAGTACATACATACAAAGATTTGAATATGAAAATATATAAATTTGCGGGAATAAATTTGAGGGACAGAGTCCATTTCTATACTGACAAAAAGTGTGAATTTCTTAAATTTATTACAACCCTAAAAGTATGCACTGCAAAATGGCACATGTCTCACTTAGAAGAACAATTTATAGGAATGATTTGTCAGGATATCTGGAATGATTTATTAATTAACTAAAAACGGTAAGCCTTTAGCCCCTGATTCATTGCAAATGTTGAGCTGATTTATTTAAGTTTAGGAATTTATTAAGTTATAAGAGCTGCTTGGCATCGTTTAAGAGACACAAGGAATTCTATCTGAGGTTTCGAAATCGTGAAAAATTAAAAATTGCCTATGATCGTTGGACGTGGTACTGGCAATATTCATTTATTTATGGACTCAATTAAAATCACTGTTAATAATTTATATTATCGTATATATTAAAATAAGGGCTATACGACAGCTTTTCATTTTAAGTTACGTGTGCGTTAGGCTGGTGGTTATGGCCGGATTTAAACAGAAACTTGTCTGAATTTTCCACGAAAGAAATGAGAATTTGTATGAAAAGGTTAGAATCGTATTATCCGTTTGGTCCACAGTGTATTATCAGCGGCAAAATCTACCAAATTTCATGCTCCGAAATCTCGATTTTACTGATTGAATTTTGCAAAGAACATTCTAAATTCTAAAAGATTTTGCCAATATCGCGGCTAACTTAAGTTGTGAATGTATTTAAAGTTCATAAATGCTAAAATAAATGAAAATTTGATCATAATAGAGGTTATTTTATTAGGATGTATCTCCGAAACCATATATCGCATTGAAATGTCGTTTAGTTCGTAGAAAATAAGAGCTCTTTTGCATTTAAAAAAGTGTAATTACGTTTTTTCTGTCCTTTTCACACAGTGTTTTAACTGAAGATTTTATTTATATAGTAGTGTTAATTTCCTACAGTATTAAACTATATTCGCGAGGCCGACCGATGCCTCGGCTCTTACAAATATTGTTAAACTATTTTCTTATTTATTCATTTTAAAAAGAATATTCTGCTTATACCTGCCAACATCGATTTAATTACTGAAATGGCAAAACCTTCTAAGCCAAAAATGTAGCAATACTTTCTTCGTTGTTATCTGTTAGGGTATTTTGGAAAAATTATTTAAAGTATACTTTTGGGATGTAAGGTTTTTTTTGGCATACAAATGCATGTAAACATGGAGCCGATACTAATCTTCAGTTATTTATAGAGTTATAATAGCCGTTTGTCATTGATTAAAAAATAAAATAAATTTTATGAAATAATTCGAAAATCGTAGAAAACTAAATATTTTATTTGGGCGTGGCACTGACAATTTTCATTTAATTGTGGACTCAAGTGAAATATGTGGTAATGATTTGTATTCATATTTATATTGAAATAAGAAATATATGACGCATTTTCGTTTCCACTTACATGAGAGGTAGGCGTGGTTGTGGGCGGATTTAAACAAAAAAATGTTTTTGATTTATTTTAAAGATATAAGGGATGTTTGCGAAAATTCAAGGTCCTAGCTTTGTGCTACAGTTTTGCACCAATTCGGAAAATGTACGAAATTAACACTAAAATGAATTTTACATTTTGACTTATTTCTGACATTTAAGTTGAGTTTTGGTGAATTCAAAGACTTATAGTAGAATCTTGTGGCAAATATTTTCCTATACTTAAATATCATCTTTTTGTATGTCACAAAAAATATATTTTCTTCAAAGAACAGTAACAACTTTTTTCAAATTGTTACTGATATTTTTATTAATATATATTATCTACCATAATCATAAAAAACTATCAAAGGTTTAAAGTATACTTTTACATTGAAAATTCGTCTGATAAATGATTATGAATATGGCTGCATACCTGCATCTTTCTTTTGTGCTGTAACTTATAGTAAAATTTGACGTAGAATATTTTTTCCATTTACATCAGCCCCCTAAAATTAAGTTTTGTGGGACAGTTTAGCAGTTCGGAAAAAGTACGATTCACCCTTAAATTAATTAATGTTGAGTGTTGGTGTATTCAGAGAATTTTAGTAGCAGTAGTAGAATTTTAATGCAAATATTTTCGTAAAACATTTTGATCCGTCGAATCCCTGTTTTAGACGCGTTTTTTACTCTTTTGCACAAAAAGGGCCAAAAAGACCCCTATATTGAGAGACTAGAGGGTTAAAATGTTCCACAAAAAATGTTTGTTGTTGTGTTCTAAGTATTATTGCTGAGCACATCCTGTACTTAATATTTAAGGATCACAAGGTTTTCTATAACGATTCACCTTAAGAATGATCAAAAGGGGAAAATATTGACCTTCTTTTTTTACCCCCTCCATCAGAATTTGTGGAGGTTCTGATAACCTTGTTATTTCTATACCCTCCACCACCAGGATTTGTCCTTGTGTTTGTAACACCTTAAAATGTCGAACTGAGAACCTAATGTATATATTCTCGATCGGCGTAAAATTCTTAGACGATCCAGCCTTGCCCGTCCGTTCGTCTTTTGAAAGCACGATAGCATTTAAAAGAAAGGAGCAAGAAGGTTCAAAATTTGCATGAATTCGTCTTATAGTCCACAGGGTCCACATGGATGAATTTTTCCCTCACTAGGACTGAAAATACCCCTAATATTTAGAGTATTTTGCAAGTTTTTTTTCCAATATTTATTTTATATTTATTTGATATTTCGAATGGACATTACATTTATAGAGCGCCATGAAATTCTAAGACGATCTAGCCAAGTCCGTCCGCCCGTCTGCTGAAAGCACACTATCATCTAAACGAAAGGAGCTAGGGCGTTTCCATAAATGTGTCTTATAGTAGTTAATCGGTTTTGGTTGAAACTGGGCGAAATCCACCCATTTTTCCCCTCACAAGAACTGAAAATACCCATAATAACTCCTAATATTTTAGAGTATTTAGGCATATTTTTTCAATATGTCTGCTTCTACTTACTTGATATTGAGTATGCGCATTCCCCCTATAACAAAAACGATCACCATAAAGTGATATTTATTCGTAGGGGGTGAAATGGGGTAAAAAGGGATAAAAATGGTACCTATCAAACACAACAACTAGAAACGCGAAATTCGGTGTGTACATTCGTCTAATTGAGTAGATACATATTATAGATGTATTTTTTTTTTCAAATTCGTACTTTTATTCGTACCAACTAAACGACTAAAGCTAGAATGATGAAATTCGGTATGTACATACTTCAAATGGCGTTCACACGTAAAATAAAGAGATTTTAGGAAGTCGAACTCTTAAGGGGGTAAAATGTAAAAGGGGGGTAAAAGTTGTACCAATCAAATGGCTGCAGCTAGAGTTATGAAATTCGGTGCATACATTCCTCTGACTGCTTAGACACGAAAAATAAAAACGTTTTTCAAATTTGTACTTTCAAGGGCTACAATGAGAACTGAGGGATAAACTAAACGACTACAGCTAGCATGATCAAATTCAGTGCGTAGATTCTTCCTCTAATTACGTAGACACGTAAAATAAAGAGATTTTCAAAATTCGTACTTGTACCAACCAAATGCCTGCAGCTGGGGACATGCAATCCGGATTATACATTCATCTGACTGCGTAGACACGAAAAATAAAAGGGATTTTTCGAAATTCGTACTTTCAAGGGCTGCAATAGGAAAAGTGGGATAAAATGGTGCCAACTAAACAGCTACAGTTAGAATGATGAAATCGCTCTAGTTGCGTAGACAAGTAAAATAAAGACATTTTCGAAGTTCTTACTTTTAATGGGATAAAATGGAAAAAGCCGATAAAAATGGTACCAACCAAATGTCAGCATGTAGAACCATGAAATTCGGCACATACATTCCTCTGGCCTCAAAAACACGCAAAATAAATGACTCTTCCAAATTCGTACTTTATTATGTTGCTTTTGCGACAACATAATGGGTAAAAGAATGAAGTTAGGTTATCTTGCCATGTGTACGTGAGAGATAAAGGATTTTCAAAATTTATATTTTTTTAGGAATTAAAACAGGATGGAAATACAAGCAACCAAACGGCTGTAGCTGAAAATGCAACAATTATCCCCAATACTTATGGGGTTATAAGCATTTTTGAAAATTGCTGCCTTATATTTAATTTTATGAATTGACTTGGTGTATTATTTCGATATATTTCGTTGGGTGGTTAAATTTTAAGGGCCGATGTTGAATGTGAACCACACCTAAACGTCAATTTTTTTCAGCATTTCATTTGACATTTCTCATTTCAGACTTATTTTATTTATTTCAGACTTACTCAATTTGAACCATGGAAAGATACACAATCGAGAAACGCGTTAAAGTTATTCAGGCTTATTATGAAAATGGACATTCAAATCTAAATGCATATCGAAGAAAATTATCTTCAGTGATGAGGCACATTTTCACCTCAGTGGATTCGTCAGTAAGCAGAATAGTCGTATTTGGCCGAATGTTAATCCAAGAGTGATTGTCGAAAAACCAATGCACCCACAAAGAGTGGCTGTTTGATGCGTTTTATGGGCTGGCGACATCATCGGGCCGTACTTTTTCCAAAATGAGGCCGGTCAGTTAGTTACTGTGAATGGTCTTCGCTATCGTGATATGATAACGAAATTTTTATGGCCCAAATTGGAAGATATGGATGTGGACGGTACCACTTGCCTCACAGCTAACGAAACAATGGCTCTTTTGCGCGACAAATTCAATGGCCGTGTTATCTCACGTGATGGCGATGTCAATTGGCCGCCAAGATCATGTGATTTGACACCGTTGGACTTCTATCTTTGGAGTTATTTGAAAGAAAAGTTGTACGTCGATAAGCCAGCAACAATTTAAGAGATAAAGGATGTGATAATTCGGCACATTAACTGCACAGAACCTCAATTATGCCTCAGCGTCATCGAAAATTTGGACCATCGGATGGCGGTGTGCCATACATAATTGAACCATACCAATATTATCATAATAAAATTAAATGACAATAATTTCCTAAATAATTTGTGTTTTATTCAAAATGAACATCGGCCCTTAAAATGTATGCACCCATTAGAATATAGAATAAACATGTTGGTAGCCTTGTCTTATAATTTTGGTTTAAAATAATTTAAATTTTATATTTATTTTTAAAATATTTTTTTTTTGAACTGGGATATTGTCCTGGCTCAAGACCATTTTGCTTCTATATTTAATAGAATGCAAATTTATATTTATATATATTTTTTAATATTTTCTTTTTTTGGCTATATTAAAAACGTCACTGCACTTCTCTGTGGAATACAATCCATGGTGGTGGGTATATAAGGTTCGACCCGGCCGAACTTCATTTCTACTTGTTTATACTAATTTTTGTAAAAAGAGTTTTAAAACGTTTAATCTTTTGATTAAAACTATTTTCGCCAAAATGGTCCTTGCTCTATTCCTTCTAACTTTTGCCTCAACTTGTATGAAAATAGTCCACTGTGTGGCGACCCCTTGAACTGCCATGGTCCTAGCTCTATTCTTTCTAAATTTTGCCTCAACTTATATGAAAATACTCCACTTTGAACTGCCACCGTCCGTTGGGCGGGACCGATTTTATGATTCCCTCCACTTTCTATCCGAATACAATTCAATTTGGGAAAAAAGTGAAAACGGAAGGATTTTTGTATGTTTCCTATGCTATGACCTGAACCAATTTGTCAAATCGAGAAGAATATTTCTATCGGGGCTTCATTCAAACATGGAATCAAGTGAGCCACTTTCACAATAGGTTCTGCCAGTTCAAGTATAACATGTTATGTCCAATTTGAAGAAATTCGGCGTAAATAAGTGGTTTCTGGGGCGGAAAAAGTCAAGCCGGGAAGCGAAATTTGTATGGGAGCTATATATAAATCTGAACTGTTGTCCCTCCAATACCACCGGCAATTTTGGTGTTTGAAATTCAGAATTTTAAGCCAAAAATTTAATTTTTTCTTTCCCAGCTGAACAGTTGAGAACTGTGGACCCTCATATATCTATATATATTTGATTAACAACATCCTAGACATCATTTTATGACACTAAAGTCTCCTACTGCGTTATTGGCATTTGTCGAGTGCATATTTCCTTTAAAGGAATAACTCAACATTTCCTTGTGCAAGCTATTCAATCTCCATCCCCCCCTAAATCTTTATTTATATTTATGACTTTATTTAGATTTTCCGCAGTCCTTTTCAAATCACGTTAATTCAACAAAAGGGGGAGAAACCCCTTTAAAAGTATATAATAAATAAATAAAAATGTACTACGCTCTTCCCACATTGAGGGTAACTGCTGGCTGGAAAAAATTGCGAGAGGGGAAGGGTAAACCACAGCCTTCGTTTTTTATGGAAAAATTATCGTTTATAAAATAAATCAGCGCTGCTGCTTCTTCGTGCCTTTTTTCTGGGTCATGTTATACACTTCAATAAACAAATCGTGTCTCTTATATGTATATGACTACATGTGAAGGACTCTATTAGAAACTCGCTTAACTCCATTATGAAAAAAAAACGAAAAACAAAACAAACATAATAGAACTGTTTTAGTTGTTAGGATTCTAATTTCTAGTGAAATTATTATAAATTATAAATTTATTTTTATTTGTTTCGAAAATTTCAAAATTTTCCCAAATTCAAGTTAACCCTTTTTGCAGTTTGACTGACTTTTATGCAGGGGTGTGTGTGGTGGCTTCATTATAATTTTTTATTTTTATTTTCGCCCAACTCATGTCGCAGTGCAACCATTAATCCTTCTTTTTTCCGAACATTTGCCCTTTGCCACGTTGCACTTAGTTCATATGTTCAAGGGAAAGCCATAACAATTTTCATAAATAAATGAAACGACGCAAGGGTTTCCCATATACAACAACCCTCCGTATACGTAGAAATAATCAATAGCAGGTTAACCCAACCCGAGTCTTACGATAATTATAAAAATACACACACTGACACACTTTGGAGTGGGACTAATAAATATCGTTTTATTATTGGTGTATGGGGAGGTGGGGGTTGATAACAGATAAATATCAAGTGGTCAGCAGGGTCATTACTTGGGCGAGAGTATGTCGAGCATTTTTTAACACGGGTCGACACTGATAACATCCGTTCAACCATTAAAACTTTTATATTTATTTATATTTTCGAGGTGCCATTTTAAAATTGACGTTTGACTTTGACTAGAATAGCATTCATTCAGATTTAGTTTTGATATTTGCAATAAGGGACGCTCGAAAAAATCGGCAAATATTAAAAACTTACTTCCAAAGTAGTGAGTCTTTAAGGCAAACTGTAAGAAAATTACGTGGAAAACTTTCGTGTTTTCAGATGAAGCTCATTTTCATCTCGTTGGCTATGTCAATAAGCAAAATTGCCGCATATGAGGTTCAGAGAACCGACAAATGACTACTGAGAAGACCATGCATCCACAACGAGTCACTGGCGGGTGTGGATTGATCGGATGAGATACTGCCGAGCCAGTCGTGGTAGTCGATAATGTGTTCTATTATTAAATGACAAAGTTTAAACTTTCCAATAAAACTAGAAATTTGAAGAAATAATCAGCACTTTTTACAGTCGATTCTAATTTAAAATTTTAAAATAACCCGTCCTATACAAAAAGAGCTAGTCTACAGCGTTTAGCGTTGTCATCTGCAAGGAACCCACATAACATTTTACAATGTTTTTTGGTGTCCTGAAATATAAAGCTATTTTGAATATTTGTATGGATAATTTTTAAATAAAATATTACTTTTCGTCGAAGGTATCATTAATATTTTTCTAGAGCTATCAGGTTATAAGTTCCCTCATGATGATAGCACACACTAAATTAAAGTTAAGTGTGAGGGCTACAAATGTTACACTTATCACTTGTACCTAGATACAGTGGTTTAGGAAAAGTGGCGAAAATTTTTAGATTTTTGTTTTTGAAAAAAAAAAAAGAAGTAAAAGCGGCGTTAAGTTCGGCCGGGCCAAACTTTATATAACCTCAACCATGGATTGCATTCCATAGAGGCTGTCGATTTTCGTAGAAGAGCAGTAATATTATAAGAAAATATATTAATAATTAATATAGCGCAACAAAAACAAATACAAACACTGAAAAAATAATTTTATAATTAAATATGATATTTTTATTATTTCAAACCAAGGCTACCATTACATATTACACCCCATATATATATCTCAAAAATACTTCAAGACAATTTGAAAAATAAATATTCTTATATTTATATTTTCAAAAAAGCTTAAATATGAATTCCAAAAAAACAAATTTGAAAATCTATTATCGCTCACGTACACAATACTAGATAACCCAACTTCATGATTCTACCCATTTTTTCCGTAAACGTAAAAAAGTACGAATTTTCGTTTTATTTTGCGAGTCTATGCAGTCAGGGGAATACATGAACCGAATTCCATTATTCTAGCTGCGCCCATGCACTTGGTACCATTTTTATCTCCTTTTTCCTATTTACCCCCTTAAAAGTACGACTTTATCAAATCTCTTTATCTTACGTGTCAACGCAATTAGAGGGATATACACACCGAATTTTATCATTCTAGCTGGAGCCGTTTTGTTAGTACTATTTTTATCCCTCTGTACCCAATGTATCCCTTGAAAAAAATCCGTTTATTTTTCGTGTCTACGTAGTCAGAGGCATGTATATTCCGAATTGCATGACTCTAGCTGCGGTTATTTGTGAGGTACTATTTTTATCCCCTTTTTCCAATTTTTACTCCAAAAAGGACGAATTGCGAAAAATCCCTTCATATGGCGTGTCAAAGCAATCAGTGGGATGTATACACCGAATTTCATCATTTTAGGTGCAGTCGTTTGGATTGTACCATTTTGATCCCTCTGTTCCTATTTTATCCCTTAAAAGTACGAATGTGGAAAAAATACTTTTATATTATGCATCTACTAAATTAGAGGAATGTACACGCCAAATTTCGTGTTTCTATCTGTTGTCGTTTGATAGGTACCATTTTTATCCCTTTTTGTCTCATTTTACACCCTACGAATAATAAACACTTTATGGTGTACGTTTTTTGTGGTTTGAGGTGGTTGTCATCGGTTGAAATATAGAAGAAGTTTTATCGGAGATTTCGAAATGGTAAAAAAATAAAAATTAGCATATGGCCGTTGGTCATGACTCGGACAATTTTCATTTAAATTTGGACTCAAAAAAAATCACTGGCAGTGATTTGTATTGACGGATATATATTAAAATAAAAAAATTAATAAATTTAAAATTCATAAATGCTAAAGTAGATAAAAGTAATAGAGCTTATTTTTTGAAGTATATCTCGGAAACCATGTATCGTATTGGAGTCTCGTTCAGTTCGTAGAAAACATGTGCTCTTGAGGTTTGAGTAAAAAACTATATTCGCGAGGCCGACATGTTTGTCTTTTGTTTGATCTACTTTGACAATGTAAGAGATGTGTTCGAAATTCCGAGGTCCTATTCCACAGGTCGAACTTTGTGCCGCTTCTATTAACTTGTTTTTCTTTCGCCTCGATCGTACACTTTTGAAATTTCTTTTTTTTTAAGATTAAAGCATGGAAACACTGTTCACTGTGTTCTAATATCAACCACATCATCTACACCATTAAGCAATTGCCTTTTGACTGCTCGTTTTGACATTTTTATAGTAATTAACTTTTCTCTCCGGGTCTCTTCATACCCCTAATGACTCAAAAACAAAAAAAAATGTGATAGGGTATGGAAAATATGATAAACAACTACGATTTCGGGGCATATAACCCTGACTGAAGTTGTTGAAGAAACGACAGAAAAGAAAAAAAAACTAAAACGACCATAAGATAAAATAGCACCAACAACAATGAAAACAAAAGGATGAAATATATGGCAAAAAACAACACACAGAGAACAGTTAAGAGACGTGGAGAGGTTTGGTAGGTGGGCGAGGGAGGCGAGGGAGGCAGAAAAATATATAGCACATATTACAACATAAGTAATAAAGTAAAATATTTTATTTGGCATTAAGCCAAAATAAAGCCTTGAAATAAAACACATCCAGATAGCACCACCACCACCACCACAAGCACCCTTAGTGGCAAAGGCAAATAACCAAAGAATGGAAGAATGGAAGAAGAAGAAAGAAAAAACAAATCGTAATATATAGTTTAGCGGAGAATGGCTGAAAAAAAACATCATCATCAACATCACCAAATAACATGGCAAGAACGAAAAAAATACAAGTGTTATCTAAGCCACAACAAAAAGCCAAATGGAATGGAGGTAGGGGGGAGAACACAAAACTCTGAACACAGGACGATGAGAACACAAGTGGTATAATAGGAGCCTTTTTGCTGAAACTCCTTCCCAACAGCAACACTATCGCTATGCCTTCAACGTCATCATCATCATCATCCTCATTGAGCCAACAGTGGTAAAACTATCGACAAACTCGTGGCTCGTCTGTTTTCTGGGATAACAAGTTAAGAGACGCCAGCATATTTTTTAATATTCCATAGATTTGCACACAACACAGTGGCTCTGGGCGCTAATGACTGGGGTCAAATAAAAAGCATTTTGTAAATCGAAATTACTTTGTTAGTAGTGTTATTTTGTATATAACACAGTTCGGCAATTTTACATCTCTTCATTGGTGATCTTTTCTACTTTCTACAGGACTTTTAATTTCCAAAGGATATAAAGGGTGGTTAAATTGTAAGGATCGATGTTGAATGTGAACCACACCTAAATGTCCATTTTTTTTCTGCATTTCATTTGACATTTCTCAATTTCAGACTAACTCAATTTGAACCATGGAAAGATACACAATCGAGCAACGCGTTAAAGTTATTCTGGCTTATTATGGAAATGGGCGTTCAAATCAAAATGCATATCGAAGAAAATCATCTTCTGTGAGGCACATTTTCACCTCAGTGGATTCGTCAATAAGCAGAATTGCAGCATTTGGGCGAATGTTAATCCATGAGTGATTGTCGAAAACCCAATGCACCCACAAAGAGTGACTGTTTGGTGCAGTTTAAGGGCTGGCGGCATCATCGGGCCGTATTTTTTTCCAAAATGAGGCCGGTCAGGCAGTTACTGGTTGAATGGTCTTCGCTATCGTGAGATGATAACGAACTTTTTATGGCCCGAATTGGAAGATATGGATGTGGACGATATGTGGTTTCCACAGGACGGTGCCACTTGCCACACAGCTAACGAAACAATGACTCTTTTGCGCGACAAATTCAATGGCCGTGTTATCTGTAGATCATGTGATTTGACACCGTTGGACTTCTTTCTTTGGGCTTATTTGAAAGAAAAGGTGTACGTCGATAAGCCAGCAACAATTCAACAGCTAAATTATGAGATAATTCGACACATTAACGGCACCTCAATTATGCCTCAGTGTCATCGAAAATTTGGACCATCGGATGGAGGCGTGCCGACGAGTTCGCGGCGGCCATTAGGCCGATATTTTGTTCCATAATATTTCATAATAAAAAGAAATGACAATAATTTCCTAAATAATTTGTGTGTTATTAAAAATCAGCATCGGCCCTTAAAATGTAACCACCATTTAGATGTTTAATTAATTTATTTTCATATTTTAACGAGTCATACATACAATGGCGACATGGGTATCAAATGAAAGAGAAGAATGTCTATTAAAAATATTTCGAATTTCACGAAACTATTTGTATTAGTTTTGCATTAACGGTTATTTCAATTCCTTTTAATTTCCAAAGGATATATAAGTTTAATTAATTTATTATCATATTTTAACGAGTCATATCATACAATGGAGATATGGGTATCAACTGAAAGAGAAGAATATCTGTTAAAAATATTTCAAATGACACTAACCCCCAGCTACAGCCGTTTGTTTGGGTGCAATCAGATGCTCTCGTTGTTCTTGGCATGAAAATACAACGTGATGTTCGTTGGACAAAACATGTATTTGATGTGTCGAAAGATGCCTTCAAATGTTTAGGCTTTTTAAAAAGATGTAAGAAATATTTCACACCCTCTGATCTTCTCAATAGCTACACTACCTACATCAGACCAAAGATGGAATACAACCCCCATATATGGTCGGGTGCTCCAGCTTCATCACTGGAGCTACTTGACCGAGTCCAGTGGAGGGCGATGGTGTTGATAGGTGACGGTAGGATATCCAATTCTATTGTCTCCCTTGAACACCGTCGCAATGTTGGTTGTGTGTCATTGATCTATCGATACTTTCATGGTATTTGTTCTTCGGAAATTCGTGATCTTATACCGCCCGTGAGAACGTTCGGTAGAGATACGCGACTCTCCAGGAACGCTCACCCATTTGTTGTCGATTGGACAACCGGCCGCACTACACATTACAGAATAAATTGGTTCTTCGCCCGTACTATCCGTATGTGGAATCGACTTCCGGCAAATATCTTTCCCCCCAATTATGACATTCAGAGATTCAAAACAGATGTCAACATACACTACTACCTCTTTCCTCCTTCCAATACCTGATCTTCCTTCCACCAACGCAATGCACTGCATTTATAGGGGACATCCCCTGAGTGTTGGTTCAGTGCAAAAAACTTCATTCTAACCATTTTTGTCGTAAAGGCAACAAAATAAAGTACGAATTTTTATTTTTTTTATTTTCCGAGTCTATGCAGTCGAAGGAATGTATACACCGAATTCCATGATTCAAGCTGCGGCCATTTGGTTGCTACCATTTTTATCCCACTTTACCCTCTTAAAAGTACGACTTTCGAAAGCCTCTTTAGTTTACGTGTCTACATAATTAGAGTGATGTACATCATCATCATTCTAACTGTAGCCGTTTAGTTGGTACTATCCCTCTGCACCCATTGTATCTCTTGAAAGTACAATTGTGGAAAGACCTTTTTCTTTGTCGTCTCTAGTCAGTCAGAGGAATAATGTATGCTCTGAATTTCATGACTCTAGCTGCGGTCATTTGTTTGGTACTATTTTTATCCCCTTTTTCTTAAGAGTAGGACTTTATAAAATCTTTTTATTTTACGTGTCTACGCAATTAGAAGAATATATACACCGAATTCCATGATTCTAGTTACGGCCATTTAATTGGTACCTTTTTATCCCCTTTTTCCACTTTAACCCCTTAAAAAGGTGACTTTCTAAAATCTCTTTATTTTACTAGTCGACTCAATTAGAGGGATGTACACACCAAATTTCATCATTCGTGCTGTAGCCGTTTAATTAGTACCATTTTTATCCCTCTGTACCCATTGCATACCTTGCAAATACAATTGTGGAAGAATCTTTTTCTTTTTCGTGTCTACGCAGTCAGAGGAATGTATACTCCGAATTTCATGACTCTAGCTGCGGTTATTTGGTTGGTACAATTTGTGTGCCCTTTTTCCATTTTAACCCCAAAAAGTACGAATTTCAAAAAATTCTGTTTATTTTACATGTCTACGCAATCAGAGGAATGTAGACACCGAATTTCATTATTCTAGATGCAGCCGTTTGGTTGGTACCATTCTTATCCCTCTATTCCCATTTTACCCTTTAAAAGTACAAATTTGGAAAAAATACTTTTATGTTATTTATCTACTCAAGTAGAGGAATGTGCACACCGAATTTCGTGTTTCTACCTGTTGTCGATTGATAGGTACCATTTTTATCCCTTTTTGGTCCATTACACCCCCCCCCCCTCCCCAACAAAAAAGAATCACTTTATGGTGCAAGTTTTTGTTCTAGAGGGAATGCGCATACCCAATATCAAGAAAGGAAAAGCAGAAATATTGAAAAAAAAACATGCTTAACTACTCTTAAATATTAGGGCTTATTTTGGGTACTTTCAGTCCTTGTGAGGGAACATTTTTTCCCTTTGGCCCGATTTCGCCCAGTGTCACTCCCAACTCAACTACGACTATTAGACGTATTTATGAAAATTTTGGACATCATAGCTCCTATCGTTTTCCTAGCGTGCTTTCTACAACCTGAGGATGGACGGACATGAATAGATCGTCTTAGAATTTAATGGCGATCAAGATATATATAAGTCATACCATGTCAAGCGGTACGGTTTTTGACCTCGATAGCTGCGATTGTTTTGAAAGTTTGTGTATATATTCTTCTCATAAAAATATTATATACGTATTTTTCGAAAAAAAAATTAAAATTTTTTTTCACGAGTTATGACCAATTGAACAGTGAAAAATATATTACCTTTTTCAAAAGGTGTGTTCATTCCATCGCTTGTAACTCCTAAAAGACTTTACCGATTTGAATGTGTTATACCACGTTTTGAAGGTAATTTCAATTACTTTTAAAATATTGAGTATTTGTGTTATAGCAGGGTTAGATTTTTTAAAGTTTTAAAGGTTGTACTCAAGTCTTCAGCAGAACCCAAAATTAGCAAAAAGGCAAAGTGAGACCTTTATTGTTGCAGCTAAAAGTTGACTGCGCAGTTTCGATGGGCGCTACCCCATCTCGTCAGAACTTTCGCAACGAATGTATGTCTTTGACTTAAATCACTGTTCATATTAGTACCAGCGGTCACATATGACAAATGAGAAGCGCTGATAAACAAAATATTCCACCGAACTAAATCGACACACTAAAAATCTCACTTTGCCAATTCAATGTTATGCATGTGCTCGCATCGCTCGCAACAATGCAAAGGTTGTTGTTGTACGGTATGTCCCGTCTTCACTGTACCTCGTGTTTATTGTTTTTGTTTGTATGTATAGTTGGTCTGTTATGTTGTATGTGTTGACATTTATTTTGGTTTAAGACCAAAGGTTGTGCTCAAGTCTTCAGCAGAACCCAAAATACTTATTTTTTTTTTCAATTTTTTCTGATGGTGCAATCTTACACTAAAAAATATTTTTCCATAACCAATTTTTTCTTGGATTTTTCATTGTCTTTATACCTTGTGTTTATGGAGTCTCAGGTCGATATTTCAAAGTGTTATTATAAACGGAGTGATAAACTTAGTATAACCCCATCCTGGAGGTGGAGGGTAGAAAAATATTTTTTTCATTTTATTATTTTTATGGTGTTTTGTCCAAGAAATTCATTATTTCTGTATTCAATCCATATATAGAAAGTGAACAATATTTGGAAATTTGAACTTTATGCAGTTGGCGAACATGAGGGTTAGTTAATAAAACTCCCACCACACTGATTTGCTAATGATCAACACTTCAATTTTTTCCCACAGTCCAACTGTGAGCCACTGTATATGAACGAGCATTTCCGTCGTTATAGCCAGCATACAGCATGTGTTGTTTTTGGCCCCGTCTCTGCTGCCGTCGCTATTATCCTCCATCACAAGTTAGGCGGGTATAGAAAGAGAGCGAAGGCTTTCGTGTGTTCGTAGTGTATCAGTGCCCGGGCAGGGTTGTTTGTTTTGGTTTGCAGTCGCTGGAAAATGTAGCTATTGACCCAATAATCCATACATTTTGCTGTTATTTTATTTTTATAGGAGTCGGCGCCGATTTGGCCATTTATAATGCATAACATGTTTGTGGCCCACAAACTACAAAGTGGGGCACATGAACTTCACAAACCTAAACAAGGGGGTATATGTATTCCCCTTATTCGGGTATATATTTAGATGACAGAGGTACAAATCGGATGGGTCATTTAAAATTTTAAATTAGAACTGCCGATTACTTTGACTTGAATAAAATTCATTTTTATTTTATTTTCAGGAACAAAATTGGGAAATATTAGAGACTTACTTCCAAAGTAGTGAGTCCTTAACGCAAACTGTGAGAAATTTACGTGGCAAATTTTCGAGAAGAGATCGACCTTCAGTTCAGCCTTCATGAGACTCATTTTTATCTCGGTGGCTATGCCAATAAGCAAAATTGGCGCATATGGGATTCCAATGCCAATGCATCTACAACGAGTCTCTGTTTGGTGTGAATGTGGGTTGTACTGATAAATTGGGTTGATCGGATCGTAGGTACTGCCGAGTCAGTCGTGGTAGTCATATGAATAATATTGTCTTCCGTTGTTAAATTACAAAGTTCAACTTTTCCAATAAAAGCAGAAATTTGAAAAAATAATAAGTACTCTTTTGGCCGATTTTTATTTCAAATGTTACATGGCTCACCATATATTTAAGACCACGCCTATTTAAATAATTGCATTATAATATTTACAAGCGTAAATATAATAATACACCATGAAAGTTTCACCATCGCTCAGAAGAATGCTGCGACGATAAATAATATTTGAATATTAATTTAATAATATTTTTATCAAATTAGACCAAAAAAGTTTTTTTTCATCCACAACCACGCCTACCTACCACGTAAATGAATACTTATATTTAAATACCAGAAAAAATATTGCCCCTAAAGGTAGGCTATAAAAAAATTGTTTGGATTTGGATTGCCTTTTGCATACGATACATGGCTTCCGAGATATTGGCCAATAAATTAACCTTTCAAATAGTGAACTTTTCAATTGTATATTTGAATATTTATGCTCTTTAAATGCATCCAGAGCAATATTTCTCAAAGACACCGCCACATCGTCTTTTAGAATACGCTTGGCTGGAATGTTTTTCGCAGAATTCAATCAAATTTTGGGAGTTTTTGCACTTTGCATCGCTAAGTGAAATCCTGGCATTTAGAAAGATAGAAGTGCTGGGTATCGTTGGCGTCGAACAACTTAACATTACCACCTCTTTTAACAAGTTACAACAGCTGGCTATAGGGAGGTTTTCGAAAGAGACTAACTATCATTTATAAGGGTATACCCGCAGATGTGGCCTTACTTCGTTTTTCATTGCTTCTGCTTATTTCCCTTTCCCCTAGTCATTCATATACACATATACAATTTATGTATACGAACACATATGTATATAAATTCATTAGGGCGTCTCATAAAAAATATCCATGTTTACAAATGGATAATTTTTTCTATATTTTTAATTAAAATTAAATTGGATTTAAACTGGGATATTATCCTGGCTAAAGTCCATTTTGCTTATATATTTTATAGAATGCAAATTTATTTACAAATGTCATGGTGACATTTATTACTTGGTTGCACACTACCACTATCATGATTTCCGGCCCATGACTATCTTCTTCAGCTGGTTTCGCAGGTACTTTTCAACAAAAATGCCCGACCTCTTAAAGTAAATGAATCAATAAACCAAACGAATGAGAACCACAACTCAGCCATTTGTAAATAAATTAGAATTTTATAAAATATAGATGTAAAATTGTCTTGAGGCTGAACCACATGCTTCATTTTAATGTAAAGGTAAGCATAACACCGTGCAACAATATTACATTTTTCTATTGGCCCTGGGCAAGACCATATACATATTAAACAAGATATCATATGTAATGGATATCGTATAAAAGAGAAGATTATCTGTTAAAAATACTTTAAATTTCATGTCTCTATCTTTATTAGTTCAGCATTAACAATCACTTCAAAACTTCCCCTTAATTTATTTATTTATTCATGTTTTACTTTTTTGGGCCGGAAATGGTTGTTAATACTAAGCAGATATTCTTTCTTTCTTTCTTTGGAGACCTAAAGGTACGAATATAATTTATTAAAACAACTAAATTAAAAGTCCTGTCAAAAGGAGAAAAGATCTCCACATTTTTCTGCATACTACCTCCAGTTTCATGTGTAGACGGTCTTGTTTAGGTCCAAAAAATACTGCCGACTTTCTGAATTCGAAACTATATTGAAATATTTAGATATATTTTATTAATTTTTACTATAATTAGACTTCTCGTCGAAGGTACAATTAATATTTGTACCTTCAGTTGGAAAATATATGCACAACCACACGCACTTATTTGTTCAATTAAAGGTAAAGGACTACAAATGCTACAAAGGCATTACACTTTCACATAGAAATAGTGATTTAGGAATCATCTCTAAAAAGCGAGAAAAAGTATTATTTTCGAAAAAAATCTGACCGAAAAAACACATAAAAAATGAAAAATCGGGAAAAATGTTTTTAATTATTTTCATTTTTGATTTAAAACTATTTTCGATTGGTAGTCTTTCAACAAAGAAAACAATATCCATGCGTAAAATATCTATATATATATAAAAGAGTTGCGTGATTGAGTGACTGACTGATCGAAATTCGTACTTTTAAGGTGTAAAATGGTACCACCGCAATGATCAAACGACAGGGACTAGGATCTTGAAATTTGGTATGGATATTGCTCTTGCGGCATGAAGACATCCCAAAAAGTGGCATTTTAAAAATTCGTACTTTTGGGGGTTTAATAGGGCAAAAAGGGACAAAAATGGTACCAACAACACGACTGAAGTTAGAATCATGAAATCTGGTGTATACATTTCTCTTACAGCGTAGATATCAGATTTGAAGGGATTTTTCCGTAATTCGTACTTTTAAAGGGTAACATGGGGTTGAATGGGATAAAAATGGTACCAAAGCGATGACCAAACGGTTAGACCTAGAATCTTGAAATTTGGTACAATAAAATGGATGGAGCTGATATCATAAAATTCGGTGTGTACATCCCTCAAAATGCTTAGGAACGCAAAATGAAGGAATTTTCGAAATCTGTACTTTTAAAGGGAAAATGGAATAAAAAAGGTACCAACAACGCGGATGACGCTACAATAATGAAATTCGGTGTGTCTATTCGTTTCAGATCACTGATAAGAAGGAAATTTTCAACATTTGTACTTTTAAGGAATTAAAGGGGATAACAATTGTAAATTGTCCTGACCAAACGGATGGGTCTAGAATCCTGAAATTGGACACGGGCATTACTTTTATAGCACGAATGCGATCAAGAAATTTTTTTTTCAAAATTCGTACTTTTTGTGGGTGTTATCGCATAAAAAGGGATAAAAATGGTGTCAGTCGAACGGATGGAGCTGGAACCATAAAATTCCCTCAAAATCCTAAGAAACGCAAAATGACCGAATTTTTTGAATTTCGCACTTTTAATAGGTAAACGGGAAAAAGGGAATAAAGAATAATGAAATTCGGTGTATATATTCATTTTACAGAGCAGATCACTGATAACAAGACATTTTTAGAAATTTGTACTTTTAAGGGATTAAATGGGATAAAATTAAATTAAATGGGATAAAGTTAAATTAAATGGGATAAAAGTGAAATTGGGTAGAAAGGGATACAAAATGGTACCAATCAAACAGACGAAGCTGAAATCATGAAATTCGGCGTGTACATCCCTGAAAAAGGCAAATTGGAGGAATTTTTCAAAATTCGTACTTTTAAAGGGTAAACGAGAAAAGCGGGATAAAAAAGGTGCCAACAACATGGAAATGGGGATAAAAATTGTTCCCACCAAATGAACGCAGCTAAGGTTATGAAATTCGCAGTATACATTCCTCTGACTCCGTAGAAACGAAAAATAAATGGTTTTTCCAAATCCAAGAGATACAATGGGAATAGAGGGATAAAAATTGTACCAACTAACCGGCAAGAGCTAGAATGATGGAATGCGGTTTGTACATCCCTCTAATTTCATATACATGTAAAATAAAGAAATTTTTGAAAGTCGTACTATTATGGTGGTAAAATGGGGAACATTTTCCCCATAAAAATTGTACCAATTAGACCGCTACAGCTAGAATTATTAAATTCGCTGTGTCCATTCCTCTAATTTCGTAGACAAGTAAAATAAAGAGATATTAAAAAATCGTATTCTTAAGGGGTGAAATGGCGAAAATGGTACCAACCAATTGGCCGTATCTAGAATGATGGAATTCCGTGTATACATTCCTCTGACTACATACACACGCAAAATAAAAAGATTTTTCCAAATTCGTACTTTTTGCTTTTACGCAAAAATTGGTTGAATCATGAAGATAAGTTATCTTGCACTTTGTACATGAGATAGTTTGTACTTTTGTAATTAAAATAGGATGGAAATACTACTAATTGTGGTGTTTAAGCTTGTTTAAGCTTTTGGCGATTTCTGTCTTATATTTACTTTTTGAATTGACTTGAAGTATTATTTCGATATATATATATATATATATATATATATAGTATAAACGTGTTGGTAGCCTTGCCTTATTAATGTGTTTTGAAATAATAAAAAAATATTTTTCCATTTACATCACGCCCCTAAAATGCAGTTTTGTGGGACAGTTATGAACCAACTCGGAAGAAGTACGAAATTAACCCAAAAATTAATTTTAAGTTTTAACATTTTTCAGGCATTTTGTTGAGTTTTGGTGTATTTAGAGATTTATAGTAGAATTTTATGGCGAATATCTTTGTAGAACATTTTGATCCGTTAAAGCACCTCGTGCAAAAAAGGAACCAACAAGACCCAAATATCGAAGAGCTAGAGGGTTAATATGTTCCACAATAGTTTTCCTCATAGTGTTTTAAGTAAGAATCACAAGGGGGAAATATTGACCTGCCTCTAGACTTTAATCCTCATAGATAAACTTTCACAACGCCGAAACATGAATATTCTTTTTTATTCGTTGTCAAAACCTTGTTTCATTATCATGTGCCACAGTATAATTGGCGTTGGAACCGAAGTAGTCTGCATATGAAACGTGAGGCTGTCTAATGCCCACATACATCCATTTATTTTTATATCTTATTGATTTTTTTCAGTTTAAGTTACTCAGTCCCCCCCCCAAGAACAACGTTTGGTTTTTATTTTAATGATACGCTTACTACAGTTTACGTTTTCTCTTTGCAAAACCCGAAGATAAATGAAAGGGATAGAAGGAAATGACAGACAATATTAAAGGGGGAATTTTTTTCCACAAGCCTGTGTAACTTTGCGATAGCCATTAAATACAACTAATATTGTCATATACATATATGTTTATATATATAGACTCATATAGTGCACATGCCTCCATTCCCCGTCGACGATTTTTACGATATTTTGCTTCCATTCATTTTGAGGTCAAATAAGGTAATTTGTCTCGAACGGATATAAACAGTTTGCGCTTCATTAAATGTCAGACAAATAACCTCCAAACAACAAGCTAAAGAGGCAGCAAAAAAAAGACATCGGCATAAATGGATGGCAGCAAAATGAAAACTAAACTAAGAAAAAAAGCTAAGTGCGAAAAACTAATAACAAACAATTGTTCGTTCCCTTTTTTGCTCGCCAGCTTTTTTTTTGCTAAAAGAAAATTACAAACTTTGCTGGCACCACCACCGACCATATTTAGTTCTTATTCCTCTTTTTCGTTTTACTTGAGCGTGGAGCATATAAATTGTAGCCGAAATGTGCGCCGAACATTCTGTCGTCCTTTGCAAAATTAATTGCTGTAAAGAAAATGTGGTGCCGAAAACTTTCGGCGATAACATACGAATTTCAGAAGGACGAAAGTGTAAAGAATCCTTGACTGAATAGCCGTACGATTTGGTCAGTTGTTTGTTGCAAAGTTTTTCCTGGGCAAAGGGGAGGGGCGAACATTTAAAGAGTTGCAAACTATTTAAGTATTGTGGGCCAGTTTAAAAATCTGTTGAAAAGGTTTGTTGCTAAAATTCGCATCAAACTTGAGATAGCACACTGGGCAGGAAAATCGTATTTAAATCTACAATAAGGACCGGAACTTCTACATTTATTCGTAGATTTTCAAGAAATTTGAAAAAGTGTTTTTATTTTGCGTGTTTATGCAGTCAAAGGAAAGTAAAGGGTCCGCCAAATAACTTTTTTTTTTTTGAAAATGCTATAAAAAAACTACTGAATATTTTCTCAAATTTCTTTTTTATTTGAAAGTACAATCCTTCCGGTTAATAATGGAAAATAATTTCATTCAAATGGCTGCCTCGGACACCACACAAATAATAGTCCAACCGTTGAATAGTTGAAAAAAAACGTTAGATGGCGGACCCTTTATGTACCGAATTCCATGATTCTAGCTGCGGCCATTTGGCTGGTACAATTTTTATCCCCTTTTTCCTATTTTACCCCGTTAAGAGTACGACTTTCTAAAATCTCTTTATTTTACGTGTCTACAAAATTAGTTCATCATTCTACACACCGAAGTTCATCATTCTAGCTGTAGTCGTTTAGTGGGTACTCTTTTTATCCCTTTGTCCCCATTGTATCCCTTGAAAGTACGCTTTGCAAAAAAACATTTATTTTTCGTGTCTACGCAGACAGAGGAATGTCTACTCGGAATTTCATGACTCTAGGTGCGGTCATTTGGTTGGTACAATTTTTATCCCCTTTTACCACTTTACCCTCTAAAAGTTCGAATTTCATAAAATCCCTTTATTTTACGTGTCTACCCGATCAGATGGATGTATACACCGAATTTCATTATTCTAGGTACAGCCGTTTGGTTGGTACCATTTTTTCCCCCTATTTCCATTTTAGCCCTTAAAAGTGCAAATTTGAAAAAATACTTATATATTATGTATCCACTCAATTAGAGGAATGTACAAACTGAACTGCGTGTTTCTAGCTGTCGCCGTTTAATATGTACAATTTTTATCCCTTTTGTCCCCTTTCATCCTCTACAAATAAAAATCACTTTATGGTGCACTTTTTTGCTGCATGCATATGCAATGCGCATACGAAATATCAAATAAATATAAGCAGACATGTACAAAAAACAAAAAGCTTAAATACCCGAAATATTAGAGGTATTTTCAGTACTTGTGAGGGAAAATTGTTTTCCCTCTGGGCCGATTTCGCCCACTTTCAATCCCCATCGATGTGCAACCATAAGACACATTTACGGAAAATTTGAACCTCCTATCTCTTTTCGTCCGTAAGCTTGCGTGCTTTCAACAAACAGACGGATATGACTAGATCGTCTTAGAATTTTACCACGACTCAGAATATATATACTTTATGGAGTCTCCGATACATATTTTAAGGTGTAAGAAACTGAATGACAAAGTGAATATACCCCCAGCCTTAGGTGGAGGGTATTAAAAACAATAATTTTGAACACCAATCCCACTTATAGGGCGAAGCTATCAAAAGGATTATATAGCGATTGCTATATTGCACATATAAATATAATACTTCAAGCGTAGTCAAAAAGTGAATATAGGGCAGTAATCTTTAAAGGAATTGCCTTTAATATTGGGGGTATTTTCGCAGGTAACTATACCTGCATATACACTTACTTACATATGCAACTCAATGAGATGCTTGTAAGATGGCATGTGTGCTTTATTACTTGGTGCGATTTTTTAAACGCAAATTCGGCAAGTGAATTGTGCTTCTCGTTCGTTTGTGAGAATCATCTCCTTATAGAGGCCGGGTTTGATGTTGAAAAGTCGCTGCGAAGCCACTTGAAAAGACTTTTGACATGGTCGAAATCATGATCGTGGTAGTCTGCAGCCAAGTAATAAATGTCACCATGCCATTTGTAAATAAATTTGTATTCTATGAAATATAGATGCAAAACGGTCTTGAGTCAGGACAATATCCGAGTTCAAATCAAATTTTGCAAAAATATTTAATTTCTATTTTTCTGTTTAACCGTGCTCTACCGAAATACCCACGAAAAAGATCGATCTTCCAAAAACATGGACCCATTTTAACCCTAGTAATTTTGTTGTACAATTTTGCAATTTCAGCGTGAAAAGCTTTGTCTACAACATTGGTGTCTTCGGTGACCCCCACTGAAATTTTCCGACTAATTTTTTCGTAGAACATTTTAAGCCTTAAATGTCCTTTTTGAAAGGACTTTTTTGATTTTCTCGAAAAAAAAACATAATGAGAGGAGCTGGAGGGTTAAAATGTTCCACAAAAACGATCCTCATAAAATTCCACAATATAGTTCTGAGTATAATTAAGATTAATTTTTTCGTAGAACATTTTAATCCTTAAATGTCCAATTTGAAAGGACTTTTTTTGATTTTCTCGAAAAAAGGAAAATTTTTCCCATAAAGAGAGGAGCTGGAGGGTTAAGATCTGCTACAAAAATAATCCTGAAAAAATTCCACAATATAGTTCTGAGTATAGGTATTCTCTCAGACATTAACTTATAACACTTATATATCGCTTTGAATATTGTTCCCTACGAGCAAAAATGAAAACTTTGATCCACTGTAAAAGGAAACTCAGACCAGTTGTTCAATAATTTATTATTTATTATCTACTCAACATGCCCTTTCAGAATTATAGGGTCGCTATTCTGTTCCAATCACAACGTCTTAATTTGTTGGACAGTGTTATTATTAGCATCCCGAACTCATATTCAATTTCCACTGGTCTCAAATGTTGCTGCTGTTCAGAAATTTGATTTTGATTTATTTATTTATATGATTGACATGTGAAAATAAACAAACTTTTCTTTTTCGATCTAGGCATGACGATGTATGTATATAGATTACCCTATTGTCTATCACAGCCAATGTTTGGCTTCCACATAAAAAACATAACAAGTGTTACAGCGGGAGCGTTAAGAAAACCAAGCAAAGCCAACGGAAAATCGGTCAACAGAAGTTTAACAGAAGCCAGCAAGGCAATGAAAGCCAATGTGGAAGGAAGCCATACAACAAGCGAGGCACATTTGAACAGTAACCGTTTTATTTTAGCACAAAATCAATAACAGATCCAATTACCTTAACTGGAGTACATGTATGAAGAATGCATGTGTGTGTGTGAGTATCTGGTAAGCTAAGCTATGCATTTTAGACGAGTTCTTTTTAATACTTTTGTACGATTTCTTAAGCGGGTTAGTGGTGCAACTCTCTTAAATTCCTGCCGTCACTCTTCGTCACAGATCTTTAGCTTTAGCTCTCAGTCGCAACGGAATGGCCAGTACGTGCAATTGCAGCACAATAACAGCAAATAAAAGCAGCCAACAAAACTCTTATACTTATACAGTCAACTGATCTCAATTGAACCCGGACAGCAACGAATTCACCTTTTGTGGCACTCACTCACTCACTGACTCTCCACAACAAAACATAACTTCACTCCAAGTATGACTATGCTGCGAGTACACGAACTCACACGAACACACACACCACACACACAATGCAAACAACAATAAAGAGTGAAGCAAAACACGAACAAAACAAAACAAGTAAGGAAAGGCTAAAGTCGGGCGGGGCCGACTCTATGATACACTCCACTTTATATCCGAAGACAATTTAATTCGGTAAAAAAATGAAAACGGGCAGGATTTTTGCATCCTGTAAATGTGTGTGTTTGACAAAAAATGTTAAATCGGAAAGGACATTTATATGGGGGTATATTGAAACCTGGAACGAAATAGGTGAAATATAATATGTATAGTTTGGCCAAAATCGATTAATCTTTTGGGAGCAACATTTGTATTTGGGCTATATTTAAATCTGAACCGATCTTAGCCACTTTCACCATAGGTTTTTACTTGGATTATAAGATGTTGTGCCAAATTTAAAGAAAATCGGGTACGATATGTTGTTTCTAGAGCGGAAAATGTCAAATCGGGAGCGACATTTGTATGGGGGCTATATCTAAATCTGAACTGATCTTACTGAATTTCTGCATAGGTGTTTCTAGTTGGATTGTAAGATGATGTGTCAAATTTAAAGAAAATCGGGAACAATATGTCGTTTCTAGAGCGGAAAATGTCAAATCGGGAGCGAGATTTGCATGGGGGCTATATCTAAATCTGAACCGATCTTACCCACTTTCTGCATAGGTGTTTCTAGTTGGATTATAAGATGTTGTGCCAAATTTAAAGAAAATTGGGTACAATATGTAGTTTCTACAGCGGAAAATGTCAAATCGGGAGCGACATTGGTATGGGGGCTATATCTAAATCTGAACCGATATTATCCAATTTTTGCATAGGTGTCTCTAGTTGGATTATAAGATGTTGTGCCAAATTTAAAGAAAATTGGGTACATTATGTGGTTTCTAGAGCGGAAAATGTGAAATCGGGAGCGACATTTGTATGGGGGCTATATCTAAATCTGAACCGATCTTACCCAATTTTAGCATAGGTGTTTCTAGTTGGATTATAAGATGTTGTGCCAAATTTAAAGAAAATCGGGTACAATAAGTCGTTTCTACAGCGGAAAATGTCAAATCGGGAGCGACATTTGTATGGGGGCTATATCTAAATCTGAACCGATCTTATCCAATTTTTGCATAGGTGTTTCTAGTTGGATTATAAGATGTTGTGCTAAATTTAAAGAAAATTGGGTACAATATGTGGTTTCTAGAGCGAAAAGTGTCAAATCGGTAGCGACATTTGTATGGGGGCTATATCTAAATCTCAACCGATTTGCCTCAAATTAAATAGCGTTCGTCCTTGATCCACAAAACTTACTTGTGCCAATTTTTTTAAGATCGGACTATAATTGCGACCTGTAATTTGATTACAACAATAGATGGACAGACGGACAGACGGACAGACAGACGGACAGACAGACGGACAGACGGACATTGCTAAATCGACTCAAAAAGTGATTGTAAGTCGATCGGTATACTTAACAATGGGTCTATCTGGCTTCCTTTTGGGTGTTACAAACAAATGCACAAAGCCATAATACTCTCGTGGAGTGTATAAACACCACACAAACAACCACTCACAACATAACAATACCAGAGACGACAACGACGACCATCGAGCACCGACCATATTCAACTGAACGTAAACAAAAAGGCTGGGCAACAACAACATTTTGACCTGGTCCAGCATTATCCATCCATCCAGTATCAAATGCGAGAATGTTTGTATGGATGTCGTCCACACACATGCACATGCATACATGTCGCTCGCTATGTTTGAATGTTTGCCTGACTGTATGTATGTACTCTATCATACCGAACCTAAACAATTTCAATTCTATTCTCTGCTCTGCTCTTTCTTCGGCTTCCATCTGGTGTTTTGTGTTGTTGCTTTTGACCTTCTCATTCGGTTAGTGCTGAGGTGTAGGTCTGATGGGGATACACCAGCGTCCGTTGTAGTTGAGAAATACTGATGAACATTGAATATTGAAGTTATGAACGGTCGGCACAGGGCAAGGCAGGGCCGGGCACATTATGTATGGAGCATGAAAAAAAAATTATGGAAAAAATAATGATAATGAAAAAGAAAGAAAGAAAAAAAAACAAACAACAAAGAGCTGAGATGTGTATGATTTGATTGCTATAAATTGTATTGGCAGAGAAAAAAGGCCTAAATAAACGAGGGCAGGACGTGAAGTTATAGGTGCATTTGAATCACATCCATTGAAAACATAAGTACGGTTTTTTGCATTTGGATGCAATTGTTTTTATATAAATACATATGTATGTACATTAGGCTGGGTCGCGGCCCATACAAATGGAAAATCAATTTCCAATCACCCCACAAAAATAAAGTTTGGATTGTTTAACGATGATTTGCATGATTTTCGCTTCTGAAAATAAACCTAAAAATCATGTTTTTCCGGTGTAATTTTTTTGTGTTACATTTTTTCACATTTTTTTCTGAAATAATAGACCCTCCTGCTAACTATCGACCGATCGCGATTTGCTCAGCGCTTTCGATGGTTATGGAGAGTATGGTTAACCACCATTTTGTGAGGTATTTAGAAACTAATGACTTACTTACTTAATGATCGACAGTATGGCTTCCGTAGGAATCGATCTACGGGAGACCTGATGACACTGCTATCCGAAAAGTGGAATCGATCTATTCACAAGATTGGTGAGAGTAGATATCTCCAAGGCCTTTGATAGCGTTTGGCACGGCGCACTCATATCAAAGCTTATCGCTTTTGGTGTTGGTAGTGACTTCTCTCGATTTATATCGAGCTTCCTCAGAGATCGCACTATACGTGTTGTTGTAGATGGGTTCTTATCCGACGAGCATAGGTTAACCGCATGAGTACCACAGGGCTCTGTCCTTTCCCCCTCCCTTTTTCTTATTTTCATCGACGACCTCTTGGATCGGTCTGTGAATCCAATATACTCATTCGCGGATGACAGCAACCTCTGTCATTCATACTCATTCGAACATAGACCAAGTCGTCAAGAAATTGAGGATAAAAGGCGATTGATGGATGAGTCACTTAGCCAGGATTTGATGGCCATTTCTGAATGGGGTCGAGAGAATAGAGTAGACTTTAATGCACGTAAGACCCAGTGCTCCTTGTTGTCTCACAAGCGATTCACCGATCCAACGGTGTCGTCGATTTTAATGAACGGTGTAGATGTTGAGCAATCAGATGCTCTCGATGTTCTCGGCATGTATTTGATGTGTCGAAAGATGCCTTCAAATGTTTAGGCTTTTTAAAAAGATGTAAGAAATATTTCACACCCTCTGATCTTCTCAATATCTACACTACCTACATCATACTCCCATATAGGTCGGGTGCTCCAGCTTCATCACTGGAGCTACTTGACCGTGTCCGGAGGAGGGCGATGGTGTTGATAGGTGACCGTAGGATATCCAATTCTATTGTCTCCCTTGAACACCGTCGTAATGTTGGTTGTGTGTCATTGTTCTATCGATACTTTCATGGTGTTTGTTCTTCGGAAATTCGTGATCTTATACCGCCCGTGAGAACGTTCGGTAGAGATACGCGACTCTCCAGGAACGCTCACCCATTTGTTGTCGATTGGATAACCGACCGCACTACACATTACAGAATAAATTCGTTCTTCGCCCGTACTATCCGTATGTGGAATCGACTTCCGGCAAATATCTTTCCCTCCAATTACGACATTCAGAGATTCAAAACAGATGTCAACAGACACTACTCCCTCTTTCCTCCTTCCAATACCTTATCTTCCTTCTACCAACGCAATGCACTGCATTTATAGGGGCCATCCCCTGAGTGTTGGTTCAGTGGAAAAAAATTGGTCGAATTATTGGACGTTTATAGTATTTTTTATGAATTCTCACAGTGATAACTGAATACTTTTTCGTATTTGGGGGTAGTGTTTTATTATTATATATATGATTAGCTGCAGTTTTGAATGATGCCTATATGGTGAACATCGGATGGAAATTGACGTCGCAGCGCTCAATTTTGTGAAAAGAGTTTGAACACTTTGGCTCTGGAAAGCCATCTCCCGTATTAAATTATTTCACAAATATGGAGTCAGTGACGTCATTTATCGTCCGATATTCATCATTTAGGCATCATTCGAAAGGTATTGATTCTTCTATTTATTTTTCATAACACTTTTTACAAAATGTTCTCAACAAATATGAGTTCTTAGCTGTCGTTTTGAAAAACCGCAAAAAATCAAACTAAACGTCAAAGAATACGACCAATGAGCGATTATAAGACAAGAATAAAAATTTATATTTAAAGTGCTTCTAAGTGTCTACAAATTCCGAAAAAAATTTGGGCAAAAATGTAACACAAAAAAAATACAAGGGAAAAAATGATTTTTAGAGGTGTTTTCAGGAGCGTTTAGCTCACAGACAGCTTGATGTAGGAACGAATTATTTTGCAAATTATCATTAAACAATCCAATCTTCAATTTTAAGGGGGTGACCGTAGCAATTTATTTTCGTGAGCCATCCTAATATATATATATATATATATATATATATATATATATATATATATATATATATATATATACAGTACAAGCTCGATTTGTGTAACCTCCGAATATTGCAACTCCCCGATTAGCGCACCCACTATTTCTTTTACATTAAGGTCTTTATAAGTGCAACTTTTATTAAAAAATGCAAAAATGTTAAGTGCAGAGTTCTGACCTGGAAAACTGATACCTCTTAAAACGGCTGAATTTCAAAATTAGCTACAAAAATATTTAATTAGTTTTTAAAACAAAGAGCTCGGATTCTGTCAATTTCCGCCGAACAAGATGTTAATGGCATGCTTTAAACTAAATTTTGTTTAGGTTTCACATTTTCCCTAGTCTAAAGGCCTTCCCAAAAAGGCGTTGCTACTTATTGACAACGCGACCCGCCACCCGAAATAAAATGAATTATATAGCAATGTGGCTAAATGTATAGCCATTCTCCAGCCTCTCGACTAAAATGCAATGTTTTATTACAATATTTAAATATTTTAATTCAACAGTCAGCACAACACATTCATTTACTGCGTACATACATTTTCCACAGGAGAAATCGACGAATGGATCAACGAAAGCTTTAAAGATGTTGTTGAGCAAACTGAAGCTTTAAATACCTCTTATTACGAAAATAAGTATATTATCAAAGGTCTTGACATAAGTATTGAGTGGGCCTCCATTAGGACGATACTACTATAATTTGGGTCTTGGTAAGAGCAACCATCTCGGTTAATGCAACTGCCTTGATTTCCTATCGGTTGCGCAAATCGAGCTTTTACTGTATATAATTGTACCAACCAAATGACCGCAGCTAGAGTCATGAAATTCGCAGTATACATTCCTCTGACTGCATAAAAACGCAGAATAAAGAGATTTTTCTAATTCCGTACCTTTTACTTTTACTTGCACTGTGGACGTCTTATAAGCGTGGTTCGAAATAATAAAAATGGAATTTTTATTTATAAAAATATTTTTCAATATTTTTTTTTGTTTTGGTTTGGCTACGTTAAAAAAGACATTTTCTTGTAATGTTACTTCACTTCTACAAAAATCAACAGCCTCTGTGGAATGCTATCCATGGTGGAGGGTATATAAAGTTCGGCCTGGTCGAACTTAACGCCATTTTTACTTGTTTCTTCTTTTTTCCTAAAGAAGACAAGATTCAAACGCGTTTAGTGTCCCTTACGAATCACGTTGTCCTCCCCGGTAGGACTCTCCAGAATTGGCAATTTTTCAGTACAAAAAAAAAATATTTTTAAAAATTCTAAAAGCTCCGAATAGACAATTTTTAGTGTATTTTTAGCATCATATTTTGACTTCTTACTCAGCGTAAATTACTACATCCCTGTGGAAAATAAAGACTATTTAAGAAAGAAATACAAATTTTGGAATATGTTCTCCCCACTGTGGGAATATTGGTATTTTGTTGAAACAAAACTGCAAAAAATGTAAGCCATTATTTTCGGAAACATTTTTTTCAACATATTTCCAGAATTTGCAGATTTTGCGGATTGTACACAATGTTCAGTATGAATTTTTATTTCTCAAAAAGATACGATCTTATGAAATTATTCATTTTTGCGTGGTACATGAAGTACAAGAAGTAATTAGTACAAGAAGTCATTGTTTTGTACATAAAATTTTATTTTTCTGATTCATAATTATAAGTGGTAATTATAATAATAAAATATATGTGCGAGTTAGAATGATAGTGGTCTGAATCACACTCTATCCGTTCTGAGATATGCAATGGTTTATGTTTGAATCAATTGAAAAATATATTTCCACCGACGCTCAACATTTTTTATCCCATTACTATATCGAACTTTGGCAAAAAATCGGGAACCACTTCTTTCAGAGGATGTACTGACTTCGACCACTTTCATTCTTCTCAAAATTGAACAAAAAAAATTTTCGGGTAAATGTATATTCTATGGGCTGTGCTATCCATCTTTCTGTGTTAATTCAGTTTAATTTTTGTACGATGCCAATTTTGGGACATGAAAACGTATTTAAAATAATGTCTCTAAAATAATGTTTTTTTTTTAATTTTTTGGTCGAGTTTGCGTTTAAAGGACTTTGAAAATGTTGTCATTTATTTTGGTTTAAGACCAAAGGTCGTGCTGAAGTCTTCAGTAGAACCCAAAATTAGCAAAAAAGGCAAAGTGAGACCCTTATTGTTGCAGCTAAAAGCTGACTGCGCAGTTTCGATGGGCGGGGTAGCGCCCATCAGAACTTTCGCAACGAATGTATGTCTTTGGCTTAAATCAGAGTTCATATTAGTACCAGCTGTCACATATGACAAATGAGAAGCGCTGATAAACAAAACATTCCACCGAACTAAGTCGACACACTAAAAATCTCACTTTGCCAATTCAATGTTATGCATGTGCTCGCATCGCTCGCAACAATGCAAAGGTTGTTGTTGTACGGTATGTCCCGTCTTCACTGTACCTCTTGTGTATTGTTGTTGTTTGTAGGTATAGTTGGTCTGTTATGTTGTATGTGTTGTCATTTATTTTGGTTTAAGACCAAAGGTTGTGCTGAAGTCTTCAGCAGAACCCAAAATTAACAAAAAGGCAAAGTGAGAAGGATATAATTTATTGTAATTTTTCTGCTAATCCTAGAAAGTCGATATTGGTGCTAAATGAAAGACGACACTTTGGGCCATCTAAGTAAATTTTGAGAATTTAGAGAATGGAACAAAAATGTCGGAAAAGGTACTTTCAAATTATCCTTGATTTTTTGGAGAATGCTCCTCAACCTAGTGAAATTCGTCACCTTTGTAGCCATCATAGGTATCTTTAATTGAACGTCTAAGCGGATCAGATCGTACTTATATTTCCAGAATGAAAGTATAAATATTAAAATTTAAAAAATGTTGTTTTTATGTATAGTTGGTCGGCTATGTTGTTGTGTTGTCATTTATTTTGGTTTAAGACCGCTGAGCGCTGGTAATAGTATGAACCCTGATTTACGTTAAAAACACATTTGTTGCAAAAGTTCTGACAAGATGAGGTAGATCCCATACAAAATGTGCAGTAAATTTTTAGCAGCAACCAATGAAAGTCTCACTTGCCTTTTTACTATTTTGGGTTCTGCTGAAGACATCGCCACAGCCTTTGTCCTTAAATTAAATTAATGTCAATTTAAAAAATATTTCATTTGAATTGGGCTATTGTCCTGACTCAAGACCGTTTTGCATCTATATTTCATAGAATACAAATTTATTTACAAATGGCATGGTGACATAATCATGATTTCGAACATCAAACCCGTTTCAACATCAAACCCGGCCTCTTTAAGGAGATGAATCTCACAAACGAACGAGAAGCACAACTCACTTGCCGATTTTGCGTTTAAACAATCGCACCAAGTAATAAAGTACACATGCCATCTTACAAGCATCTCATTGAGTTGCATATGTAAGTATGTGTATATTCGATATTTCAATATTTATTTTTATTTGTACAATTCATTAATACATTTTCAGGAAATTTATTTATGTTATTTTCCACCAGTATGTACAAAAATTGTCGAAGTCCAGACAAGGTTTTAAAGTGATATTATATTTTTGTGGTTGACTGTCGCAACTTAAACTCAGTATTTCCTTAGATATTTGGATATATCTCCATTGAAACGCCTCCCGTTGTGAAGCCGTCTGTTCAATGGCAATTTGTTTCATCGCATTCTGATGTTGGCAGATGATACGAGCTCACGTGTGTGTGCGGTCTTTATATAATTTTTTAAGCAAACCGAAATCAATTAATAAACAAACCATTTTAAAAAAGTCAGTCATACTCGGTATTTGTTGCGTAACATATGTTGTGTGGATTACAAAAATCGATGAAACAGATAGGTAAGTGGAAACAAACATTCATAAAAAGGTTTTCCCTAAGCGCTGAAGTCAGCGGGTTTCCTTTAAAATATTAATCTTGATTGGATCATTATCAACTTTGTATTAATTATTTTCTACAGGGAAATTATATATATATATATATATATATATATATATATCATAAATACTAGCGTTTAATTTTGTAAAATGATACTAATAATTTGTATTATTTCTTACTTTTTTGTGCTATGAAATCATAATTAAATGGTTTTGAAAAAATAACAGCAACTTTTGAACTTTGTTCTAAATTTATCGAGATGAATAAAATAAGTTTGAGATAAAGAGCATTCGAGAAAACAAAATTATGCATAAATTCGAACAAAATAACACTTTTTCGAAAATAGCAAGGTTCTGACAACGAATTCTGAGAGATGACTAAAACAAGAATATACGCGTATCGGTGTTTTGAAAGTTAACATAAGCTTGTCATTTTAGAGTGTGGGCAATATTTCACACTTTTGCACATGAACTTTTTGATGAATTGGCATAGGAAACCTTGTGAACCTTAAATTTTAAATATCGGATGTGTTCAGCAATATTTTTTAAAACATTGCGAGGAACACTTTTGTGGTACATTGTAGCACTCTAGCTCCTCAATATAGGGACATTTTTGGTACTTTTTGTGCAAAGGGTAAAAACACCCCTAAACAGTGATTTAACGCGACAAAATGTTCTACAAAAATATTTGCCATAAATTGCTACTAAAAGTCTCTGACTGTACCAAAACTCAAAATTCAACTTAAATGTCACAAATAAATAAAAACTTAAATGGTGCTAAAAAGGCCCACAAAACTGAATTTTAGGGGCGTCGTGTAAATGGAAAAAATATTCTACGCCAAATTTCACTATAAGGGCTACAGCTTCCGTTACCTGTGCTATAGCGTGGAAATCCTAGTGAGTGCCTTGATGTAACTACATGAGTACAGACGAAAGCCATTGGCAGCAGTTATTTAGGAGACGAAGCAGCAGTAAGCGCAATATTAATATCGCAAGGATATTTAAATGCAATGACACCAAAGTTGAGTCCTTTTTAAAAAAATCAAAAATATTAAAAAATATATAAAAAACCCACAATTCCTAAAATGGGGAAAATAAATCCCAAACATATGATTTTTTTTGAAAAATAACATCCTTAACATCCTTAATTTCGATTGAGGCTAAAATATATGAGCATTGGCACCAAAGCTGAGTCCTTCTTATAAAAAATGTTAAAAAATAAATATGAATATTCTTAAATTCCTAAAATGGGGAAAATAAATCCCAAACATACGATTTTTAGAAAAATAACCTCCTGCCCTTAATTTCGATTGAGGATAAAGAGTCAAAAAATATGAACATTTAAATACATTGGCATCGTAGCTACGTACTTCTTAAAAAATCAAAAATATTAAAAATAAAATATAAAAATCCCACAATTCCTAAAATGGGGAAAATAAATCCCAAACATGTGACTTTTTAGAAAAATAACCACCTGTACTAAATTTCGATTGAGGCAAAAAATATGAGCATTTAAATGCATTGGCACCGTAGCTTTGTCTTTCTTTAAGAAACAGAAATGTTAAAAATAAATATGAAAATTCTTCAATTCCTGAAATGGGGAAAATAAATCCCAAAATAACCTCCTGTCCTTAATTTCGATTGAGGCAAAAAAATGTAAACATTTAAATGTATTGGCACCACAGCTTAGTCCTTCTTAAAAAATCAATTCCTAAAATGGGGAAAATAAATCCCAAACATATGATTTTTCTTAGAAAAATAACCTCCTGTCCTTAATTTCGATTGAGGATAAGAAGGCAAAACAATATGAGCATTTAAATGCATTGGCACCACAGCTGAATCCTTCTTAAAAAATCAAAAATATTAAAAATAAAATATAAAAATCCCTCAATTCCTGAAATGGGGAAAATCCCAAAATAACCTCCTGCCCTTAATTTCGATTGAGGAAAAGAAATATGAGCATCTAAATGCATTGGCACCGTAGCTGTGCCCTTTTATAAGAAACGGAAATGTTAAAAATAAATATAAAAATTCTTCAATTCCTGAAATGGGGAAAATTAATCCCAAACATGTGATTTTTTAGACAAATAACATCCTGCCCTTAATTTCGATTGAGACAAAAAATATGAGCATTTAAATGCATTGGCACCACAGCTGAATCTTTCTTAAAAAATCAAAAATATTAAAAATAAAATATAAAAATCCCTCAATTCCTGAAATGGGGAAAATAAATCCCAAAATAACCTCCTGTCCTTAATTTCAATTGAGGAAAATAAATATGAGCATCTAAATGCATTGGCACCGTAGATGTGCCCTTTTATAAGAAACAGAAATGTTAAAAATAAATATAAAAATTCTTCAATTCCTGATATGGGGAAAATAAATCCCAAACATGTGATTTTTTAGACAAATAACATCCTGTCCTTAATTTCGATTGAGACAAAAAATATGAGCATTTAAATGCATTGGCATTACAGCTGAATCCTTCTTAAAAAATCAAAAATATTAAAAATAAAATATAAAAATCCCTCAATTCCTGAAATGGGGAAAATAAATCCCAAAATAACCTCCTGTCCTTAATTTCAATTGAGGAAAATAAATATGAGCATCTAAATGCATTGGCACCGTAGATGTGCCCTTTTATAAGAAACAGAAATGTTAAAAATAAATATAAAAATTCTTCAATTCCTGATATGGGGAAAATAAATCCCAAACATGTGATTTTTTAGACAAATAACATCCTGTCCTTAATTTCGATTGAGACAAAAAATATGAGCATTTAAATGCATTGGCATTACAGCTGAATCCTTCTTAAAAAATCAAAAATATTAAAAATAAAATATAAAAATCCCTCAATTCCTGAAATGGGGAAAATAAATCCCAAACATGTGATTTTTTTGACAAATAACATCATGTCCTTAATTTCGATTGAGGATAAGAAGAGAAAAAAGATATTTTTGCAGCTGCATCTGTGGATAAAATTCAGTTTTTTTCTTATGAAATTGCTGTTTTGGGCTTCGAGAAATTATATTCTAGTGATCCGGTTGAAGGAATTAATGTAGTTATCTATTACCTGATTCTTTTGGGTTTATCAACATGAAGTCCTCCTTCCAATAAATATTGATTTCTAGTATAAATATCTCAATGAAAGTAGACAAGGTTGAAAGTCTGTTGAAATGCTCATAAATATAGGGAAATCTTAACGTTAATACTAGTTTATTGCCCTAAAAGCAGACATCCCGTAAGATCTCATCTCAAAGGACATCACCTGGACCATACCTCAAAAGTCTAAATTATTGTAGAAGTTGGCAGAGTGCTTTGTGCAGCTATAATACTAACACGAAGATCTATTGGATAATATTTTTAGCTAATATGATAGATATTTAAAGGGATTGCTCAATAGTTTTTGGAATTGGCATATTTTGCATTAATATGCCTTCATATATCATATTTATTTAATCGTACATAATAATTAAGTAGAGAATTAATATTTATTCATACTTTGGGACCAGTTCTGTGATATGTATCTACGGATCTATCCCAAGGTAGATACGTTCATAGCAATTTCCATCAATTTCTCGTAGGGATTGGACAGATCGGCTTACACTTTACTATAGCCCTCATATATATTTGGATTTCCAAGCCGAATGTGATGTTTTCACTCCCGGAGACAATTTTTATTATTATTATGAAGCAGAAAAATACATTTTTTTATAGAGAGTCACTTGTAGCACATTATGTAAAATTTATAAAAAATCATCAAAACGTACTTTTGTGAAAAAAAAAAACAAATTTAGTTTGAACATTGCATAAAATCTACAACAATTGAGATATCATAATAATATTATAAATGATATCTCTTCTCCGTAAATAATGGCTTGCGCTTTTGTTACATTTTAGTCCAGCAAAATGCCTAAATTCCCAAAGCGTGAAAAACAGTTTTTCTTTATTTAAATACCTCTCAATTGATACAGATATTTTTTAAATATATATTATATCTACAGCTTTGCTTTGTTCGGCGACTTAGAGTGAAATTTGATATAGGATATTTTTTCCATTTACACCATCCCCCTAAATTTAAGCTTTGTGGGACATTTTAGCAACAATTCGAAAAAAGTACGAAATTTACACTAAAATGAATATTAAGTTTTGACGTATTTCTGTCATATAAGTTAGGTTTTGAGTTTTGGTGTATTCACAGACTTATAGTACAATTTTATGGGACGTAATTTTGTAGAACATTTTGACCCTTTAGAGCCCTGTTTTCGGGGTGTTTTTTACCCTGTTACGCAAAAGGGACCAAAAATACCCCTATATTGAGAAGATGGATTGTTAAAATAGTGTACAAAAATTTTACTCGTGGTGTTTTAAGTAATATTGCTGAACACATCGTGTCCTTAAAATATAAGGATCACAAGGTTTCCTATGCCGCTTCAACATAAGAATGCATAAAAGGGGGAATTATTGACTTCCCCTAAACACTGATCTCCATACATAAACTTTCATAACGCCGATAGACGTATGTTCTTTTTTTACCCCCTCTGTCAGAATCCGTTGTCAGAAATTTTTAATTTTCGAAAAATTTAAAAATTTTTTTGTTACAAAGTTGTTGACAAAGTTCAATCTTTCCAATAAGAGCGGTTATTTTAAAAAAATAATCACTGCTTTTTATAGCTAATTCTAATATTATATTATTTTTTTTTTAAATAATATGATGATATAGTTGGGAATCATAACAACTCTTAGTATATCCATTAATCAAATATTTGTAAATATTGTTGTTAATTAATAACTTTACTACAGTATTAAAGATAATTTCAGGGTTCAGCAAAAAAAGGCGTTACAATGATAGATGTATTTTCTTTGGTGCAGCCAGCCGGACTCTTAACAAATTCATTTTTAATTATTAATTTGTTTACCCTCCAACATATAACTATGCTTGGAGTATGGCCGCAAAATCATTTATCACTCTCAGCGAGAGTGATACAAAAATACACATCGCTTTGCGTTCCCAAATAACAAAGTAATTAGATTTGTTTTGTTGCCACATTCGGCCGCTGATCACAATAAACATTTGTTAAACGCGCAAATGGACGCAAAACCAAAGAGCAACGATGCCAAAGAACAACAACACGAAGAAGAAACGCAGACACAAATTAAAAAAACATTAAACAAAAGGCCGCATTGGACCCCGTCGAAAACAAAAAGCCAGCACTTATAAATGATCCATCCCAATAAGTGTGGAGCCTAATAACGACACCCGAAATTAACTTTGGAAATTCTCACACGCAAGACAAAGCCCACGACGAAGAATGAATTAAACAAAAAAAATCACAAATAACATTTGAATGAAAAGTTACCCAAGAAGAAGAAGAAGAGTAAAACAGACAACTAAAATGGACATCAATGAAGGAAAACGTCATCTTAAAGTCAGCTTAAATTAAAATCGTACCACGCAAAACAAAACAAAAGACAACAAAAAACGAAGAACATTTCAAAACAAACATTTCTCATTCGGTGCTCTGCTCCCAACGTGAAATCAAAACCTCACCATGATGATGGACGGATGGCTGCCACGAAATACGAGTGGTACCTCCGACTGAGTGTATATTTTCTTCGCTTGGCCCTATAGTTACACTGTCGATACAGTCACATTTGATTACATCGGAGTGTCTCTTGAAGTTTTTTTGTTCTTCTTTTCATTTCATTTCATTAACGAAGAATGGGTAATTTTGAGTCTGTGTTGCTTAGCATCCATCCCCTCCCCACCACATTGAATGATTGAAGCTAACGAGCATCATTATGTATTGTTTCCTAACAGAGAGGAAGAGACACAGAGAGAGAGAAAAGCAAAAAGTAGCTGGCGGTACTTGTATTTCTGGATGCAAAATGGATAGATATTCAAACATTGGGTAAAGAGGATGGGCAGGGAAGTTTACAGCAAAAAAAATCAAGTATTTCCGTAGGAAGCACATGATAATCGCATCCACAAATTCTGTGCATATTTCTCTTTTGAGCAAGTTCAAGCACTCTATACTGAGGCGCCACTGATGATTACTCCCCACACACGATTCTGCTCTAATCCATTACCAAAAAAAAATAATTTTGAAATTCGGACGGGCACTACTTTTACTGCAATCAAACAGACGAAGCTGGAATACTGAAATTCGGAGGTTGCATCCTTGAAAATGCTTAGAAACGCAAAATGAAGGAATTTATCGAAATTCGTACTTTTAAAGGGTAAACGAGAAAAGGGGATAAAAAAGGTATCAAAAACACGGCTGACGCTGCAATCATAAAATTTCCGAATTTTCCGAAATTTGTACTTTTAAAAGATTAAATGGGATAAAAATGGTACTAAAGCCCATACCAAACAGTTGAGCCTAGAATTTTGAAATTCGGACGGGCATTACTTTTACATGTTTATCATGAATGCGACCAAGAAAATATTTTGCAAAATTCGTACTTTTGTGTGTGAAATTAGGCAAAAGGGGATACAAATGGTACCGATCAAACAAAAAGAGCTGTAATCATGAAATTCGGCGTGCTCATTCCTCGAAATGCTTAGAAACGTAAAATCAAAGAATTTTTCAAAATTCGTACTTTTAATAGGTAAACATGAAAAAGGGGATAACAAAGGTACTAACAACACGACTGACTCTGTGAACATGTAATCGGTGTGTATATTCGTGTTACAGCGTAGATGCGAGATAATAATGAATTTTTCGAAATCTCTGCTTTTAAGGGCTTAAAATGGATAAAGATTGTACCACCACCCTTTCCAAAATTCGTACTTTTTGGGGGTGAAATTGAGTAAAAAGTGATAACCAATCAATTATTTGTACGATTGATTTGTACGTCCCCATGCATAGAAACACAAAATAAAGGGATTTGTTTAAGAATAATAACAAATGGAACCAACAACACGGCTAAAGATAGAATCTGTGTGAAATTCTGACCCCTAATGGATCTTTCAAAATTTATACTTTTAAGTATAAATTAAAATGGCGATTAAAATGATACCCACAAATGTATCCTTATTCGATACATACACATAATTACTCTAACGTGCTGATACAGTGATAAAAATCGAACAAACCATATATAAAAATATATATAAAAACTGTTTGTTATATTTAGAAGTTCAGATTTCAAGTCATACACCGGTATAGAAGTTATGTTAATTTTACAAAGGGCGTGAGAAACGCATACATATTTTGTGATTATAAAAACATTTTTAGATCTAAAATTGCAACTGATTTCGACCGGTGTGTGCAGCATATATGAAAATATTGGCAAAGATCAAATTTCACATTATTCCGATCATCCTTATAGAAGTCATAACAGGTTTAATTTTACGTAATGGTGATTAGTGTGGGGGGTACAAGAAGGGGCGTGACAAAATCCTTCAACTTCATCAAATATCAAAACACAACTGGTTCCGAATATTTTACTAGGAATATGGACTATATCTGTGGGGGTAGTACCATAATCAATTCAACCATCTCCAATTTTAAACTAAGTCTGGGTAAAGTAATACTATGTTTAGAGTTTGAATAAATTTCTAACTCCCTTCGAGAGTTATACGCTCCTACTCTGTTCAGACGGACAAATATTTTTCTACTTTATATGATTTTTTGTAAGAAAATTGTTTCAATGTTTGTGCCTACTTAAATTAAACTATTGACTACGTATAAATTGATTATGATGATTTGTTCAAAGGGGACTAAAATTGTAGGATCTGGAATCGACAATTTGGTGTGAATGTACCTCTGAATACGTAGTTGCGCAAAATAATGTGATTTTTTTGTTTTGAGTGTTTACAAGCGATTTGCCCTGAAGAGTATATCCTTACACCGCATACGAAGTAGCGGGTATTTGCTAGTTGTTTTATAAATGTTGAAGCTGGAATCATGTGACACGAGCCTCCTAGCACCTTCCACATAAACAATCCATATATACATAATACATAAAATGTTATTCCTTATAACTTCCGTATATATGTTCTCTGAGAGTGCGGGTATATATAAGTCAGTTTAGCCACCTGTAGTTTACTTACTTGTTTCAATAGGATTTCATTCAAAATTTTCAAATTTCATTATATCATATTTGTCAAATAGAAGTCATTTTGTATCAATTGATTTCGTTAAATCGTTCAGGGGTTCCTCAAGGTAGTATTCTGGGTCCATTGTTGTTTGTTTTATTTATAGATGACATTTGTTCATGTGTTTGTTAAATGGTCGAAAGTTCTACTGTGTGCTGATGACCTGAAGATATTTTTGCGAATAAATTCAATAATAAAGAGTGATTTTTTTGAGGTTAGGATTTTCATGCATTAGTATTTGACAGATCACGTGGGATTTCAGACATGGTGTCAAAGAGAAAGATGCTCAGTATGCTTTGACATTTCATCATGAATCGTCTTACAAACGAACAACGCTTGCAAATTATTGAATTTTATTATCAAAATGCGTGATCTGTTAAGAAAGTTCATTGCGCGCTTCCATTTTATGGTCAGTTTAATCGACCCACTGAAGCGGCTATTCGGGCTATTGTGACTAAATTTCGCACCAAATTTACATTGTTGGACATTAAACCACCAACACGCTTACGTAGAGTGCGAACTGAAGAAAATATCGCAGCTGTATCGGCCAGTGTTAATGATGACCACCAATTTTCGATTCGTCGCCGTTCGCACCAATTGGGTCTCTGTTACTCAAAAACGTGGAAATGCCAAAATTGGACTAAGCGGATGGACCACCTAAGACGCAGCCGCGGTCAACATTTAAATGAAATTATCTTCATAAAGTAAATGTCATGGACCAATCTAACGTTTCAAATAAAGAACCGATGAGATTTTGCAAATTTTATGCGTTTTTTTTTTTTTAAAGTTATCAAGCTCTTAAAAAATCACCCTTTAGATGCACTTCATCTGCAGCGTGATTTAGAGAGCATTGGACGATGGTGCTCTGAACATTTTTTGGAAATAAATATATCGAAAAGCTGTCTTGTCATTTATTTTGGTTCAAGACCATAGGTTGTGCCGAAGTCTTCAGCAGAACCCAAAAATAGCAAAGAAGGCAAAGTGAGACCTTTATTGTTGCAGCTGAAAGTTGACTGCGCAGTTTCGATGGGCGCTACACCATCTCATCAGAACTTTCGCAACGTATGTATGTCTTTGACTTAAATCAGGGTTCATATTAGTACCAGCGGTCACATATTTCTAATGAGAAACGCTGATAAACAAAATATTCCACCGAACTAAGTCGACACACTAAAAATCTCACTTTGCCAATTCAATTTGCCAAAAGTTTTAAAGTATCGTTTCATAAATGTAGGAACCCTGTTTTTACGACTATTTCCTTAATGGGCGCCAATTAAATGTGATGGATGAAATAATTGACTTAGGGATTGTATTTGATTCGAATTTAACTTTTGTAAGGCACATCAACTCAATAGTCCAAAAAGCGTACTCTTTGCTTGCTTGGTTAAAAATTGTAAAGATTTTTCGGATCCCTACACTGCTAAATTAGTTTATTCGTATATGTCTCTTTAGGATTATGTCTCTTTGATTTGGAATTCTTATTAGGCGTCTCACTGTTCTAGACTTGAAAGAATAAAAAAAGTTGATTAATTTCGCTTTGAGATCTGTTAACTTTCCTCATCCTCAGCCCTCATATGGGGATACATGTAGGTTGATACATCTAAAAACTCTTATGAATAGGAGGATTTCATCATCATTACTCTTTATTTATAAGTTAGGGTCTGGCCATATTGATTAGTCGGGTTAGCTTGAGCTTTTAAATTTCCATGCTCCGTCCCGTTTTTTCTGTCATTTTAATGTTTTTGTTTAAACTCGTCATAGAACAAAGTATTCTCTGCATGAGCCCATCACAAGGGCATTAAGAGAATTTAATAATATCGCCAATTTCAACCTTCATATTAGTGATAAGTTAGTTCATTTTTATTATTATTTATATTTAATATATTTTTAGTTTTTAAGTTTAGTCTGTAAGGAAAATGTTATTTCCATTGACTTGAATTAAATTGAAAAAAAATGAAATTTAAGAAATTAGCATATAAACTATTTTGTTCATGAATAATCTTGAAGTCAATAGACATCCAGGAAACTATCAGTCAAATTAAAACAAAGATTTTCTGGTATTATATTATGACTTCTATTATGATGCGAAATTTGACATTTCGCTACAAATAAAATTAAACTGAACAGTCATCAATAAAATATTCAAAAGAACAGCTGGCTTCACTTAAATAGTTTACAAGTTTAATGTAATATTCCCCCTATTTTGGGTCTCTTCTAATTTATTCAATTAGGCAAAGTGAAAAAATACAAAAGAATTGGGGATTTTGTTCCAAAAATTGAAATAATCGTATACCGATTGATCAGCCACCCTTACTTTAGATCGAGTTTTTCTATATTTTTGTTAAATTTAAATATGTTGTTTACAGCACTCATATATTTTTATGAACTTTTGTGTGACATGCTAATCTATATATTTTTTGGTATTTCGTTTATTGAAATTTTTACATTGTATTTTATTTTAAATTTTATTCAAATTTTCTGTTTTATTTTTTTTTTGTTTTTCTTGTCGATGTCAATGTGTGTTACAAAAAATAACAACAGTTTTTAGTGTCTCTGTGTTGTGGGTTTTTGCTAGCAATTTCCCAACATTTGTCGCCAACAATTTTAATAATCATAAAAATTAATCTACATGGATATTAGGGTAGAATGGAATGGAATGTTCTGCTTTGGTAAAAGGAGAATACATTAAGCAGTTTATTAGGGGATCCATTTTAGTTCGGTGATCCATTGAATCATTGATGTCTCTAGAGCGAGGCTTTAAGAAGCTACAAATCGGACAGAATATTATAATATAGAGATCGTAAGCTTCTATAGGGGACACACAAAAATTGTGCGTGCAAAATGAGAGTAAAATCGGAATTTTAGTAAAAAATTTAGAAAAATATTTTTTGTTGATTTAATGATATTTCAATATTTTGCGTCATAAAATTGGCACACAGAAATATAATATAATATAATTTTTTATTAAAATTCCGATTTTACTCTCATTTAGGAAAAAACATAAAAATCGAAAAAATATATTTTGTTTTCTTTTTTAATAACTAATTTATAGCGAAGAACACAATGTAGATTCATACGAATTTTTTAAATCATTATTTTCTAAATTTGTGGTTAAATAGTTCGAAAGAGCCCTTTGTAGATTAAGTAGCAGCGTATTCAGTTTTATTTTATAATAGCTGGGATCTTAAGAAAGAGAACAATGCCTACACTCAGAAAAATATCATTCTTAAATCTGAGTAAAATCCATACTCCAATTTAGTTTAACAGTTTTACTCCAGTTTAGGTAAAATTTCCGTACGAGAAGGAAAATTAAATAGATATGAGTACACTTTCCTTATTTCAAAGCAAAATAGGGTAGTAAATTTACTTAAAAACATTTTTTTTTGGATCTAGTAAGAACTTCAGACAATTAAGTAAATTCATACTTGTGCGGAGGAAAATTTACTAGCGTTCAAAAAGAAAAATTTTTTGTATGGAAAAATTCCATTTAAGAAGTTTTTACTTTAAAATGTGTTTATTACTTCAAATAAAGTGAATGAATGTAATTAAAGTTATGCCATGTTCCTCCAACATTTAAGAATATGATAATTATAGAAGAATATAATATTATAATAAATACTCGTGTGTGCTTAGAAAAATACATGAATAGTAGACTAAGAAGCAATTCTCGTTCCTTAGCCGAGACTTTCTTCATAAGTACTTCAAATATTACTCAAAACAATTACTGCGAAGGCGCCTACCTAGCCTCCGCAGCAGTCACGGTGAAATATCTCAACTCTTTATGGTGTGAGTAAGATGAAACGTTTGAGAACTATACCATGTTGTAATTTTTCATATGAGTGTTGCATACTCTGAAGCGAAATAATTTATTTCAATTATCAGTATAGTCGTAGTCAGGCTGAATACAAATTTACTTGGTTTAAGGAAAAATTTCCGAAAATTTTCCTCAGATTGAGTATACATTTACTTGGCATGACTACAAATTTACTTAGTTTGAGTAACAATTTACTCGGATTGAGAAAAAAAATTGGAATATTTTCCTCAGTTTGAATGTAAATTTACATGATTTGAGTAAAATTTCTTAAAAATTTTCCTCAGATTAAGTGAAGATTTACTTGATTTGAAGAACATTTTTCCTCAGTTTGAGTAAATTTTACTGGCCTTGAGGAAAAGTTGAACTGGAATCAAGCTCAAAGCTTGTCATATTTTCAAGGAACAGTTTGTACTTGATGTGAGAAATTATTGCCTTAGCGCTATACGAAGTTAAATTTTCCTCTGTTTTAGTACATATTTACTTAATCCGTGGCATTCTTGTTTCTGAGTGTATGAATAAATTATTTTCATTTGTGACTACATTGTCTATCTCCTATGGTTGAAAAGGTTTAAATTTGAATTTCTTCGCAGCACATTTACAGCTTTTTTAGAGGGTTCGCTCAGAAATATATTGATATCACCCTAAATCATCTCCACAATATTGCTCTTTTTTCATTTTTTTCCATTACACCCTAAGGCATATGCATATTTTCTAAAATTACACTACGTGTGTCATATTTTTACAACTCACGAAAGCGTAGGTTTAAGACACACACATACTCATACTCGCTCACAAAAAAACGACAAGTCATACACCTGAAAAATAAACTTGAATTGTTTTTAACTGAATTGTCACCCTACAGCGTCACCCCTCCCCCTCCACCACATGGCCAGCCAACAATGTTAGTGGCCAAGCGCAGCCAAGTCAAGTGTCACAGTGGTCTGCATACACATATGTGTGTGCGTGTGTGTGTGCAACTATTTTGTGTTGTCATGGCTTTCAACACTTTCCACTTGGCTTTTTCTCTCCCGTTTCCTTCCTTTCAGACCAGAGGTAAAAGTGTAAATAATGGGGTCTTTTTTATAATTTTATTTTCTGTTTTCTATCTTCTGTTTATTGCTGTTGTTGTCGTTGTCGCACTGTTGTTTGCCGTACGTCTATTATTATGATTTCCATGGAAGCATTTAATGCAACGCCGGGCAATTACATCGTAAAGAGCTTGAAATTGACAGACTTTATGTAGGTACAAGTTTGTTGTTATTATTTCATTTGCTTCAGACGGCATCAGACAGCATATCATACACATAAGCATGAACATGTGTATATTAGAATGGGTAACGCGAAGGAAATGTGACTTAGTGTTTCGATTCGGTAATTGGAGTTGCCTTAAACTCTTGGCGAGAAGTATTTTCGCAAGTTCCGAACTATGAACTAAATCAAACAGCCTAGGAGGGTAAAGGGAAACTAAATGAAAAAAATATAATAAGTTCTGCTGAAGACTTCAGCACAACCTTTGGTCTTAAACCAAAATAAATGACAACACATACAACATAACAGACCAACTATACATACAAACAACAACAATACACACGAGGTACAGTGAAGACGGGACAACAACAACCATTGCATTGTTGCGAGCGATGCGAGCACATGCATAACATTGAATTGGCAAAGTGAGATTTTTAGTGTGTCGACTTAGTTCGGTGGAATATTGTGTTTATCAGCGCTTCTCATTTGTCATATGTGACCGCTGGTACTAATATGAACCCTGATTTAAGTCAAAGACATACATTCGTTGCGAAAGTTCTGACGAGATGGTGTAGCGCCCATCGAAACTGCGCAGTAAACTTTTAGCTGCAACAATAAGGGTCTCACTTTGCCTTTTTGCTACTTTTGGGATCTGCTGAAGACTTCAGCACAACCTTTGGTCTTAAAGCAAAATAAATGACAACAAGATTAAATAATTTAATCACTGATATTGAATATATTTTATTTATTTTTTATTTATTATGAATTACTATATTTTGGGTCCAGGAATAGAGCCCGGGTGACTAAGACCTCTGTAGCTAGTCATTGCAGCGACAGAGCAGAGCCTCTGGTGGAAATCGAACCCCACGCTGATAGCCGATCACGCGCTACCAACTCGACTACCGGGTCGCTCCTAGTGTTTGAATCTAATTTGGGATATATGAGCGCCGCACAGTGGAATATTTGCGTACAAGCTGCAGCAAAAATTAGAAGGAATAGTGCTAGGACCTTGAAATTTCGCACACATCCCTTATATCCTTAAATTAAATCAAAAACAATTTTTTGTTTAAATCCGCCCACAACCACGCCTACCTACCATGTAAGTTGAAATGAAAAAACGTCGCAAATTTCTTATTTTAATATATATTTGAATACAAATCATTAGCAGTGATTTCACATGAGTCAACAATTAAATGAAAATTATCAGTGTCACGCCCAACACCCAAATAAAAATTTTAGTTTTTTTACGATTTTCGAAATTTTTGATAAAAATTATCTTATTTTGGAATCGATGACAAAGGGCTATTATAACTTTATAAATAACTTAAGTTTAATATCGGTCCAATATTTACATGCGCTCGCATGCCATAAAACCTTACATCCCTAAAGTATGCTTTAAATAAATTTTCCAAAATACATTGACAGAGAACAACGAAGAAAGTATTGCTTCATTTTTGGCATAAAAGGTTTTATCATTTCAGCAATTAAATCGATGTTGGCAGCCGTAAGCAGAATATTCTTTTTAAAATGAACAAATAAGAAAATGGTTTAAAAATATTTGTAAAGGCCGAGGCAGCGGTCGGCCTCGCGAATATAGTTTTACACTGTAGAAAATTAATAATAATAAATAAATACTAACTTCAGGTAAACCACGAAAGCAAAAAAGTAATAATTCTTTTTTAAATGCAAAATAACACTTCAAGAACTCCTATTGTCTACGAACTAAACGAAATTTCAATACGATACATGGTTTCTGAGTTACATCCTAATAAAAAAACCTCTCTTATGATGAAATTTTCAACTATTTTGGCATTTACGAACTTTAAATACCTGCACAGCTTAAGTTAGCCACGATATTGGCAAAATCTTAGGGAATATGCTTAATAGGAATGTTCTTTGCAACATTCAATCAGTAAAGTCGAGATTTGGGCGCATGAAATTTGGCAGATTTTGCCGTTGATAACAGAGTGTGCAGCTGAGCCAAACTGATAATCCGTTTCTAAACTTTTCATACAAAATTCGTAAGAAATAGTTTATTTCTTTCTTGGAAAATTCAAACAAGTTTTTGTTTAAATCCGGCCACAACCACCAACCTAACTCACAAGTAACTTACAGTTATAGTTCTTACATTAATATATACGATAATATAAATTATTACCAGTGATTTCATTTGAGTCCATAATTAAATGAAAATTGCCAGTACCACGCCCAACGACCATAGGTAAATTTTAATTTTTTTACGATTTCGAAATCTCAAATAAAACTTCTTGTATCTTTTAAACGATGGTAACCAGATCTTTAATTTAAAAAATAACTATGGCTCAATATATCAGTTTAACATTTGCAAAAAAACAGGCGCCGTTCATTGTTAATTAATAAATCGTTCCCAATATCATGAGAAAGCATTTCTATAAAATTATGGACTAATTGCAACATGTGTATTTTGCAATGCATACTTTTAGGATTATTATAAATTAACTAAGGAAATTGTTGGTTGTGGGTCTTAAGGTACAAATGATTGCGAATATCCGAATGGAAGAAAAAATATTGTCCCTAAAGGTATGCTGTAAATTTTCGATTCTTCGAGTTTAAGAACTGCCCTCAAAATACATTAATAAATTTGAAGATTTTCACTAAAACGAAAATTTGTCTTTATATAAAACAAGTAAAAACGGCGTTAAGTTCGGCCGGGCCGTACTTTATATACCCTCCACCATGGATTGCATTCCACAGAGGTTGTCGATTTTCGTAGAAGTGCAGTAATATTACAGGAAAATATATTTTTTTAATATAAGCAAACCAAAACAAATAGAAATATTGAAAAAGTAATTTTATAAATAAATATAATATTTTATTTATTTCAAACCATTATTTATTTCAAATCAAAAAATAAATATTCTTATATTTATATTTTCAAAAAGCTTAAATACCATAAATATTGGTAGATAGTGGGAGCTACAGTTGGTTGTATTTTCATTCTATTTTAATTCCAAAAGTACAAAAAAATCCATTATCAGACGTACATAGTGCAAAATAACCTAACTTCATGATTCAACCCATTTTTGACATAATAGAAAAGGTACAAATTTGGAAAAAAAACTTTTTATTTTGCGTGTCTATGCAGGCAGAGGAATGTATACACCGAATTCCATAATTCCAGCTGCGACCATGTGGTTGGTACCATTTTTACCCCCCTTGACGTTTCTACGCAATTAGAATTTCATCATTCTAGCTGTAGTCATTTAGTTGGTACTATTTTTATCCCTCTGTACCATTGTATCCCTTGAAAGTACGAATTTCGAAAAATTCGTTTATTTTCCGATTCCTACGCAATCAGAGGAATGTATACTCCGAATTGCATGACTCTAGCTGCGGTCATTTGGTTGGTACTATTTGTATCCTCTTTTTCAATTTTAACCCCAAAATGTACGAATTTCGAAAAATTCGTCTATTTTCCGTGTCTACGCAGTCAGAGGAATGATACTCAGAATTTCATGACTCTAGTTGCGGTCATTTAATTGGCACTATTTTTATCGCCATTTTCATTTTAACCCCAAAAAGTACGAATTTCGAAAAACCTGTTTATTTTAAGTGTCTACGCAATCAGAGGAATGCATACACCGAATTTCATTATTCCAGGTGTAGCCGTTTGGTTGGTACCATTTTTATCCCTCCGTACCCATTGTATCCCTTGAAAGTACGAATTTGGAAAAAACCTTTTTAATTTTCATGTCTACGTACTCAAAGGAATGTATACTTCGAATTTCATGACTCTAGCTGCGGTCATTTGGTTGGTACTATTTTTATCCCCTTTTTCTATTTTGTCCCCAAAAAGTACAAATTTCGAAAAATCCGTTTATTTTCCGTGTATACACAGTCATGTTTACGTAGACAAAGGAATGTATACTTCGAATTTCATGACTCTAGCTGCGGTCATTTGGTTGGTACCATTTTTATCCCCTTTTTCTATTTTGTCCCCAAAAAGCACGAATTTCGAAAAATCAGTTTATTTTCCGTGTGTACACAGTCAGAGGAATGTATACTCCGAATTTTATGACTCTAGCTGCGGTCATTTGATTGGTACTATTTTTATCCCCTTTTTTCATATTAACCCCAAAAAGGACAAATTTTTAAAAATCCGTGTATTTTACTTGTCTATGCAATCAGAGGAATGTATACACCGAATTTCATTATTCTAGGTACAGCCGTTAGGTTGGTACCATTTTTATCCCTCTTTTCCCATTTTACCCCTTAAAAGTACGAATTTGAAAAAAATACTTTTATATCATGTATCTACTCAATTAGGGGAATGTACACACCGAATTTCGTGTTTCTAGCTGTTGTCGTTCAATGTGTACCATTTTTATCCCTTTTTTGCCCCATTTCACCCCCTACAAATAAGAATCACTTTATGGTGCAGTTTTTTGCTATAAGGGTAATACGCATACCAAATATCAAGCAAATATAAACAGACATATTCAAAAAACATGCTTAAATACGCTAAAATAGTAGGGATTTTTATGGGTATTTTTAGTCCTTGTGAGGGAAAAATTTTTCCCTTTGGGCCGATTTTGCCCCATTTCAATCCCAACCGATCTACGACTATAAGACACATTTATGGAAAATTTGGACGTCCTAGCTCCTTTCGTTTAGATGCTAGCGTGCTTTCAACAGACGGACAGACGGACGGACGGACGGACGGACGGACGGACGGACGGACGGACGGACGGACATGGCTAGATCGTCTTAGAATTTTATGACGATCAAGAATATATATACTTTATAGGGTCTCAGGTCAATATTTCAAGGTGTTACAAACGGAATGACAAAGTTAGTATACCCCCATCCTGGAGGTGGAGGGTATAAAAAGAAAATGAATATGTTACACTTTTTCACACAAAACCAAACGTCTTACGAAGTTACCCATTTTTTTCAGATTTCAGGAAAACATTGTTGAGCAACCTAAGATGTCTCCTATTTTTGCACAATTTGATTTGGGTTAAAAGCGAAAAAACAACCTGACAACCATATGGATTACTACCCACTTTAACATACATACATATCTTCGCTAAGTTTACGAATGCATTGCATGCGTGGAGTTGATGTATATGAGTGTGCGTATGTCAGAGTCTCTGTGTTCGTATAAAGTTTAGTTTGTTTGTTTTATTAAGTGATAATTGAAAACTTTTAACCTCAATTACATTTTCAGTTTTTGCTGTATGGCAACTCATTTGAAATTTAAATAATTTGCAGCCTTTCTGGAGTCTGTGTCTGTGTTGGAAATGATGTAATAGCAGATATTGTCGGTGTCTTGTTAAATGTGTAAGCATTCCATGGAGTAAGTCATGTAAATGTTTTGAATATATTCGGGCTAAGAAATGAGGCCCTAGAAGAAAAAACGGCATGAAACTCCCAAATTTCAGTTGGCCCAATGACTACTTTTTTGTTCGAATTCTATCAAGAACACTACAATCAAGCTTATTCTAAAAGAGGCGATAATATGCATCAATTTGTAGTTCATAAATGGTTATAAATTAATTTATTTAGACTTTAAGTGCCTTTATTTCGGAAGCCATGAAGCGTATTGGAATTTCACCTAGTTCATGGAAATTATGATTCTTCTTGAGAAAAGTAAGGAAATTTCCTAAACTCGTGTATCATTTTTCCGTTTTCAAGAGAAATTTTAGCTATTAAAAAATATTATTTTTTCTATTTTTTTTTTGCGGTTTTTCGATTTTTTTCAGTTTTTATGCTGTTCCTAAACCACTGTTTCCACGCGAAAGGAAACTTTGTCAGATTTGTAGCCGTCACGCAGAAAAAAGTATTCCACGGATTAAGTAAACGTGTACTAAAACTGAGGAAAATTGAACTTCGTACAGCGCTAAGGCAATAAGGCATTTTCCCATATCAATTACAAACATTTCCTTGAAAATAGGATATGCTTTGAACTTGCTTCTAGTTCAACTTTTCCGCACAGCAAGTAAAATTTACTCAAACTGAGGAACATTTTTCAGAAAGTGTAAAGTTTTTAAGAAATAGGAAAATTTTTAAGAAAGTTTACCCAAACCAAATAAATTTATATTCAATCTGAGAAAAAAATTCGAAATTTTTCCTCAATCCAAGTAAATTTTTACATATACTAAGTAAATATGTAGTCAAAACAAGTAAATTTATATTCAATCTAAGGAAAATTTTCCGAATTTTTCCTCATTTTCCAAGTACATTTTTTAAGAGGAAAATGTGTAAGAAATTTTGCTCAAACCAAGTAAGTTTATACTCAATCTGAGGAAAATTTTTCCTCAATCCAAATAAATTTATACTCAAACCAAGTAAATTTATATTCAATCTAAGGAAAATTTTCCCAATTTTTCCTCACTCCATGTAACTTTTTAAGAGGAAAATTCTTAAGAAAGTTATCCCAAACCAAGTAAATTTATATTCAATCTGAGGAAGCTTTTTCAGAAAGAGAAACATTTTTTAAGAAAGTTTACCCAAACCAAGAAAATTTATACTCAATCTGAGAAAAATTTTCGAAATATTTGCTCAATTTATACTCGATCTGAGGAAAATTTCCCGAAATTTTCCTCATTCAAAGTAATTTATTTAAGGGGAAATTTTCCGATTTTTTCCTCATTCCAAGTAAATTTTTTTAAGAGGAAAATATGTGAGAAATTTTGCTCAAACCAAGTAAGTTTATACTCAATCTGAGGAAATTTTTTCCTCAATCCAAGTAAATTTTTACATATACTAAGTAAATATGTAGTCAAAACAAGTAAATTTATATTCAATCTAAGGAAAATTTTCCGAATTTTTCCTCATTTTCCAAGTACATTTTTTAAGAGGAAAATGTGTAAGAAATTTTGCTCAAACCAAGTAAGTTTATACTCAATCTGAGGAAAATTTTTCCTCAATCCAAATAAATTTATACTCAAACCAAGTAAATTTATATTCAATCTAAGGAAAATTTTCCCAATTTTTCCTCACTCCATGTAACTTTTTAAGAGGAAAATTCTTAAGAAAGTTATCCCAAACCAAGTAAATTTATATTCAATCTGAGGAAGCATTTTCAGAAAGAGACACATTTTTTAAGAAAGTTTACCCAAACCAAGTAAATTTATACTCAATCTGAGGAAAATTTCCTGAATTTTTCCTCATTCCAAATAAATTTTTACTCAAACCATGTAAATTTATACTCAATCTGAGGAAAATTTCCCGAAGTTTTTCTTATTCCAAATATTTTTTCTAGTAGGAAAATTTTTAAGAAATTTTATTGAAACCAAATAAATTTATACTCAATCTGAGGAAAATTGTTCCTCAATCCAATTGGATTTTTACTCAAACTAAGTAAATTTTTACTCAAACTAAGTAAATTTGTAGTCAAACCAAGTAAATTTATACTCAATCTGAGGAAAATTTCCCGAATTTTTTCTCATTCCAAGTATTTTTGAAGAGGAAAATTTTTAAGAAATTTTATTGAAACCAAGTAAATTTATACTCAATCTGAGGAAACTTATTCAGATATAGAAACATTTTTAAGAAAGTTTACCCAAACCAAGTAAATTTATACTCAACGGAAACCAAGTAAATTTTTTTAATCTGAGAAAAAATTTCGAAATTTTTGCTCAATTTACTCTCGATCTGAGGAAAATTTCCCGAATTTTTCCTCATTCAAAGTAATTTATTTTAGAGGAAAGTTTTTATGAAATTTTACTCAAACCAAGTAAATTTATACTCAATCTGAGGAAAATTTTTCAGACAGAGGAAAATTTTTAAGAAAGTTTACCAAACCAAGTAAATTTATACTCAATCTGAGGAAAAATTGCCGAATATTTCCTCATTCCAAGAACATTTTTACTCAAACTAAGTAAATTTGTAGTCAAACCATGTAAATATATATTTAATTTAAGGTAAAGTTTCCGAGCTTTTCCTCATTCCAAGTATTTTTTTAAGAGGAAATTTTTTTTATAAATTTTACTCAAACCAAGTAAATTTATACTCAATCTGAGGAAAATTTCCCGAATTTTTCTTCATTTCAAGTAAATTTTTACTCAAACCAAGTAAATTTTTAATCAAACCAAGTAAATTTACACTCAATCTGAGGAAACTTTCCCGAATTTTTCCTTATTCCAAGTAAATTTTTACTCAAACTAAGTGAATTTGTAATCAAATTATGTAAATTTATACTACATCTGAGGAAAATTTCTCGAATTTTTCCTATTTCAAATTTTTTCTTTTAAGAGGAAAATTTTTAAGAAATTTTACAGAAACAAAGTGATTTTATATTCAATCTGAGGAAAATTTTTCCTCAATCCAGTACATTTTTACTCAAACCAAGCAAATTTATGCTCAATGTGATGAAAATTTCTCGAGTTTTTCCTAATTCCAAGTAAATTTATATTCCAACCAAGTCTACTCAGCCAGAAAAACAATTTTCTTTTAAAAAGGAAAAAATTTACTTAGATTATGTCAAATTTAACTAAAGCCGAGGAAAATGTTACTCAATAATTCAAATAGATTATTTTGCTTTCGAGTATGCAAAACTATTAGCGAACATCACAATATGGAATAGTTCTCAAACGTTTCAATCCAATTCTAGCATAAAGAGTTGAACTATTTCGCCATGATTTGAACTGGGATATTGTCCTGGCTCAAGACCATTTTGCAGATATATTTAATAGAATGCGCATTTTTTTTACAAATCGATTTATTACTTGGCTGCAGACTACCACTATATATACCCAATAAATGTTTTTTGAAGTAAATTTGCTAGCCTTTTTTAGCAAAAGTTCTATTTCTTCTGGCTTTGAAATAGGGAAACTGTACTCATATCTATTGAATTTTCGTTCTCTTAAGGAAGATAAATGTCAATAAGATATTTCCAAAATGAGTGCGTGCAAATGTTAGAAGTATGTTCGATGAAAACAAGAAAGAATAAATTGCTTAAAATCAAATTTATCAATTTAAAAAAATTGTGTTAATTTTATGAAACTTTATGCTAAAAGGACGTGACATTTTTTAAGGATATAACTATTCAACCATCTATTTTAATTTTTCTTCTAATCCTGAGGTATCGATATTGGACATTATGGAAGTAGAACAAAAATGCCAAAAAAGGTCCTTTGAAGTTTGTATCCTTCATTATTGCATCTTAAGGAAGATAAATGTCTTAAGGAAGACAAATGTCAGTACAACATTTCAAAAATGAGTGTATGCAAATGTTAGAGTTACGTTCGATGAAAACTGGAATTTTGAATATAGATTGCTTAAAATTAAATTTATTCATTAAAAAAAATTGTGTTAATTTTATGAAATGTATGCTAAAAGGACGTGACATTTTTTAAGGATATAACTATTCAACCATCTATTTTAATTTTTCTTCTAATCCTGAGGTATCGATATTCGAAACTATGGAAGTGGAACAAAAAAACCAAAAAAGGTCCTTTGAAGTTTGTTTCCTTCATTATTGCAAATGTCTTAAGGAAGATTAATGTCAGTACGCCATTTCCAAAATGAGTGTGTGCAAATGTTAGAGGTACGTTCGATGAAAACTGGAATTTTAATTATAAAATGCTTAAAATCAAATTTATCAATTTAAAAAAATTGTGTTAATTTTATGAAACTTTATGCTAAAAGGACGTGACATTTTTGAAGGATATTATTATTCAACCATCTATTGTAATTTTTCTTCCAATCCAAGGTATCGATATTCGAAACTTTGGAAATGGAACAAAAAAGCCAAAAAAGGTCCTTTGAAGTTGGTATCAGTCATTATTGCATATTAAGGAAGATAAATGTCTTAAGAAAGATATATGTCAGTACGACATTTCCAAAATGAGTGTGTGTAAATGTTAGAGGTACGTTCGATGAAAACTGGAATTTTGAAGATAAATTGTTTAAAATTAAATTTATTCATTAAAAAAATTGTGTTAATTTTATAAAATTTTATGCTAAGAGGACGTGACATTTTTGAAGGATATTATTATTCAACCATCTATAGTAATTTTTCTTACAATCCTGAGGTATCGATATTCGAAACTATGGAAGTGGAACCAAAAAGGTCATTTGAAATTTGTATCCTTAATTCTTGCATCTGTCTTAATAGTCCATACATAATTGTCACAATAAAACAAATTTTTCAGAAATACTTGCAAGTGTGTTTGATCTGAAAACATTTGTGATCTTGTGATAAAAAATATTTATTGACCCTGGATGCACAGTTTTATTTATTTATAATAATAATATATATTTTATAATTATAATTTAACACATTCAATGTGCGAGAAACATTTGTGAATACAACCCTTTCAGTTAGAATACTATCAGGAAATTTTTTTATAAAAATACTGCTATCTTTCCATACATATTTCATATCCCATTAATTTATTTTTATTTGTACAAATACTTTCAGTTTTCCAAAAAAAAAAATAATTAGCTCACAAATAAATACGAAACTTTTCACTTACCTTTTTTTAACGATCATAATCCAATGTGTGAAACCATGCAATGAGTTGTTGTTTTGGAGGGATGTGGAGTGACAAAGAAACAAATTTGCAATTACTTCCGCAAAAAGGATGCGGCTCAAACCAATTGGTGGTGGAAGGTGTCAGCAGCTGCAACAAATCTTATTTCGTCTTGCACACCGGCCGTAAAATTTTACTTTCGTTTAGCTTTTAATTACACACAAACAATTTTTTCGTCGGCTTAATGAGAATTTTTAAGGACTTCTTCGTCAACACAGGTCTATCATTAAACACACGGCAGCGGCGGCGGTGGCGTTATACACTTAAGAGGTCATCTCGTGAAATGACATTTGTTTAATAGGTAATTAAATTGTGTTTTGCTCCTTTTAATTACTCTTTACTTTTTGTTAGCACTTTTTCGGGGGGAAAATGTAAAGAAAGACAAGAAAAGAAAAATGGTTGGCGGGGAGTTGCTAATTTTATTGGTTTTTATTTTGTGGGGGATGTTGGGGGTTCCATATATTTATTTATTTTTTCACTTTCTTGTTGTTGAATGTTTCAATTACTTTTGCTGGACTTTGGTTTTATGACTTGCTTTTGTTTTTATTATTCGTTGATGGCCAAGGAGGTGTTTTTTTTTATTTATGTTTTCGTTCGTTCGTTCAGGTTACACTGCAATTTTGGGTGAGGGACATGGATTAAGAGAAATTAAGACCAACATTAAATACAAAATATAAAACATAAAATCAATACATTACAAAACCCCACAGCTCAAGAAAACTATGAATGAAAGTTGGGGAATTCTTTCCAGGGTTGGGAGGTTGGCTGTCGAAATCACTGCAATTTTTAACACAAACACTCGGGAGATTTTGCTTGGCGCCGCTAGGCCGTAATCAGTTCCTAAATATTCAGTGAAATATTCGTGGCACCCTAGTTTTATTAATTTTCCTCGATTATTTTTATAAAATTTATTTCATGGTCCACGCCCCTTGACTCTTTTTTTTTGCACTTAATTTTTTCTCACATTTTTTTTGCGGGGGGTTTTTTGCTTGGCACACGCACACCCGAATACACTCAAAGGACACGGACACAGCCCCGCACACACGGATTCACTCACATTTACTGGGCACAACACTCCGAGGAAAAAATTCTTTTCAACATTTTTTTTACACGTGACACACAATTTCATGTAGAGGTGATGTTTTCGCATAAATAGCATAGAAAAATATATAAAACAAAGCACAAAACATAAATAAATAGTTCATACACAAAAACAAATGTAAAATCACTAAATCGTTTCACACAAAATTAATAAAAGTTTTATTTTTCTTTTAAATCACCAGGACTCACAGTCAGTTTACGCTGCCAAACGATATTCTATTCCGTTTCGGTGTTATTTTTTCACATTACCGTCGTCTACACTTTGCCTAAATGCTTTAACGTGTTCCTTTTGGGCACCACCGTGCTGTGCTATGCTGTGCTGTGTGTATGTCTCCAATTCTCCGTGTCAGCATTTCACCTCGAACGGAGAGCCTGTGTGTTTGTGGAGGCTCCAACGTGTTCTGCTCCGGCCTGTCCGTCGTCGCCGTAGAGGCGACATAACGTATCTCTAGTATCTCATGTCCTGCCAACTCTATATGGATTTTTCTCTTTGCCCATTGTGCACATTTTTCTCTTAAGCTTCATCTTCGGTGCAACTTTCGTGAGAGTGTCCTGCACTCTTTGTTGAAACTTTTGACTCTCGCGCTCTTCTGCTCTCTCTCTGCAGTCGCAACGAGTCGAAAAATCATATGGGCCATTTGTGACATTTGTTTGCAGCTGATTCGTGTAGGGGTCCTTGTTGTTGCCGTTGGAAGTCGAAATGTGAGGTTAGATTTACTTCACTGCTGTACAATTATGGTGTGGTGCAGGAAAACCTCCTAAAAAAAATATGTTTATGCCGGTTGGAGAAGAAGGTACATTTCTAACATGGAACACATCACAAGGACAAACACAAACAGGCCTAGTTAGCCTTGCGTCGCATACCCTCCCTTATGGATCCTAAGTTTGGCATAAAGTGCAGGGTTGTGATTTCAGCAAAGCCCATGCATGGTAAAGGATAGCGATTCCGACAAATGTAAAATGTACTTATAAATGCTAGTTAATAAAGTTAAATTAGGCTGAAGTCCCTAAAAAACTTGTTCGGATCGCAGATCTCAATACTGGCCCTACTAAATGCTAGATGCATAAACAAGTCCTGGGAAACTAACTAGTTACCTTCAGATCTCAAAACGGATCCTACTAAATGCTAGCTGAATAAACTGAAATTATGTTGAAGTCCTTGGAAAGTAGCTAGTAAACTTAAAAACTTGTTCGGAATTTGTTTGGCCAGTTTACATCATTAGCTTAATTAGAACCGTATAAATGTGTTGAAGTAACGAATATGAGATGGACTTGCCCCACTTCTCTGGCCCATAAGAAAATGCTTGCAATGAGTCCAATGTGGTATAGCCAGAAATTATCGATGTCAATATGAACTGAAATTCTATTGTAGAAGTGTAGATCTTTTGGTAAAGAACATGGCAAAAGAGGCCGAACATCTTAACCGAGACACTTCCAACTGTGTTATTGATCAACTTTAATATGAGAAGGCTTTCTTATCCCACTTCTGTCTGGCTTATAAGAAAGTGGCTATAGAACTTTCTAACTAAAATATAGTTAAAAAGGATTCAAAGGTATAGCCTCAAGTTATCTAATCGCAACATAATAAACATAATTCTATTGTAGAAGTAATGATCTTTCATATAGTTTGTGAAGAGCATGCAAGAAGAGGCCGAACCTCTCAACTAGAACCGAATTAACCGAGACACTTCCAGCTGTGTTATTGATCAACTTTAATTTGAGAAGGCTTCTTATCCCACTTCTGAACTATTAACAAAACATCAAAATATGAAATGCAAACCTATAATTGAGTTGAAGAAATTAATATGATGTCAATGTCTGTTTTATAAGAAATTAGCTATAGAACTTTCTAACTAAAATATAGTTTCAAATGATTCGAAGGTATAGCCTCAAGTTATCTAATCGCAACATAATAAAAGAAACTAAAAATTCTATTGTAGAAGTATAGATCTTTCATATAGTTTGTAAAGAGCATGCAAGAAGAAGCCGAACTTCTTAACTAGAACCGAGTTAACCGAGACACTTCCACACGCTGTGTTGTTGATCAACTTTTATTGGAGAAGGCATTGTTATCCCACTTCTGAAAGTAGCACCGAGTTATCCGACACTTCCAGCTTGCGTATGTAGTGTTTGAAGTACTGAATATGAAATGATCATGTACCACTTCTCTGGATTAAAGGAATGTTTCTCGAAATATTGGATGAAATGATTCCAAGGTATAATTGAGCATAGCCTCAAATTACCAATAGTAATTCTATTGTGCAAGTCATAAATTTTCTAAAGAGCTTGAAAGAATAGGCTACATCCCTAAACTAGTACCGAAATATCAGGCAATTCCGGTTGATTTGTAGCAGCCATTGTTATCCCACTTCTGAATTCATAACAAAATCGTTCTTATTCATCATTATGGTATTATGTTCGCAATGCACTCCTTTGCAAATGATTACTAATATTCATTTCTAAGAATAAAAGTATTTTCGAATGATAAATGTTTTAAATTGTAATAGGCTAGGTTCTGTTATTGACTCGATTTGAAAACTGTGCGCTTTTTAGGCCCCTACACTTGAGTGTAGTTCGAAGAAATGTATGCATGTCATTGTTAATGCCTCAAAGCCAACCCAAGTTTTTCGAATCAAAAATTCATTCGTCCATCTCGTGAAGGATCTAACTTACAAACATTAAAATGAAATCTAATTTCAAACTAAATCAATTCACATATTCGGTACTAAAGAAGATAATTCGACGAAAAAAGCTCCAAGTCATTGTTGATGCCTCAAACGAATCCCAAGTTTCGGAAATTATATTTAAGGTCTACACTTCAATGGATACTTCGACCAAATTCCCCTCATGCACAATGGATCCAATAGGGTCTCCGAGTGCACGGATCGCGTAAGCTTTCTGGTTCTTTAAACCTAACTTCCCCAAGATCCAAAGGGAAATGCAAATTTGCTTAATTATTATTATTTTGCGCAACCATCACTCAGGGTATGTCCCCTATAAATGCAGTTGAGTTGGGGATAGGGTTGATAAGGAAGATTGGAAGGAGAAAATAATATCATAACGGGTAATATATCTGCCGAAAGTCGGAAGTCCACATATCGATAGCGAAGAACGAATTTTGTGTAAACTATCCAATCGACAATAAATGAGTGAGAGTTCCTGGAATGTTGCATATCTCTATCGAATATTCTCACTTCCGGGTTGAGATCACGAGTAGCCGAAGTACAAACACCAAGAATGGAGCGAACAACGGCACACATCCCACATTACGACGATGATCAAGGAAGACAATAGAATTGGATATTCTGCAGTCACCTATCAACACCATCACCCTCCTATGGACACGATCAATTAGCTCCAAAGAAGATCTTGTAGCATCCGACCGTATATGGCGGTGGTATTCCACCTTGGGCCCCATTTAGGTAGTGTAGATATTGACATGGTCAGAGGAAGCGAAGTCCTTCTTACACCGCTTTAGATCTGAAGGGTTTCCATCGAAAGTCGGGTATATACCGATGGCATTCTTGGTATGGATTTATTCCCATCTGCAATGCATCTCAAGGTACTCATCTTTACTTATGTTGGTCTAGTACATTAATTAGCAAATATTATGATTCCATGCTATCCAAGACAAATATGCAAGGAACTTGTTGCAAGTTCAGAACAAGTTCATGGCACAATACGGTCCAAGGTGTTACTGTCATTGAATCAACTCGATAATGTTCCATCCTGACGTATTCGACAAGTTCATGGCACAATACGGTCCAAGGTGTTACTGTCATTGAATCAACTCGATAATGTTCCATCTGGACGTATTCGACTTCCCATGATCACACTGGCACGGGGAGAAATCAATGCGCAAGTCAATTTTAACTGATTTTCACAATCCCTGGTAAACCTGAAGTTGACTTATATTGCCAGTCAAACTGATTGAGTTATTATGTCGGTCTGATCACTGTCCAAATAGTGAGACTAATTTTTAGATGTGAACTTAATTGGCTTCTACATGTTTGTTGTTCAAATCCCAGAGAACTGACTTGGCAGATTAGGAAAGACTCTACAAGATACACAGGAACTTGCTTGCAAGCAGCAGCTCAAAGAGAAGGCACTGGTGCTGTAGAACAGCAGGTGGACGGACTTAGGCATGTGAGGGTGATCTGTCCAAAGAATGATATGAAGAGGACTAACTACCTTTTTTCTTGCTTTGAGGCTGGACATCGAGTCAAAACACTTTTGTAGGAGCTGTGGGAACGAGGAGGAGATTGAAAGCGTTGCACATCTTCTCAATCTCTAACCAGTCGTGGTTAATAGACGTTCAGTGACACCGGGTTTTGTTTCTTCGAAAGCTTCTGCGACTTGGCCAGTATAGATGTTGGCAAGATAAGGGGTTTTGTGAGTGACACAGGTTGATTCCAACGAGGAGCAATAAGAGCACGGTGTATCAGAATGAACCTTTGCCAGTTTAAGTCAGTCAGATGTTTACTTTTTGACTATAACCAAAAACCTAACCTAACCTAGTTCTTGGTTAGGATCATTGGTCCCTCGATCATTTGAAAAATAGGATAAAATTATAATTTCTAAGAGCTTTCACTGATCTCGCCCAAAAAGCAAATGATCTTTCAACATTATCGAAGCATTATTTTCTATGATCATAAAAACTCACAAATAGAAAGAAAGATGAATATCCATAAGACGATCGATTGCTTTAAGAAATGTTGGGCTGGGGCCTATTCCTGATACTTTTCCAAATATCAGCCCTCTGTAGGGCTACAATTACAATTCGTGGGAACTTTTCTAAGAATTTTCACTGATCTCGCCATAACTTCGAGTGATCTGCCAAGTTTATCCAACTAATGTTTTATATCCTAGATCTTCACTACGATTTTTAAACATTCTCGAAAAGAGAGAGAGAGTTGGATGTCCATAAGACGACGATATCCTATGACAAATCAATCGGATGAAATTACAATTCGTGGGAAATATTTCTAAGAATTTTCACTGATCTCGCCCTGATCTCTCAAGTGATCTGCCAACTTTATCCATGTGTTGTTTTGTATCCTTGACCTTTATTATGATTATAAAATTTCACGAGCAGAGAGAGAGAGAAAGAGTTGGATAACCATAAGATAATAATGTATCGATTTTCTAAGAAATCTAGGGTCTAACTGCCTAGATCAGAATGTCTCTCTCTATATATATTATTTTTAAAGATAGAATTTGTGCTATTGTCCTCCCCCAATACATTTCGCATCTCCGTTTTTATAAAATGCATATTTAGTGATTATGTGATCCTAATGTTTTTTGTGTTCTTTGTTAAATATTCTCAAATTATGACTCCCTAGTTTTCGATCCTTCCATGCAACCTTGTCTGACAATGTCAAATCAGCTGTTCACTATGTCAAACAGAGGTGAGGTGGAAAACCCAGGGAATCTCTGCAAAAGCCAAGGAAAAGCGCGCACACACGAACACACACACACTTCCATATATATAAATTCTGCATAAAATTCCAGCTCAGGCTCAGGCACATAATTCAGTACTCCCCGAAAAATTCAATGTAAAAATGTGCAGACTCTCAAAATTATAAAACAAAACGGAACTAGGAAAACTCGTTTATGCTCTTTCCTGGCTCTCTCTGTGTTTTTTTTTTGTTAGTTAGGCATCAAGGAAAGTTCCTAGTGAGATAGAGAGTAGAATCTCTGTGTGTGGCTCTCTCTCCAACCCTGTGTGATTTGGGCTCTCTGTGCCACTCTCTTCGCTCACCCCCTTTTCTTTGTTGATGCCTGATTTTGTTTTTTCTTTTCCTTTTACTTTAATAGAGTTAATACCAATGTTTGACACATAAGGCGCCTGTCTGTATGGTAAAATGTCAGGTTATTTTTTCATGAGTGTGTGAGTGTGTGTGTGTTCTTTTCTCGATGGCCGAATTGTTGTTGCTGCTGCTCCTTCGGTGCCTTCTTGCTGACTTGCTTGTATGGTTGGATGTAAGTATGTATGTCTGTACATTGTACATGCAAGCTGTGAGCTGTGAATTTGTATAATATTGAATGTGTTCTACATATACGGACGACGTCGACGACGAAGGCGAAGGCATCGACGACTGCGATGACGACTACGACCAAAAAAAGGCAAGTACACGTTCTGGTCGTTTGTTGTAGGGGGAGGTGGGGGGTGGTGTGGATTCGTTCGTACGTTCGTTCGTTCTTTGCTGAGTTTTGTTTTTGGCTGTAAACACAGTGATGTTGTTGATGGTTGCTGTTTAGGCTGTACGTTTGCATGGGTGTGTGTAAATGTGTGTGTGTGTGCGTGCGTGTGTGTACTGAAAATGGTTTGGCAATTCCTTTTTGTGTCGCTGTGTGCGTGTTTTCCAGTTTTCTTTTTAGCAGAGAACTCGAAATCGAAACAAACAACAGAAATGCCAATACTGGAATTTTTCAATGTTTGTCTGTATGTATGCAGGCAAGTGTTATGCTGATATGTACGTTTGTACGTATGTAGGGAAGTATGAGGCGCTGTGTTCTGTTCTGAGCTTTGGCTGTTCTTGCTGCTGCCGCTGCTGTTATGCTCTGTGCTGTTTATGCAGCTCTTGTCCTGTCCGTCTGCCCGTCCTGTGTGTGCCAAAGATGACGGCTGCTTATGTTCCTGCTGCTGCTGCTTCTGTTGCTGCTGCGGCTGGCTTTGCCTCCTGATGGTTAATTTTTCGTGTTGTGTTTTGTGTGTTTCTTATAAGAGTGGCTGGGATATGGGAGCCATCGCAAAATATACAAAATTATACAGGCGCGCGGCGGGTGTGGTCCATATTAAAAAAAATGAGAAAATCCACATCAAAACGAAATTTCTATAACAAATTTAAGCTCGGCTGTTTCTTTTTTAATTTTTGGCTAAATTTTCCGCGTATCTCTGTGATTTTCAATATAAAACATTGCTGTGTTTTTTCAGCCAACCACCCCTTGTTTTTACGTTTTTTTTTGGAAAAATTTCCTTTACTTTCAAGGTGCTGTGCTGTGTGTTTTTTGGTTTGCAGTCACCCTGTTTTATGTTTTCATTTTCTTTTTGACCTGGTGTTTTGTGTATGAAATTGCACGAATCTGTAATTAACCTTTCAATTATTCCAATTTGATTTTGCTTGTTGTTGTTGATTGTATTTCACATATATATATATATATATATTTATATATATCACTACAGGAAAAACCACCACTTTTAATTTTTTTCACGGTTTAGTTTCGTTTTCCGTTTAACCGTTTTCGTTATTTTGTGTGATTTGATTATTTGTATTTAATTGGGAAATTATATTTTCCTTTTTTCTGTGTTTGCTTGGGTTGGCTTTTCCGTCGTTACACTAAAGTTACACTTGGTTTTGATTCTTTCTATATTTCTTTCTTTTTTGTTTGGTTTGAGAATCATCAACGTCAAAACGAGAAAAACGCACACGTTCGCTTGGCGAGCACAACAACTGAGAACTAAATTGCGGAGTGTTGAGTTTACACACAGGAACCTGTGCTGTCGGCCAGTCTCGCTGTTTGCCTGTTCAGCACGGAGAGCTGAGAGTGGTGTATGTGATGATGATGCTCTCTCTCTCTTCGTACACGAAGTTATGCGAACATTAACAAAAAACCTTAAACCGGTTAAGTAAGTTTTCCTCTACATCTGTGCATCTACCAGTCAGACTCACACTGTTACTCTCAAACAGTTTCCTTCATACGGGCTCTCTCATACTCAGCCTCTCACACACAAACGCACACACACCTTCCTATCTCTCCAAACTGAACGAAACCTTACAAAATCACGTTGACGATGATGATGATGATGGAGTTTTGTCACAGCTTTACAGTGCTGAGTGCTTGCTCTCTTTTTGCTCATTTCCTCTTCGAAATCGTGTAGTTTTTTCAGTTTGTTTGTTTTGGTTTAACATAACTGTTAAACCACAACCAGAAAACCTGTTAAAGATGCTGGGTGATGGTGTTGTGGTGTTGCCTTGTGTTGTGTTGGATCTCTCTTTGCTTTTCTTTATATTCTATTGCTGTACGCACTGTTCTTGTAAAGCCTTCGAAGAAACCCTTCATTCATTCATTACTTTGTTGTTGGGTTTTGTTGTGTTTGTTACCTGTTTTGTTGTTTTCCGTTTGTTTGGGGCGAACGCTACCTTCAACCCTTTCCTCAATTGAAGCCCGTTGGTACTTAACCTTCAGCCGATAATTATGAACAATTGTTGTGTTCAACAATTGTTCAATTCGCAACTACTAAAAGTCGTGTGAAATTTCCAAGATGAACTTCAATTCATTGAAGCGGAAATATTTATAGCCATACTCTGACGCACATGCAGAAGTAGTTGTTGACCTTAGTTAATTAATAAAATCGAAAATCCATAAATCTAACGTATTGCCGAGAATTCGAAAAAAAAATATAACAAAATTGGAATTTCTTCAGCAGTAATTATACACTCCACGAGAGTATTATGTCTTTGTGCATTTGTTTGTAACACCCAAAGGGAGATAGACTCATTGTTAATTATACCGATCGATTTAGAATCACTTTTTGAATCATCTATTGTTGTAAACAAATTACAGGTCGCAATTATAGTCCGAATTTTACAAAAATTGACACAAGTACATTTTGTGGATCAAGGATGAACGCTTTTTAATTTGAGGCATATCGGTTCAGATTTAGATATAGCCCCATACAAATGTCGGTTCCGATTTGACTCTTTTCACTCTAGATACCACATATTTTAACAGATATTCTTCAAAATTGGCGTAACATTTTACACTTCAACTAGAAACATCTGCGGTAAAAATGTGTTAGATCGGTTCAGATTTATATATAGCTCCCGCACAAATTTCGCTCCCAATTTGACTTTTTCCGCTTTATAAACCACATATTTTATTAGATTATCTTCAAAATTGGCAAAACATCTTATATTTAAACTAGGAACACCTGTGGTGAAAATAGATCAGATCGGTTCAGATTAATATATAGCTCCCGTTCAAATTTCGTTCCCGATTTGACTTTTTCTGCTCTAGAAACCACATATTTTATCAGATGTTCTTAAAATTTGGCAAAATATCTTATGTTTCAACTAGAAACACCCATGCTGAAAATGAGTCAGATCGGTTCAGATTTATATATAGCTCCCATACAAATTTCGCTCCCAATTTGACTTTTTCCGCTCTAGAAACCACATATTTTAACAGATGTGCTTCAAATTTGGAAAAACATCTTATATTTAAACTAGAAACACACCAAATGAGCCAGATCGGTTCAGATTTATATATAGCCCACATACGAATTGCACTCCCGATTTGAGTTTTTCCGCTCCAGAAAACACATATTTTAACAGATGTGCTTCAAATTTGGAAAACATCTTATATTTAAACTAGAAACACACCAAATGAGCCAGATCGGTTCAGATTTATATATAGCCCACATACGAATTGCACTCCCGATTTGAGTTTTTCCGCTCCAGAAAACACATATTTTAACAGATTTTCTTCAAATTTGGCAAAATATCTTACATTTCCATGAGAAACACGCATGATGAAAATAAGTCAGATCGGTTCAGATTTATATATAGCTCCTATACAAATTTCGCTCCCAGCTTGATTTTTCCTTCCCAGAAACCACGTATTTTCATCGAATTACTTCAAATTGAGAACTGGAAGAAACTACTGTGAAGTTGGTCACTTCCTTCCATGTTTGGATAAAGTTTTGATACAAATATTATTTTCGATTTGACAAATTGAACTAGGACATATCAGCCTATGATTAGGAAACATACAAAAATTCTTCCCGTTTTCACTTTTATCCGAATTGAATTGTATTCTGATAGAAAGTGGAGTGTATCATATAGTCGGCCCCGCCAGACTTTAGCCTTTCCTTACTGGTTATTAATTATACCGATCGACTTAGAATCACTTTTTGAATCGATTTAGCCATGTCCGTCTGTTCGTCCTTCTGTCCGTCTGTCTGCCTGTCCATCTATTGTTGTAATCAAATTACAGGTCGCAATTATAGTCCGATCTTAAGAAAAATTGGCACAAGTAAGTTTTGTGGATCAAGAACGAACGCTATTTAATTTGAGGCATATCGGTTCAGATTTAGATATAGCCCCCATACAAAAGACGCTCCTGATTAGACATTTTCCGCTCCAGGAATCACATATTGTACCCGATTTTCTTCAAATTTGGCTTAACACCTTATAATCTAACTAGAAACTGCCATGCTGAGAGTGGGTAATGTCGGTTCAGATTTAGATATAGCCCCCATATAAATGTTGCTCCCGATTTGCCTTTTGCCGCTCTAGAAACCATATATTTTACCCGATTTTCTTTAAAATTGGCACAACATTTTATAATCCAACTAAAAACACCTATGGTGAAAGTGGGTAAGATCGGTTCAGATTTAGATACAGCCCCAAATCAAATGTTGCTGCCTAATGTTTAACCGATTTTGGCCAAACTATACATATTATATTTCACCTATTTCGTTCCATGTTTCAATATACCTCCATACAGATGTCCTTTCCGATTTAAAATTTTTTGTCCAGCACATACATTTACAGGATACAAAAATCCTTCCCGTTTTCGCTTTATTACCGAATTGAATTATATTCGGATAGAAAGTGGAGTGTATCATATAGTCGGCCCCGCCCGACTTTAGCCTTTCCTTACTTGTTTTTAGATTGCCAATGAAAGTATTACAGCAGACAGATATTGAATACTCAAAATTAGTTAAATCCGTAAATAAACATCATTTTGATTCGAGTATATTTTACATAAAAAGTTTTATAATGTATCTAAACTTGAAAACGATATAAAAAAAAAACAAGTATGGAAAGACTAAAGTCTGGCGGTGCCGACTATGTAATACCCTACACTACTCCCTGCGTATACACCTCGCTTTTATTACTAAACCCAGGTGTTTCATGTGAGCAATTTTATACAGAATTTATAGTTAATTCATCTTTAGTCAAATTTAACAAATATGATAAATAATTGATCCAATTTTCCGGCATACAAATATACATTAGAAATAGGATGAATCGGACCGACATTTGAAAGGAGGATTATAACAACACTTGGGGCCTGGTAAAAAAAATTCTCATTCACGGTAGGTATTCCTAGTTGAAATATATCATGATCCGATGTCAGACGTAGTTTCTAGAGCTGTATTAGAGTAGAATGGGGGTCCCATTTGGGTTATTCCAAAGCATTGACACATATATTTGACTTTGCATTCTTAGTTGAAATATAATATAATCTGCAAAATTTGAAAAAAAAATCCGATGTAAAGTTTGCGTTCTTAAAAATTAAAATGGGCCTTTTGTAAGGACTCTACATTAAAAAGTGGTTCCGTATAGATCATAGTAGGTATTCCTAGTTGAAATAGAACATGATCGGCAAAATTTGAAAAACTTCCGATTTAAAATGTTGGCCCTAGAGGGGTAATACTAAAAATGAGGGCCATTTGTTTGTTCCGATTTAAAATGTTGGCCCTAGAGGGGTAATACTAAAAATGAGGGCCATTTTTAGGGCGCTGCATTAAAAAGTGGGCCCCATTTGTAAGAGCGCTACATTAAAAAATTGGCCTTTATAGATCACTTTCAAAGTAGACATTCTTTATTGAAATATAATATTATCTGCAAAATTTTATCAAGATCCAATGTAAGATGTGGGTTCTAGAGGAATAATAGTGTAAACTGGGGGCCAATTTGTATGGGGGCTATATCAAAACATACACCCATGTGGTCTACTTTCCCGTGTGCTGTTTCTAGTTCAAATATAACAGGATCCTGACAATTTGGTCATGATCCCATGTAAAATGTGTATTCTAGAGCAGTAATAGTGTAAATTATAGGGATATTTGTATGGAGGCTATATCTAAATCAGAACCGAATTTCTCCAAATTCAATACCAAACATCCTGGGCCAAAAAAAGTAACTTCTGCCAAATTTCACTACAATCGGACCTGTAGAGTAAGAACAAGCATAGATGGACAGCAGACGGACGGACAGATTGACACTTAAAGGTGGGTCTAGCTCAATTATTTCTTGGTGTTACAAACATTTGGCACGAAACCAACTTATAATACCCTAGTCCACGATGTGGTGTAGGGTATAACAAGTAAAAAAGGCGTAAAGTTCGGCCGGGCCGACCTTTTATACCCTCCATCATGGATGGCATTCCACAGAGACTGCCGATTTTCGTAGAGGTGCAGTAACATCGGTCCAAAAGGGAAATTTTTTCCCTCACAAGGACTGAAAATACCCATAACCATCCCTAGTATTTTAGAGTATTTAAGCATATTTTTTAACGTGTCTGCATGTACTTACTTGATATTGGGTATGAGCATTCCCCCTATAACAAAAACGTGCACCATAAAGTGATATTTATTCGTAGGGGGTGGGGGCAAAAAGGGATATAAATAGTACCTATTGAACGACAACAGCTAGAAATTTGGTGTGTACATTCCTCTAATTGAGTAGACAAATAATATAAAATTGTTTTTCCAAATTCGTACGTTTAAGGGGTAAAATGGGAATTAGGGTTTGCATTTTCCCGTACTTTTTATTTCCCGGAAAACGGGAATTATTTTTTCAATTTCCCGGGATCCCGGTACAGCACGGGAAATCGTCAACATACTGTTTGCCATGAGTTAAGCTTATTTTTTCCAATGAAACATTCACATTTTTTTAAAGTAATATAAATATATATTTCAGAATTCAATTCATACATCTTTTCAAGTTTCAAAATTAATTAAAGATCAGATATTTCTTATTTTATTGGAAAATGTGGACGCAACGAAGAACGATCGTTCACATTAATAGTGAGTAGAGCATTAAATTAAATTTGTTCTTCGTCCTGTCGCTTCGAAAACTTTAAATTCTTTATTTTTGGCGTTTGGATACATGCCCAAAATCTATTTCTCCCAGATTTTATTTTTTTTCAGGAAAAATCCGAAGAAGTGGATTTTGAGTCTAAATCCGAACGCAAGTAAAAAATATTTTGTCATCCAACTGCAATATTTGACGTGATTAAAAGCTTGTGATCTAATTTTTTTTACAACATTTTTAATTTTATTATGCAAATGAAGGCATAAAATATGCGAAAGAATATGTACCATTTTCTATTAAATTCCCGCAGGATACGGCAAATGAAAAATGTGTGAATTCCCGGGAATGTTCCCGCCGGAAATCCCGGGATGCAAACCCTAATGGGAATAGAGGGATAAAAATAGTACTAACCAAATGACCGCATCTAGAATCATGAAATTCGGAGTATACATACCTCTGACTGCGTAGACACGAAAAATAAAAGTTTTTTCCCAAATTCGTACTTTCAAGGGATACAATGGGTACAGAGGGATAAAAAAATGGTACCAACTAAACGGCTACAGCTATAATGATGAAATTCGGTGTGTACAATGTACACACCTCTAAGACACGTAAAATAACAAGATTTTAGAAAGTCTTACTCTTAAGGGGGTAAAATTGGAAAAGGGGGATAAAAATGGTACCAACCAAATGGCCGCAGCTAGAATCATGGAATTCGGTGTATACATTCCTTTGACACAAAATAAAAAGATTTTTCCAAATTCGTATCTTTTACGTCAAAAATTGGTTGAATCATGAAGTTAAGTTATTTTTGCACAATGTACGTGATATAATGGATTTTCAAAATGTGTGCTTTTGGAATTAAAATAGAATGGAAATACAACCAACTATCTACCAATATTTATGGAATCTAGGCTTTTTTTAAAATAAAAATATAAGAATATTTATTTTTGGATTGACTTGAAGTATTATTTCGATATGTTGCTAGCCTTGCCTTAGAAGCGTGGTTTGAAATATTAAAAATATTATATTTATTTATAAAATTATTTTTTCAATATTTGTTTTGGTTTTGGCTATTTAAAAAATATATATTTTCCTGTAATATTACTGCACTTCTACGAAAATCGACAGCCCCTGTGGAATGCAATCCATGGTGGAGGGTATATAAAGTTCGGCTAGGTTAGAAAGCTGAAATACACCATAAAATGTTGTACCTAGGCCTTCGGCAAAATTTGTGTTGCATGCTGTTAACTGGCGTAACAAAACATGTGCCTCAAAATAATGCCACAATATAAATATTGTTATCGTAATGAAATGCAAAAGTTTCGCTTTGCATCACAGGAAGTGGCACCAATATTATATGGAACATGTTAGTTATCATATTATTCATTTGGTGCTATTTGTTGCAATTAACTCGTCCGTCCCACACTCTCATCAAAGGGTTAAAATGAAAATCATCTGTCGATACTTGAATCTGGGAAGGAAAAAACCAGTTAGTTGTTTGAGTAAAATTGTTCTGTTTTATTTTTTTTTGGTTCTTGTGGCAAATCTTGTGCAACAACTTTTTCTTAGATTACAACAACATAAAACAAGATACCAGTGCAAGAACACAAGCACACACGCACACACTAGTCTTGTTTGAAAGCCCCCTCCCTCCACCAGGGTGCTTCACACACAAATTATATTGAAATGTTTTACAAAAGAGATTGGATGGAGTACGCGCGCCTACTCCGCTGATGATTATTATGATGACGACGATGATGATGATGATGACTATGTGGAAAGACGATCTTCAACCATGTGGAAATGTGTGAACTTTTCATGTTTGCCTTTGTGTGGGTATCGAGTCAACTGAATATTACCTCAAGTTTTTACTTTTCATTGCAACGGGCAACGTACAGTGTTTCCACACCGGAAAAAATGTGTTGACAACACAAACAAACCAAAAACAAGTAAGGAAAGGCTAAAGTCGGACGGTTCTGGCTACAATTGCGACCTGTATCGTGATTACAAAAATAGATGGACAGGCAAACAGACGGATATTGCTAAATCGATTCAAAAAGTGATTATAAGTCGATCGGTATAATTAACAAAGGGTCTAAATCGCTTCCTTTTGGGTGTTACAAGCAAATGCACAAAGACATAATACTCTCGTGGAGTGTATAAAAAACAATTTTTTTTTTCACAAATTTGTGAGACTTCGCTTGAACCACTGTTTCTATTTGAAAGTGAAATTCATAACATTTGTAGCCTTCATAATAAATTGGAGTAAAAATATTAGAAGTAGCTTCGACGAAAAACGAATTTTTATTAAAAAATATTCAATTTAAAAAAATATCTAAAATTTAAAAAAATATAGAATATTTATGAATTTTTATTTTTTTTAAGAAATCGATGTTTTCTAAATTTTTTGACACTTTCATGAACCACTGTGTAAAAGTGAAACTCACAACATTTGTATTTGCATAATTAACTAGAGTACAAATATTAGAAGTTTAAAAAATGGTAATTTAAAAAATCTTAAAATTTGAACTGGGATATCGTCCTGGCTCAAGACCATTTTGCATCTATATTTAATAGAATGCAAATTTATTTACAAATGGCATGGTGACATTTCTATTAACTTGGTCTTGAGCCAGAACAATATCCCACTTCAAATCAAATATTGATTACAGACCAAAAAAATACAAACGAAAAGAAAAACTAAAAATAATCTTAAAATTTTTACAAAATATTTGTTGTGTTGCTATTATGATTCAGCAGGTCTCGGATACAAAAAATAACATTTTCTCATTTTTTTTCGAATTTTCTGAAGCACTATTTCTATGTGAAGGTGAAAATCTCAATATTTGTAGCCATAAAAATTAAATAGAGGGCAAATATTAGAGATACATTTGACGATAATCGGAATTTTATTAAAAAATATTAAAATTCAAATATAGTTATACTTTTTATGATTTTCTTAATTTTTTATTATATAATAGCGTGAAGAACTGCTTTAAAAATATTTTTATGTATTTTTTTCTTTAACCACTTTTTCTATGTGAAAGTGAAATTCAGAACGTGTGCATTAAAATAATTAATTAAGTACAAATATTAGAGGTAAATTCGACGAAAGACGTGGATTGCATTCCACAGAGGCTGTCGATTTTCGTAGAAGTGCAGGCAAATATAATGTTTTTTAATTTAGCCAAACCAAAACAAAAAAATATAATTTTATAAATAAATACAATATTTCTATTATTCCAAACAGCGCTTATATGTCAAGGCTACCAATACGTTTGCATATCGAAATAAAACTTCAAGTCAATTCAAACAAGTAAAAAGGCGTTAAGTTCGGCCGGGCCGAATCTTATATACCCTCCACCACGGAGTGCATTCCATAGAATTACTGATGGATTACCCGCCTGTCGACTTTACAAAGAAGTGAAGTAAGTTAAAATGTTGACCTTAAAGTACGACTTGGGAGAAATACTCATATTGTGCGTGTCTACGAAGACAGACGAGTATAACCACTGAATTTCATTATTCTAGCTACCAATTTTATCCCGTTTTTATCCTAATAGTACGAATATCGAAAGATATCTTTATTTTTCGTGCCTACACAGTCACAGCAATATACACACCGAATTTTACTATTCTAACTGCAACCGTTTAATTGCTACCATTTTTATCCCTATCGCCCCATTTTCCACCTAAAAGTAAAATTTTCGAACAAATCCTTTATGTTTCACGTCTACACAGTCAGATAAATGCATACACCGAATTTCATGATTTTATCTTCAGCGGTTTGGTTGGTACCATTTTTATCCCCTTTACCAATTGTATACCTTAAAAGTACAAATTTCAAAAAATCTTTATATTTTACTTGTCTACGTAATCATAGGAACGTACACAACGAATTTCATGATTCTAGCTGTTGTCGTATCAAAGGTACTATTTTTATCCCTTTTGTCCCATTTAATCCACTAAATCTTTTTTATACTTTTTTGTGATTACACGTTACTGGAGGAAGGTACGCAACAAATTTCAAGTGTATAAAATTGGAAATTTTCAAAAAAATTGCTTAAATAGTCTAAATATTAGGGGTATTTTCAGTCCTTGTTAGGGAAAATTTTTTCCCTCTGCGCCGATTTTGCCCGGTTTCAATCCCAACCGATCTGCAACCATAAGACATATTTTGGGGAACATTTGAACCTCCTAGCACATTTCGTTCGTCCTCTATCGTGCTTTCAACAGACAGACAGATAGACGGACATGGCTAAATCGTCTTAGAATTTTACCAGGATACAGAATATATATACTTTATGGGGCCTCCGTGGAATATTTCAAGGTGTTACAAACTGAATGACAAAGTGAATATACCCCCATCGTGGAGGTGGAGGGTATAAAAATAAATATTCTTATATTTACACATCCAAGAAAGCTTAAATACCATAAATATAGGTTGATAGTGGTGCTACAGTTGGTTGTATTTCCATTCTACTTTAATTCCAAAAGTGCATATTTTGAAAATTCATTGTCTCACGTACATAGTGCAAAATAACCTAACTTCAAGATTCAACCAATTTTTGCCATAAAAGTAAAAAGTACGAATTTGGAAAAAATTTTTATTTTGCGTGTCTATTCAGTCAGAATAATGTATACACCGAATTCCATGATTCAGCTGCGGTCATTTGGTTGCTACCATGTTTATCCCTTTTTTCCTATTTTACACTCTTAAGAGTACGACTTTCTAAAACCTCTTTATTATACGCGGCTACGCAATTAGAGGGATGTACCTCTGCCCCATTGTATCCCTTCGTGTCTACACAGTCAGAGGAATATATACTCCGAATTTTTGGGGGTTCAAACCCCCCAGAGAGGTTTCGAACATATACTTTTTAAAACCTTCTAGACTTTCTGCAAACAAACTAATTTTTCCCACAAAAAAACTCAAAAACGATGTCCACGTGTTTAAAATTTCGTTTCTACGAAATTCGTTTTTTCTTTGCGTCTACTTTAAAGTTGCGAAACAAAAAGAAATGAGTTTTAACTTACCAAAAATTTTTGTTATATTTATCACTTTGTACATATGTAACAAGTATTATTCAAAAGAGAAACAACAAATTCAGTAACTTGGATCTTCGTAGGAAAACGAAACTCTAAAATACCAATTATTTGGTTTTTTGGAATTAAAATTTCTAGTTGCTTCTTCTTGCATTTTATCGAATACAAAAAACTGTATTTCTGGCGGATGAAGCTGGAATCTTTAAATTCGCTGTGTACATCACAGAAAATGCGTTTTCTATACAACATTGCCAAGATTTCATGTAAAAAGTTATGGAGTTTACAATAAATCTTATTCTTATTTCAACATTCATAGTGATCAATTTTAAACATACAAAAGTGGCTATGAACCATCAAACCGCGAATAATAGGAAATTTCGAAAACTTATTAATCGTAGCAATTAGTAATCCTTGTTAGATTAAACTGTAGAAGAACGATTAATAATTTCTCTTCAAATTAAGGAGAAAATTTGTTTTTTCGCTCTCCTGAAAAGTTATGTTTTTGTTCATAGCCACTTATGAATATAAGCCCTCGATATGAATGTGTGTAATTTCAAGCAACTATTTAAAAAAAGTTATACACTTAGAGAACAAGTCTGTTAATAAAAGCAGCTGCCTATCAGCAGACACTTTTCTGCTATTACAGCTGTTTTTGGCATAACAACAGTTTTCTGCAATCTTACATCACCATTCACACTGCTAAAGAGTTTGCATTCTGCTAAAATTGGCTGTTGTTAATTAAAATATATAAATAGATAAGCGTTCATAAGCGAGTTTAGCTCGAATTTCCTTTTAACAACAGAAAATCTGCTCTTTCAGTCGACTTTCTGCTTTCTTTTACTGACATATTCCTTTGAGTGTACTGATAGATGGATTACTGAAATGCAATTTTGCCGACAATGTCTGTCGAACGAATGTATCAAAATATTTCTCGAATATCCTGGCAATAAAATATGAGTGGTTTCCAAACGCTCCAGTAAAAATTTCCTAAAAAGTTGAAAATTAACTAAGTATGAGTAAAGTTTCCTTCTTTCAAAGCCATAGTAGATAGTTCATTTACTAGAACAAGGGAAGAAGATTTACTTAAAAACATTTCTTTGGATCAATTACAACTGAGTAAATTCAAACTTATGTGGAAGGTGTCAAGGTTTTAAGTGAGAAAAAAATCTGAAATTTTTTGTATGGAAAAAATTCCATTTAGGAAATTTTAACTTAAAAATATGTTTTTTCCTTAAATGAAGTTAAAATGTTTACTGAAATTTATGCCGATTTCTTCATACATTTAAGTAATAATGTATAAGTTCATTCAAAAACATTTTAAATTGTTAAAAAATTCTTAAATATTAATCTAAGAAGCAATTCTCGTTCGTTTTCAGAGACTTATTTCCTAAATACTTTATCAATTATTCTAAACATCCACTGAGAAGGCGCCTATCTTGCCTTCGCAACAATCATGGAGTAATAGCTCGACTCCTTATGGCATAGGTATCATGAAAGTTTTGAGAAATATTTCATGTTGTCATTTATTGTATCAATTTTGCATACTCTGAAGCAAAACTATTTGTTTGATTTTTTAGTTAAATTGAACTTATTTTAATTTCACCTTTTTTCCTTGTATAAAATAAAATTTTCCTCAGTTTATGCAAAATTGTCATCAGTTTGAGTAAATATTTACTTGATTTGAGTAAACATTTACTTAGTTTTAGGAAAATTTCAGTAAAATTTTACTAAGATTTAGTAAACATTTACTTAGTTTTAGGAAAATTTTGAAATTTAGTAAAAAATTACTTGGTTTTAGGAAAAATTTACTTAGATTTAGGAAAATTTCAGCAAAATTCTACTTATATTTAGTAAAAATGTACTTGGTTTCCTAAATTTTAATTAATTTTAACTCATTATAGGGTTAATTTATTTATGAGTGTAGATGAAAACCCCCCCGGGAGAAAATCCTGCGCACGGGCCTGACAAGCAGACATATTGAGAAATGTGCTTAAATACTCTAAAGTATTAGCGGTTATTATGGGTACCAGTAAGTCCTTGTGAGGGAAAAAATTTTCCCTTTGGGCCGATTTCGCCCAGATTTAATCCCTACCGATCTAGACTATGAGACGCATTTATGGACAATTTTGACGTCCTAGCCCTTTCGTTTAGATGCTAGCGTGCTTTCAACAGACAGACGGACATGGCTAGATCACCTTACAATTTTATGACGATCAAGAATATATATACTTTATAGGTTCTCAGGTCGATATTTCAAGCTGTTGTAAATGGAATGACAAAGATGGTAGACCCCCATCCTGGAAGTGGAGGGCATAATTAATAAAATTAAAAAAATATTAAAAATTTTTTAAAGCAAAAATTATTAACAATTTAAAAAAATATATTAAAATTTAAAATAATATATTAAAATTTAAAAAATATATTATTATTTTTTTAATTATTTATAATATTCTGTGTTGATTTAATCATACAATTTTTTATTTTTTGTTTCATGGTTTTTTTTTTATTTTCACACTTCTTTCTTTGGAGCCACTGTGCCGGACCCTGCACGAAAGAAAGGGTTCCACTTGGGTCATAGCCGTGGTTGTTTGAGGGTTGGGGGGGTTCATAATGTATTGTTCTTGTTCTGTCCGTTGCATGATTAATTGTTGTTTAAATGTTTGGACACATTTTTTGGTGTTGACTGTGGCAAGTGGCAAGTGTGCGTGCGAGCGTTGTGCATTTTACAAATGGACATGGACGGCCGGAGCCTTTGCTCTGTGACCATATGGCTGTATCGTTCGATGTTTGGTTGGTTGACTGGTTGGCAGCGCTGCGTTTGTCCTCAATTTCAGTTTATGATGACGACTGGTGTTTGGTGGTGCTTAATCGTGTTTTAATCGTATACAATTAATTTAATGAATTGTTTATATGTGAATGACACAAATGCACACATACACACACATAGGCAAACATAAATTGTCATTACATTTGTTCGTTGTTTCCTTGTGTCATTGTATGTTCTCAAGAAATACCTGTAGGTATGTGTTTCTGTTCAAACCTTTGGAATTCAGTGGTCTCGCCAAGGTCTTCTTGTGCAACAATATCGCCGTTGTAGTGGTGGTGGTGCTGGTGGCTTGCAATGCCATATGGCCTATCTTTATGTTTTTTCACACGCGTTTGTGTGTCCTCCAGTTTTATAGGGGCTCATTTTACGGTTACGGTCACGTCCGTTCATCACCAATTTGGAGTAATCATATCTTAAATGAAATCTCAATGAACTGGACTGTTATTTCAGTACATGGATGTCCGTCTGTCCGCACATACTACCTGTGTGGCAAGCACATACATATATATGTATGTGTGTACTTGTGGTAACCAATCCCGGTAAAAACTCATTAAATGCCAGCGAGGACAGTTATGTGTCCGGTCAGAATTTAATGACGTGATTTTCGATTTGAGGGTATTGGCATAAATCACTACCAAGCTTAAGAATATCGATAGTTATCTTTCTATTTATGAACATTGGATACTACATAAGAAAGTCTTAGTTTCAACAATTAAAATGAAAACAAATCTTTACATTCTATAACTATGCAAGGGAATAACAAGTGACATTTAAGAAATGGCTAAAGCCAGGTTGGGTCTACTCTATGATGGCCCTGCACTTTCCAAATCTAAAAGATAATTAAAACAAATAAGGAAAGGCTAAAGTCGAACGGGGCCGACTACATGATGATACCCTCCACTTTCTATCCCATTACAACTGAATGCGGTAAAAAAGTGAATCGGGAAGAATTTTTGTATCCTGTAAATTTATGTGTTCGACAAAAAATGTTAAATCGGAAAGGACATTTGTATGGGGGTGTATTGAAACTTGGAACGATATGACCCGCTTTCACCATGTATGTTTTTTGTGAAATATAATATGTAAAGTTTGTCCAAAATCTATTAAACATTTGAGAGCAACATAACTAAATCTGAACCGATCTTACCCACTTGCACCATAGGTGTTTTTAGTTGGATGTTGTACCACTTTTAAAGAACATCGGGTACAATATGTGGTTTCTATAGCGGAAAAAGTCAAATAAGGAGCAACATTTGTATGGGGGCTATATCTAAAACTCAACATATACTGCCCACTTTCAGCAAACACAGAAAAAATGTTTGCCTCTAAAATTCCAATCACAAATTTTATTGCAGAAATCTAAAAAGCTGATTACAAATGTAATCGGAACAGTTAAAACTTTCATTGAATTTATTCCGTATATTTCAATCACAGCTTCCACAGAGAATATTAAAAAACGGATTAAAACAGTGTTTTCGTTTCATTTTTATCATTTCTTAGAAAGAAGTCGTGGTTAACGCGAAGCCGCCTTTTAGACAGTCGACTTAGTTCGGTGGAATATTTTGTTTATCAAATTTGGCACAACATCTTATAATCCATCTAGAATAGAATCCAACTAACAACACTTATGCAGAAAGTGGGTAAGATCGGTTCAGATTTAGATATAGCCCCAATACAAATGTTGCTCACGAATCTTTAACCGATTTTGGTCAAACTTTACATATTATATTTCACCAATAAACATACATGGTGAAAGCGGGTCACATCGTTCCAGGTTTCAATATACCCCCAAATGTCATTTCCGATTTAACATTTTTTGTCAAAATTCAAAAATCCTTCCCGATTTCACTTTTTTACCGAATTGAATTGTAGTGAGACAGAAAGTGGGGTGTATCTTATAGTAGGCTCCATCCGTCTTTAGCCATTCCATACTTGTTGGGGAGATGCCCATATGTCCAAACTTTGGTATAACCCAAATGGGGCCCCACTCTGCTCTATTACAGCTCTAGAAACTACATCTTATCACATTTTGCAGATCATTGTATGTTTCAACTAGGAATACCTACCGTGATTGAGAAATATATAGGCGCATGTTTCGGCACAGGTCTCAAGTGTTATTATAGGCCCTCTTCAAATGTCCGTCTGATTCATCCTATTACCGCTGTATAATCCGTATTTATCATTGGATCTTGATAAATTTTTCCATATATATTTATTTACTTAACTCGGAATATCTGCTGGAATATTGGATCAATTACTTTATTATATATCATATTCATTAAATCTGACTAAAGATGAATTTATAGTAACTGCATAATTTATATGAACTACATAAAATTGCTCCCATGAAATACCTGGGTTTAGTAATCAAAGCGAGGTATATACGCAGGGAGTGGTGTAGGGTATTATATAGTCGGCCCCGCCCGACTTTAGCCTTTGTATTCTAGTTAGATTATAAGGTGTTATGCCAAATTTGAAGAAAATCGGGTACTATATGTGCTTTATAGAGCGGAAAAAGTCAAATCGGGAACGATATTTGTATTCATTACAAAATGTTTCTTTTTAGATTACAAGATGTAGTGCACAATTTAAAGATTCGTTTCTAGAGCGGAAAACGTCTAATCGGGAACCACATTTCTATAGGGGTTATATCTAAATCTGAACCGATCTTATCTGCTTTCATTATAAGTGCTTCTAGTTAGATTACAAGATCCAAATTAAAAGAAAATCAATTACAATATGTGGTTTCTCGAGTACAAAAAGTCAAATCGGGAGCGACATTTGTATGGTGGCTATATCTAAATCTGAACCGATTTGCATCAAATTAAATACCGTCTTTGTACCACAACACTTATTAAAATCGGACAATAATTGCGACCTGTACTGTGATCACAACAATAGATGGACAGACGGACAATGCTAAATCGACCCAGAAAGTGATTCTAAGCCAATCTGTATGATAAACGATGGGTCTAACGATGGATTTCCTTTTGGGTGTTACAAAAAAATGCCCTAGTGGAGGGTATAAAAATTACAACCTGTTGGAGGGTTTAAATAGGGAATTTATAACTAAAGGGTGGTTAAATTTTAAGGGCCGACGTTGATTTTGAATAAAACACAAATTATTTAGGAAGTTATTGTCATATATTTTTATTATGATAATATTGGTATGGTTCAAATATCAGCCAAAAGGCCGCCGTGACGTCGGCGGCACACCTCCATCCAATGGTCCAAGTTTTCGATGACGTTGAGGCATAATTGAGGTTCTATGCCGCTAATGTGCCGAATTATCTCATCCTTTAGCTCTTGAATTGCTGCTGGCTTATCGACGTACACCTCTTCTTTCAAATAACCCCAAAGAAAAAAGTCCAACGGTGTCAAATCACATGATCTTGGCAGCCAATTGACATCACCACCACGTGAGATAACACGGCCATTGAATTTGTCTCGCAAAAGAGCCATTGTTTCGTTAGCTGTGTGGTAAGTGGCACCGTCCTGTTGAAACCACATATCGTCCACATCTATATCTTCCAATTCGGGCCATAAAAAGATTGTTATCATCTCACGATAGCGAAGACCATTCAGAGTAACTGTTTGACCGGCCTCATTTTGGAAAAAATGCGACCCAATCATGCCGCCAGCCCATAAACCGCATCAAACAGTCACTCTTTGTGGGTGCATTGGTTTTTCGACAATCACTCTTGGATTAACATTCGCCCAATGCGTCTATTCTGTTTATTAACGAATCCACTGAGGTGAAAATGTGTCATTAATTAGACCGAAAAAATCACAAAGTGCGCGATATTGATTTGATTTGAACGCCCATTTTCATAATATGAATGACTTTAGCGCCTGGCTCGATTGTGTATCTCTCCATGGTTCAAATTGAGTTAATCTGAAATTGAGAAATGTCAAATGAAATGCAGGAAAAAACTTGATGTTTAGGTGAGGTTCACATTCAACATCGGGCAACCACCCATTACTTAATCGAAATAATATGACTGTAATCTTCAAAAAAAAAACTTAAATACCCTAAATATTGGGGATAGTGGGTGCATTTTCAGCTACAACAGTTAGGTTGGTTTTATTTCGATCCTTTGTCAATTTCAAAAGTACACATTTTGAAAACCCAGATGATAATCTAATTTCATGATTCTAGACATTTGTTCGCTTCCAATTTTTACAGTTTCCCATTTTTGCCATAACGGTAAAAAGTACAGTACTAATTTGGAAAACTCTTTTTATTTTGCGCGTCCATGCAGTCAGTGGAATATATACACCGAATTTCATTATTCTATCTGAGGGCATTTGGCTGGTACCATTTGTATCCCCTTTTACCCCCTTAAAAGTACGACTTTCAAAAATCTCTTTATTTTACGTGTCTCCATAATCAGAGGGAAGTACACACCGAATTACATCATTCTGGCTGTAGCCGTTTGGTGGGTACCATTTTTATACCTCTGTTCCCATTTTACCCCTTAAAAGTACTAATTTGGAAAAACTACTTTTATATTATGTATCTACCATGGCCCATTCCACCCCTAAAAAAAATCTATGCACGAGCACGTTTTTATACCCTCACTCTACAGAATAGGAGGATATATATAATTTGGGACAGAATATAAGTGTAAGTGCATTGAAGGAGTGACTTACGACCAAAGTATGTTTGGACAAAATCCGTTTCACAACTTTTTAAGGTGTTTGAGCCATGGCCGTCCGTCCGTCTGGAGTTAAAGAATCAATTCAAACTTTGTACATGGTAATATTTTTCCCAAACTTGGTTTATGTTCGAAGATGGACGAAATTGCAACTCCTCTTTTGGTACCTCCCACACAAATGCTCCATATTCATGTGTTAAATAAATGAATGAAACTTACACACGGATAGTCGGAATTAGCTATATTTTGACATATGATAAAGTTTGTATAAGCACTTTGAGTGTCAAGATATGGCGGGTTTTGCCACGCCCCTTCTGGTACCTCCCACACGAATCCCCCAACGTACCTAAAATTAAAACTGTTATAAGTTATATACGGATGGTCGAAATACTCTAAAATTTTACCTTTGGCAATGCTTTTATGGACGTTTGATACACTTGAAATATGAGCGATAGTGTCGCACCCCTTCTAGTACCTCCCACACAAAGTGCCATAGGGCCTTGGTTAAAACAAATCCGATATAACGTCAATACGGGTAGTTTAAATCAGTTGCAATTTGATATTTGAAAATGTTTTTATAATCGCATTTAACTTAAATAGTTTTTATGCTTTAGCCACGCCTCTTTTAGTACCTCCCACTCAATTGTCTTTGTTCTAGATAAAATTAAAACCTTTATAACTCCAGTACCGGTGCCTGAACTCCATTATGACTTCATATTTGATTATGTTTATACAGTTATTTACGTATGTGGAAGCTGTGTCCAATTGCAACAAGTACAAGTACCCACCCCACATACATAATCCGGCACTAAGTAAAATTCAAGTCCTTCCATACACATGTTCTCTGACAGTGAGGGTATATAGGGTTTTCCAACAAGAGGTGTTATTTTGAATCACCCGGTATTGCGGTAGCTATCACTTTTGAAGTTTTTATTCTTTGACATTTGACACGCCATTACTAACAAGTAAGGAAAGGCTAAAGACGGGCTGGGCCGACTATATGATACACTCCACTCTCAATCCAAATACAATTCAGTTCGGTAAAATAGTGAAAACGGGAAGAATTGTATGTTTCCTAATCATAGGCTAATATAATTTGTCAAATCGAGAAGAATATTTGTATTGGGGCTATATCCAAACTTGTAATGAAGTGACAAAATTTCACAATAAGTTATTCCAGTTCAAGTATAACGTGTTACGCTCAATTTGAACAAATTCGGTGAAAATACGCGGTTACTGGTTGAAGTTGTTTTTCATTATTAACGATATACCTTCCTCTTTATTATGAAATAAACATCCGATTATTTATCTCAAAAATTGGCATTTTTCTTTGAATAGCAAAATAACACCTGTTGTTGGAAAACCCTGTACAACACTTTAATATTCACGCAGTGAATTCTTCAATTATGAAAAATTATTTTGAAATATAATTTATGTGTGTGTGTTTGTATTTTGTGAAATGTTTTGAAATAATGATTTGTTTGTTTGTTTGTTTGGTCGGTTGTGTACGCACAATTTCCCACCTCACTTGATGTTGCAGCAGCGGCAGCAGCAGCACAAATGCAATTCACATGATCATAAGACTGCTTTGCATCCATTCTTCATGTGCGTCAAAAAGTCTAAAGAGCAATTAACACTTTTCTTTACACCTTATTGACCCTCAGCTATTGCCTGAACAAAAAAAAAAGAAAAGCAACAACAACGACAACATACAGCTATTAAACGGCATGGCCCTACCAGCTCGTTCTCACAACATTCCTGTAAACAATTAACAAAAGCCAAATGATGAAACATTTCTTTGCTTTTCCTCCGCCTGCAAAACGAAAAAAAAACAATGAAAAGTGAAGAAAAACACACAAACACATTCATTGTAGAGACACTTACACTTCCGTATGGAAATTCGAAGTAGAGGTAAATTGCGATAATAAGACCTGGTGGCGGAGTGATAAAGAAAACATTATTTTGTGAACGGCGACGACGACGACGAACCGGTGATGAATGATTATGCAGCAAATACGAGAAGAACAAATAAAATGCTCGAACAAAAAGGGGAAAGAATTATGTTTATAATTCAATGACATAAAATTACATGCAAAAAATATACATATATAAAATGCCAACTAAACGCAAACAAAACAAAATAAACGTCGAGGGGACGTCACACGGTCCGCTCCGCTCCGTCCTCCATCCGTCCGTTGGAGGATATACCCTGGCATTTTTTCAAATACGAGTACTCGCTTAATAATAACAACAATAATAGAAACACAACGAACAAAAGGACGGATGGATAGATGGATGAATGGACGGATGGATGGATTGCATCAAAAACAATTAAATGACAACAACAGCAACAACAATAATGATTGCATGGAAAGGAAGCACTCGTCATGAAGAATAACGTGGCCCGGCAACGAGGCGGGTATGTGAAGGTCGAATAGACTCCGAGTAAAAATAAAAACAAGTAAAAGCGGCGTTAAGTTCGGCCGGTCCCAACTTTATATACCCTCCACCATGGTTTGCATTCCACAGAGGCTGTCGATTTTAGTAGAAGTGTACTAATATTACCGGAAAATATATATATTTTTTAAAAAAGCCAAACCAAAACAAATACATGGTGGCGCAGAGTGAGCTATATGGTTTGGATTCTTTATAACCTTTTTAATTTTTATTCTTTCTCTGTTTTTTTTTTTTTGCAGCATTTTGTGAAGTGAAGTATATGATCGAGCAACGTATAAAATTTGCTAATTTTTGGAAAGAAATTCAACCATTTCAAATGTTCTCCCTTAAAAGGTAAAATATGAATAATCTTCATAAACTTTATAAAGGGGAAAAATTGAAATGGTTGTTAATGCTAAATTAACATAGATAGACGCATGAAATCAAAAGTATATGTAGCAGATTTTCTTCTCTTTCATTTAATATCCATATCGACATTGTACGATACGCAAAAGAACGAAACTAAATTATTGAAACATTTACATCCTTTGGAAATTAAAAGTCCTGTAAAAAAGACAAACGACCACGAAATAAAAAACTGAGTATGAGTTTTCCTATTAGTGACCTATAGTTTCACTTCTATCTAATCTCGTTCTTGGGAGGGAAATCATGTCGCACGGTTTTATTGTAACATCTTATGTGAAGTTTTCCTCCCAATTTATACATTGAAAGACCAAAATTTCAGATGTCATTTTTCAAAGATTAGCTTTTTGTAAGACTAGAATGTGTTTACGATGCAAATAATCCCATATTTCAGTTTTTACATCACATTTAACCCACTGAGAACCAACAGTAAGAAAAAAAATTGTCGGCCCTTAATGGGTTAGGAAGTTCTAAAAGTTGGAATTGGTCATCAATACCTCTTCAACGATCCAACAAAAACAGAATTCGAACTAAAAATATGGAAGTTATTGCGGTTTTTATAAAAAATGCAAAATTAAATTGCACAAAAATGTTAAAATTCTACCCTCTATTCTTGATTAAAATGCAAGTTTTTGATATGGATTGATAAGGCTCCGACCAGATTTTAATTTCTAGCAGTTTTTTTGTAAATACCATTCTCACCGTGAATTTTATTCAAGAAAAATCTGATTTGTAGAGGTTATTTTGAACGCGTCCAGCTCACGAACGGACAATGATAAAAGCGAAATATTTCGTGAGAGCACATAAAACAAACTAATCTTTCATTTTAGTCGGGAACATCCACTATTTTTATTTTGGAGCCACTCTATTGTATATATTCTTAGCTTTATAGATCGCTGGAATTAAATCATGTAAATCTCTTAATACAACGAGTAGAATGGTAACGCACAAAGATCGTACACTACAGGAGGAGAAATCTCGCTATTTGCATACTATCTTCCACAAATGCGAGAGCAACATTTGCTTCTGCAAAGCACATTTGATTGTTGTTATTTTACTGTTTTATAAGGTTTTGCTAAGAAAACAAAATATTTTACAACTTCTAACAATAAAAGATATGTATTATTTTCGTTTTCGTATATATTTTTAAATGTACTCATTGTTTTCCTTATTTTCATATTTTGATTTAACATGTAAACATGGCTGCAAAATTTGCATTCTCTGTCATCTCTCAACGTTGCGTCGGTAATAACAGCAAAGAGCGAGATTACTTGTCTTGAATATAGAAAGCCTTTGGTAACACTCCACTTATCTTGTAAAGTTGGTTAACTCGGCCAAGTTAAATTTTGAAATGAAATTACAAAAAATGCTCTTTTATTGTTTTTAATTTCACGTCTATTGACGGTTAAAGAGTGATTCGCTATTAATTGTCTGTTAAATATTATTAAAGGTTGTGTTCTCCCATTTCCAATTTAACAATCTATTTCTTGATTTCATTGCATATTGATAATGCAAATAATAAACAACATATTAAAATAATTAATTGTGTTCTTTAATGAATTTTATCAATTTAAATATGACTGAATTTGGAATATATCGAGTTATTTATCTATAAATGTTTTCCGAATTTTATTTGATAACTTCTGAATTTCATATGAAATGTTCTGAAATTCATTTGATGAGTTCTGAATATCAAATAACAAGTTCTGAATTTCAAATGGAATATCTTTATATCAGTTGAAGAGTTCTGAATTTCAAATGGAATTTTTGAATTTCAATTTACGTGTTCTGAATTACAATTGATCTTTTCTGAATTACACTTGGAAATGGTGTCGAAACAAAAATGGAGGGGTAAGATAAGTTCAGATTTAGATATCGGTTCGTTTTGACTCTTCCCGTTCTATAGACCACATATACAGTAGGATGGGCCACTAAAATAAATTGCAGCGGTCACCCCCCAGAAATGTATGGACGGCGACCCAGCCTAATATACAGAACCCAGCCTAATATACAGAACCCATACAAAAATCGTTCCCGACATCACCTTTTCCCCGAATACATTTGTAATGGGAAAGAAAGTGGAGGCTTTGTAACACCCAGAAGAGAGCGAGATAGACCTATTGTTAGTTATACCGATCGACTTAGTATCACTTTTTGAATCGATTTAGCAATGTCCGTCTGTCTGTCCATATGTTCTTGTAATCACGATACAGGTCACAATTGTAGACAGAACCAAATGAATATTTAAACTAGGAAGACCTGTGCTGTGACTGGTTCAGATTTATATGTAGCTCCCAATACGAATTTCACTCCCGATTTGACTCGTTCCACTCAATAAACCACATATTTTATATTATATTTTAACTATAAGCACACACGATGAAAATGGGTCAGATTGGTTAAAATTTTTATATAGCTCCCATACAAATTTCTGTCCCGGCTTGACGTGTTACGCCCCAGAAACCACGTATTTTCACAGAATTTATTCAAATTGAGCGTAACACGTTATACTTGAACTGGAATACTTGTGCAAGTGGGTCACTTTATACCATGTTTGGGTATAGCCCCGATACAGATATTCTTCTCAATTTGACAAATTGGGTCAGGTCATATTAGCCCATGCTTAGGAAACATACAAAAATCCTTCCCGTTATAACTTTTTTACCAAATTCAATTGTATTTGGATAGAAAGTTTTTTTTTTGTTTTTTTTTTTATTAAAAAAACTCTATAGAAATCATATTTAGACTAGAGATGGGCGCCACTCACGTGAATTGCGTGAATCACGTGATTCACGCGTGAATCACGCGTGAACGTGAGCAAAATTTATTTTACTCACGTGAGCGTGCGTGAACGTGAGGACCGAAAAAATGTTCGTTCGTGAATGTGCGTGAGTCTAATTTCTGCGTGAATCACGTGATTTTTTCGTGAGTCGCACATATTTATTAATTCTTTTATTTTCATTTAATTTCGTTTAAAAATGTGAAATTTTCCACTCAAAATAAAAGTCATAGACATATTTATTTCTAAAACAGAGTGCTTCAGTGTAGGTATAATATCTATTTTTCTATTATTTAAGTAAGCATTCCCTGCACCAACACTATGCACTGAATTTATATCCTTAGTGTTAATTCAATTAATGCTGTGTTTATTTTTACTTGTATTTTATGTCAGTGTCCGATTTCTAACTTATTTTGCGTTAAACTATACGGTATACCCCACTGTAATATTGTACACTATTTTAAAAATATGAATTTAAAACAAACAACGCAAACGTAGAGTGTTTTAAATAATAAAATAAAAAAATTTCGGATTTGCGGGCGTTACTCACACTCATCGATTTAAAATGTATATCTTTGTAGAAATTGTTTGCGTGATTTACGTGAATCACGTGATTCACGCGTGAATCACGCGTGATCGTGAGCAAAAAATATGTTAATCACGTGAGCGTGCGTGAACGTGAGTAACGAAAAAATCTTCGTGCGTGAACGTGCGTGATTTAATTTTTTTCCTTCGTGAGCGTGCGTGAACGTGAGCCAATAATCACTCACGCGCACATCTCTAATTTAGACTAATGAGATTTACGGAATGAGTTTGGGATTTATATTCCCCGTTTTAGGAATTGTGCGATGTTTTAAATGAGGTATTGAAAAACGTGTTTTGATAAGTGACACAATTGCAGATTCTTGAATTATTTTCAAAAAGTTGTTTATAAATAAATCTTAATTTCAATAGAGGGTGGGAAGAAACAAATTTTATTGTTAGATAGTGGAAAGGGGCCTGGGCGAAATCGGCCCGAAGGGAAAAAATTTTCCCTCACAAGGACTAAAAATACACATAATAACCTCTAATATTTTAGAGTATTTAAGGATTTTTTTTCAATATGTCTGCTTGTACATATTTGATATTGGGTATAACAAAAACGTGCTCCATAAAGTGAGTTTTATTCGCAGGGGGTGAAATGGGGCAATAAGGGATAGAAATGTACTTATCAAACGACAACAGCTGGAAACACGAAATTCGGTGAGTACATTCCTCTAATTGAGTAATAAAACAAGTAAAAATAATATAAATAAATATTGGTAGATAGTGGGTGCTACAGTTGGTTATATAACCATTCTATTTGAATTCCAAAAGTACAAATTTTGAAAATCCTTTATCAGACGTACATAGTGCAAAATAACCTAACTTCATGATTCAACCAATTTTTGCCGTAAAAGAAAAAGTACGAATTTGAAAAAAAAATTTTGATTTTGCGTGTCTATGCAGTCAGAGGAATGTATACACAGAATTCCATGATTCCAGCTGCGTCCATTTGGTTGGTACCATTTTTACCCCCTTGACGTTTCTACGCAATTAGAATTTTATCATTCTAGCTGTGGTCGTTTAGTTGGTACTATTTTTATCCCTCTGTACCATTGTATCCCTTGAAAGTAGTAATTTCGAAAAATTCGTCTATTTTCCGTGTCTACGCAGTCAGAGGAATGCATACTCCGAATTTCATGACTCTAGCTGCGGTCATTTGATTGGTACTATTTTTATCCCCTTTTTTTCATTTTAACCCCAAAAGGTACGAATTTCGAAAAATCAGTTTATTTTCCGTGTCTACACACTCAGAGGAATGTATACTCCGAATTTCATGTCTCTAGCCGCGGTCATTTGATTGATACTATTTTTATCCCCTTTTTTTCATTTTAACCCCAAAAAGTACGAATTTTGAAAAATCGGTGTATTTTACTTATCTATGCAATCAGAGGAATGTATACGCCGAATTTCATTATTCTAGTTACAGCCGTTTGGTTGGTACCATTTTTATCCCTCTATTCCTATTTTACCCCTTAAAAGTACGAATTTGGAAAAATACTTTTATATTATGTATCTACTCAATTAGAGGAATGTACACACCGAATTTCGTGTTTCTAGTTTTTGTCGTTTAATATGTACCATTTTTATCCCTTTTTTGCCCCATTTCACCCCCTACAAATAATAATCACTTTATGGTGCACGTTTTTGCTATAAGGGGAATGCGCATACCAAATATCAAGCAAATATAAACAGACATCTTCAAAAAACATGCTTAAATACGATAAAATATTAGGGATTATTAAGGGTATTTTTAGTCCTTGGAGGGAAAAATGTTTCCCTTTGGGCCGATTTCGCCCCGTTTCAATCCCAACCGATCTACGACTAGAAGACGCATTTATGGAAAATTTGAACGTTCTAGCTTCTTTCGTGTAGATGCTAGCGTGCTTTCAACAGACGGACATGGCTAGATCGTCTTAGAATTTTATGGCGATCAAGAATATATATACTTTATAGGGTCTCAGGTCGATATTTAAAGGTGTTACAAACGGAATGACAAAGTTAGTATACCCCCATCCTGGAGGTGGAGGGTATAATAATATAATAATAAAATAATATAAATTCGTAAAATGTGAATAGAGGGATAAAAATGGTACCAACCAAATGGTTGCGTAGACACGCAAAATAAACAGATTTTTCGAAGTTCCTACTTTTTGGGGTTAACATGGAAAAAGGGAATAAAAATAATACCAACCAAATGAGCGCAGCTAGAGTCATGAAATTCGGAGACACGTAAAATAAAGAGATTTTAGAAAGCCTTACGCTCAAGGGGATAAAATAGGAAAAATGGGATACGTATACGTACGTACGTATTAAACGACAACAGATAGAATCACGAAATTCGGTGTATACATTCCTCTAATTGAGTAGATACATAATATAAAAGTATTTTTTTCAAATTCGCGCTTTAAAGATGTAAAATGGGAATAGAGGGATAAAAAAGGTACCAACCATACGATTGCACCTAGAATTAGGAAATTCGGTGTTTACATTTGTCTAGTTGTGTAGACACGTAAAATAAACGGATTTTTCGTAATATTTACTTTATGGAGTTAACATGGAAAAAGGGGAGAAAAAGGGGATAAAAATAGTACCAACCATGTTTGAGTCATGAAATTCGGAGTATACATTCCTCTGACTGCATAGACACGCAAAATAAAAAGATGTTTCCAAATACGTACTTTTTTACTTTTACGAGAGATAATAGATTTTCAGAATTTGTACTTTTGGAATTAAAATAGAATGGAAATACAACCAACTGTAGCAGCCACTATCTACCAATATTTATGGTATTTAAGCTATTATATTTATTTTTGAACTGACTTGAAGTATTTCTTTCTATTGTTAAACTGCACAGATTTTCAACACGTTTTCGATTAATATCGTCCTGACATATCATCAACGTTCATTAAGTTGGAGGATATGACAATCTTTATTACCACGCCCATCATACCAACCTCTGTGAATAACGTTTCCCGCTTAAAAAAAAACGAAAAGACAAAAGAAATTAGTGGAACTATTGTTAAGACCTTACAAAGAATGCAAGTGCGGCGTAAACACAAAAAAGGGACCGCCACTGAAGGCTGTACCACCGGCAAGCAACAGCAAAAATAAACAACCGAGACCTGGGCAAAGGCAAAAAATTGGTAATTCCCACGTTATAGTGCGGCAAAAATCCACAATGTTCTCTGTGCCGGTGTTGACAAGTGTTGTTGGCGGTGTGTGTGTGTGTGCGCGATTGTGTTGGCAAAAATTATGACTATACTGCATTATGCAGCATGCACGATCATGGTAATTTATAAACACTTTTTTGTAGCAGTTATTGTAAAGGAGTCTTTGCATTTTAGTGCCCTATCATTGAGACCAGACCATACATTCCCACGTACGACGACCAAGTACCTGTCTGCCTGCCTGCCTACCTGTGCGAATGTACGAACGAAGTGCTCGCTGGCGCACAGGAGGGGGGCCGAAAGTGCTAATGAACGTCGTTTTGTAAAGATGACATAGAAAAGGGTTAAATCGCCAGGAAAAAAGGATGTTAAAACATTAAATCGGATGGTTTGGCTTGGAATAGAGTCGGTGGTGTCCGCAAATTAATTCATTTATAAGAATCATCACTGCAGCCCTTGTACTCGGTTAGTTGGCAATATTCAGAGCAACGTATTAACTACGACCACAAGAGGTTGATTGTCTCTCATTCAAGGGTATCAAATAAAATCGAACGAATCTAAGCCATATCCATACAGACAGAGAAGGTATTCTTACCACTACCTCGCCATTACAGCTCCTAAGAAATCGTTTGCTCGAGGCCCAACATCTAAGCGTGACTTGATGCCCACAATGCAGAGTATAATCCTCGTAGACAATTTTAATCTTCCAATTGAAGGATCCAAATAATTCTGATATCCTATAAGTCTACTACACATTCTCTGAACACTTTGGAAATATTCGTGGCGACTTCGTACAGAATTCTGTACGACTCGTCAAGGGACATTTATTTATTTTGTTCCGTCAGCTCGGAATGAATTCTGAACCATTTCTGGACTAACTGTACAGGACTGGTTTTGTTTTTTACGCAATTGTCATTTGTTCCGATATCTTTGTACCAATTCGTAACGATTTCTGACAGCTAGTCTGAGATATTTTTTGTGTGTTTGTTCGCTGTGTATTGACGTGCGTCGTTTATTATACATTCCACGAGAGTATTATGTCTTTGTGCATTTGTTTGTAACACCCAAAAGGAAACGAGTTAGACCCATCGTTTATTATACAGATCGGCTTAGCATCACTTTCTGAGTCTACTTAGCGACGTCCGTCTGTCTGTCCATCTATTGTTGTAATCACATTACAGGTCACAATTATAGTCCGATCTTAACAAAAATTGGCGCAAGTAAGTTTTGTGGCTTAAGGACGGACGCAATTTAATTTGAAGCAAATCGGTTCAGAATTAGATATAGCCAACATACGCTCCCGAGTAGACATTCTCCGCTCTAAAAGCACAACATCTTATAATCCAACTAGAAACAGCTATGCTGAAAGTGGGTATATCGGTTCAGATTTAGATATAGGCCCCATACTAATGTCGCTCCTGATTTGACTTTTGCCGCTCTAGAAACCACATATTGTACTCGATTTTCTTTAAAATTGGCACAACATTTTATAATCGAACTAGAAACACCTATGCTGAAAGTGGGTAAGATCGGATCAGATTTAGATATAGCCCCCATACAAATGTCGCTCCCGAATGTTTAACCGATTTTGGCCAAACTTTACATATTATATTTCACCAATAAACATACATGGTGAAAGCGGGTCACATCGTTCCTGGTTTCGATATACCCCCATACAAATGTCCTTTCCGATTTAACATTTTTTGTTAAACCAATACATTTACAGGATTCAAAAATCCTTCCCGATTTCACTTTTTGAATGAATTAATTATATTATATATTATATAGTCGGCCCCGCCCGACTTTAGCCTTTCCTTACTTGTTTTTGTAATCTTTCTTTGCTATTACGCTTAGAAAATCCAAAGAAAATGTGTAATTTTACAAAATTCAAATCAAAAATTCCCCACCTTTCAAATCCCGCTCATTTGTATAACAATATAGGAATCTCGGTGTCGAATATACTCTAAAACAGGCTTTAATTTCGTATGGGAAGAGTCACGGATACTTTTCGCCCATCTCGGTGTCGAATATACTCTAAACCCGCTTTTAATTTCATATGGGAAGGGCCACGCCCACTTTCCGCCCATATTTGCACAACTATTTACACTGGATCTATTCAGACAATTTTTCAGCACTCTAGGTTTTATAGAACTGATAATATTCAATAATAGGTTTTAACTTCGTATGTAAATTACCACGCCCACTATCCCACTACCGCCCATTTTTGGTACAACTACGAAGGTTTATGCTAGATGGACTCACAAAAAATTCAGTAGTGTAGCTGTTATAAAACTGAATATATTCAATAATAGGTTTTAAGTTTGTATGTGAGGTAGCACCTTTCCAATACCGCAAATTTTTGACACAACTTCCCATATTGATGCTAGATGTACTCGCACAAATTTTCAGTATTGTATCTGTCATAGACTGAATATATTCGAAAATGGGTTATAACTTTGTATGGGAGGTGCCACACCCACTTTTCCAATATTGCCCATTTTTGGCACAACTACGCACATTGATGATAGATACACTTACACAAAATTTCAGTATTGGATCTGTCATAGAATTGAATATATTCGAAAATGGGTTTTAACTTTGTGTGGGAGGTGCCACGCCCACTTTTCCAATACCGCCCATTTTTGGCACAACTACGCAAATTGATGCTATATGCACTTACACAAAATTTCAGCAATCTAGGTGTCATAGAACTGACAATATTCAATAATAGGTGTTAGCTTCGTATGGGAGGTGCCACGCCTATTTGTCCAATCCCGCCCATTTTTGACACGACTACGCACATTGATGCTAGATGCACTTACGTAAAATTTCAGCACTCTAGGTGTCATAGAACTGACAATATTCAATAATAGGTGTTAGCTTCGTATGGGAGGTGCCACAAAATTTTAGCACTCTAGGTGTCATAGAACTGACAATATTCAATAATAGGTTTTAACTTCGTATATGAGGTGCCACGCCCATTTGTCCAATCCCGCCCATTTTTGGCGCAACTACGCACATTGATGCAAGATGAACTTACATAAAATTTCAGCACTCTAGGTGTCATATAACTGACAATATTCAATAATAGGTGTTAGCTTCGTATGGAGGTGCCACGCCCACTTTTCCAATACCGCCCATTTTTGACAAAACTGTGCAGACTAACAATTAGTGAACTTTCACGAAAATTCAAGACTCTAGCTGCAACAGTACTCCGAATATGCTAATTTATAAAAAACGAATAAATCCCCAATTTGTGTGGGAGGTGCCACGCCCACTGAAAATATCAAAAGTTTATATAGCCTATTTTCACCACCGGTTCAACATGAACATACTGTGAAAATTTCAAGACGATCGGTCCAGTAGTTTAGTCTGCTATAAAGAACAAACAAACAAACCCACAAACTTACAAACACAGATTCATTTATATATATATAGATGTCGCTCCCGCTTTGACTTTTTCCCCTGTAGAAACCGCATATTGTACCCGATATGCTTTAAATTTGACACAACAGCTTATAATCCAACTAGAAACACCTATGCAGAAAGTAAGATAGGTTCAGATTTATGTAGATATAGCCCCCATACGAATTTCACTCCCGATTTGATTTTTTTCACTCTAGATACTACATATTTCAGCAGATTTTCTTCAAAATTGACAAAACATCTTATATTTCAAATATAAACACCTGTGGTAAAAATGTGTTAGATCGGTTCAGATTTATATATAGCTCCCATACAAATTTCGCTCCCAATTCGACTTTTCCGCTCTAGAAACCACATATTTTAACAGATTTTCTTCAAATTTGGCAAAATATCTTATATTTCCACTAGAAACACCCATAGCGAAAATGGTTCAGATCGGTTCAGATTTAGATATAGCCCCCATACGAATTTCACTCCCGATGTGACTTTTTCTGCTCTAGAATCCACATATTTTAACAGATCTTCTTCAATTTTTGCAAAATATCATATATTTCAACAAGAAACACCCATGGTGAAAATAGGTCAGATCGGTTCAGATTTACTTATAGCTCCCATACAAATTTCGCTACCGAATTGACTTTATCCGCCTCAGAAACCACATATTTTCACAGAATTTCTTCAAATTGAACATAACACGTTATACTTGTGAGAGGGGGCCACTTTATTACATGTTTGGATATAGCCCCGATATAAATATTCTTCTCGATCATGGGGGTCAGCCCATGCCCATGATTAGGAAACATATAAAAATACTTCCAGTTTTTACTTTTTACCGAATTGAATTATATTCGGATGAAAAGTGGAGTGTATCATATAGTCGGCCCCGCCCGACTTTAGCCTTTCCTTACTTGTTTTAATTTGATAATAACATTTCGACTAAAAAATTTAAGTATGTTTGTAGTATAAATGAGAAACAGTAAATTGAATAAATAATCAAATTAAGCAAGAAAATTTAAAATAGGTATAATATCTAGAAAACAAAATAAGAACACAAAATATTAACAATGACATATATATATATGAATATCGTGTAAAAATAAAAAATGTCTTTGTGCATTTGTTTGTAACATCCAAAAGGAAGGGAGATAGATCCATTGTTAATTATTATTAGCAATGTCCGTCTATCCATCTATTGTTGTAGTCACGATACAGGACGCAATTGTAGTCAGAACCAAACGAAACTTTGCACAACGAAGTTTTTCGGGACAAGGACGGACGCTATTTAATTTGAAGAAAATCTGTTCAGATTTAGATATAGCCCCCATACGAATTTCACTCTCGATTTGACCCTTTTCACTTTAGATACCACATATTTCAACAGATTTTCTTCAAAATTGGCAAAACATCTTATAGTTCAACTAGAAACACCTGTGGTAAAAATGTGTTAGATCGGTTTAGATTTATATATAGCATACAAATCTCGTTCCCAATTTGAATTTTTCCGCTCCAGAATCCACATATTTTAACAGATTTTCTTCAAAATTATCTTATATTTAAACTTGTAACACCTATGGTGAAAATGGGTCACATCGGTTCAGATTTACATATAGCTCTCATACAAATTTCGTTCCCCCAGAAACCGCATATTTTCCGAGAATTTCTTAACATTGATCATAACACGTTATACTTCAACTAGAAGAACTTATTGTGAAAGTTAGTCACTTCATTCCATATTTGGATATAGCCCCGATACAAATATTATTCTCGATTTGACAAATTCTACCATGTCTTATTAGCATGTAATTAGGAAACATACAAAAAATTTTCCAGTTTTCAATTTTTTACTGAATTGAATTGTATTCCGATAGAAAGTGGAGTGTATCATATAGTCGGCCCCGCCCGACTTTAGCCCTTCCTTACTTGTTTTCTTTGCAATACGATACACGGTTTCCGAGATACATCCCAATAAAATAACCTCTCTTATGATGAAATTTGAAACTATTTTAGCATTTATGAACTTTAAATCCATCCACAGCTTAAGTTAGCTGCGATATTGGTCAAATCTATATGCTTAATAGGAATGTTCTTTGCAAAATTCAATAATTAAAGTTGATATTTGGACGCATGAAATTTGGGAGTTTTTGCCGCTGATAATACACTGTGCGGCACCTTTTCAGAGCTGAAACAAACCCTAGCACATTTCAATTTTCTCCAAACTACCTTCTGAGATAGTCTTGGTCATGTCCACACTCCGTCTTCACTTATTGTCTTTCCGAGCCTGCCATCTGAATATCTCTGAAGTTTGGCCACTGCTGTGGCCAATATGTGGCAAACGCACACCTTAAACCAAGGACACCCGTATGCGCACCATACCGCTCGCCTCTTCTTCTTCTACTTCTTGGGCTACAATAATGTACATGATGTTGGTTTTTTATGGTGCTGTGGATGTTAAAGTGGAAAAAAGTCAGCATACGAGGGAAATTGCTAATGATACACGCGATGACGAGCTGAAAATCCTTTATGAAAAATGATGTGCGCTGTAAAAAATGATGTGATATTCCGTTGCGTTACATTGTCGTCGACGACAAAACAGGTACTACTGCCGAAAATTCCCATTGTTTTGAGGCGCAACAACAACAACAATAACAGCAAAAAAGTAGGGGATTTCTATACGACAAAACAAATATCCTTTGTCCTGTGCTCTGCTGTGTTGTACAGAGAACACACGCACGCCAGCCAGCACATATCCTTTTTTAAATGTGTTACATTAACACTAGTCGAGGTACGAACGAAGTGGCACACTCGCCACTTTGGCAGAGTGACAGATCGGACCGGTTGGTCTGTTGGTAGGTCCGTCGAATCGTTGTGCTGGCGGCTGCTTACGTCAGACATGCGCACGGCGAACACCGACTGGCTGTGAGGCTCAGGGATTTATCGCCAGCACATCGTTGAACAGCCAAAGAACGAGAACAAATCAGAGCGTAACGAATGACTGAAAATCAGGTGCTGCAAATGTGTTGACGGTTAACACTCCACTTAACGAATGCAGGCGAAAGAGAAAAGTCTACACTACGCGGGAGAGAGCGAGCGAAAGAGCGAATGAGAGTGACAGGACCTAAGAGTTTGGCCGTGGTAGGTTTAGGGCGAGCTCTCACTTCAATTTGCGCTCTGCCGTGCGCAAAACAACCCTTTTGCCAAAGCAACTCTCTTCGCCTGCTTTCTCCTGCTCTCTCTCTCGTGGTCTTGGCCTCTCTCGTGTCTCGTATCGTTTGTCAATTCGCTTGGAAAATTAAATTTCTGGTCGTGTGTCACGATGATTATTTAGAAATTCACCTCATGTTCGTCAAACATTTGAAGGCTTTGCCAACTTCTTCAGTGGAACGAACCTGTGTCCTTTATGGGCTAACATTTAAAGCGAATTTCGTGGGATTTTGTCGTTTTTCGTTTTGCGAACATTGAAATTAGTTCAAGCTGCGAAAAGCATAACGCCAGTTCGTTGACGATACAGCTTGGTGGGTTGGTTACCCTTCCGCGAGGCGAATCTTCATTCAGGCATTTCGTTTCATTTTCTTTTTTCATGTCCTAGTGTGTTCCTAAGTGCTCCTTCGGATTTTATTATCCTGCTGCCTTCATGAATAAGGACTGGTTTGGGAAGGGTGGGGAGGGGAGCGGTGTGTTGGTTGCTTTCAGTTACCGCTACTGCTGCGATGATGAAGCGCACCTCGTGCGTGATAAATGTATCCTTGTTTGTTTTTGTCGTTACTACTCGTTCGTGGTTCCTCTTTTGATTCTTGTTGGCTGATTTTATTGCACGAAAATACGTCTGTTCGCAGCACTCCATGCATATGCATACGTACGTCGCTACATATGCACGTATATCCGCAAATAGGATGAACAAAAAACAAGCACACGTTTGCATTTGAAATTTTTGCTCGGTTATGACTATTCACGACGTTCACACAATGGTGATTTCCTTTCTCCGAAACAGAAGACAAAAACACGGCGTTTTTTGTTCTTCCTTTTTGTTCTTAACCACTCTTCGCAGTTTTTTCTCAATTACATTTAATTACACTTTAGTGCGGATTTATGGTTTCACTCTGCTTTTTCTAATGTGCTGCAGTTATGGTCGGTTGGTCGGTCGTTGTGTGTTGCTGCTCTGTATATTGTCGCTTAAGGATTATAAGTGGCTTAAGGCCTGAGCTCAGGTAGCACGAGATAAAGTAAAACAATGGAAATTTGTAAAATTGTTTTTGTTTAGAATTGATTCACTCTAGTCACATACAATTTGAACATTTGTTCAAAAAGTGTTGCAGCATTTTGTTATGGAAATAGAAAAGGGGATGATTTTTGGTGTTGTTGCTGGTCCTGGTATCATGTCCTTTGGCTGTAATCTGGCAAATAACTAATTCTCGAACTAGGCACTTGATTTCTATTAATTTGCCCATGGGTTTAATGGTTTATCTGTACTTGAGAGAAAATTTTAAAAATGTTTAGGTATTCGATTTTGAAGGAGTGTTTAATTGGTTATAAAGGTGACGATCCGCTTTGATTAACTGATGTGGCACTTGCATTATAGTATTAACTTATTAACGAATTTGTTGCCTAATGACGGTCAGAAGATGAAATCTGCAAAGACGTAACGTGATTACACCGCACAGTATATTACGAGCGGCAAAAACTCTCAAATTTCATGAGTCCAAGTCTCGACATTGAAATATGCAACGAACATTCCTATTAAGCATAGTCTAAAAGATTTGGCCAATATCGTGGCTAACTTAAGCCACGATATTGGCCACTTAGTTCGTGGAAAATAGCAGTTCTTGAGGTGTTCTTTTGCGTTAAAAAAATCTATTTACGTTTTTGCCTTCCTTTTTCAGAAAGTGGATTACCTGAAGGTTGTAAAGTGATTTTTTAGCTATTATCTTTTTGGCAACACTGGTTTAAACAGCTGACGCACGTTTCGTGTTTTGTTTCACTGTCAAACATCTTCAGTTTGGTCTATAATTTAACCAAGAATCGTCTTACAAACGAACAACGCTTGCAAATTATTGAATTTTATTATCAAAATGCGTGCTCTGTTAAGAAAGTTCATCGCGAAGTTTTTACCGAAAAATTGTGTTCAGCGACGAAGCTCATTTCTGGCTCAATGGGTACTTAAATAGGCAGAATTGTCGATTTTGGAGTGAATATCAGCCAGAAGCATTGCAAGAGCTACCAATGCATCCAGAAAAAGTCACAGTTTGGTGCGGTTTATGGGCTAGTGGCATCGTTGGACCGTACTTCTTCAAAGTTGAAGAAGCGAATCGTATCGTAACTGTGAATGGTGAGCGCTATCGTGAGATGATATCCAACTTTTTTTGCCCAAAATGCAAGAGCTTGACTTGCATGGCATGTGGTTTCAGCAAGACGGAGCCACATGCCACACAGCACGCGCAACAATGGACTTATTGAGAGGCGAGTTCGGTGAACATTTTATTTCACGTTCGGGACCGGTCAATTGGCCGCCTACACCGTGCGATTTAACGCCTTTAGACTATTTTTTGTGGGGCTATGTTAAAGCTCATGTCTATACAGACAAGCCCGCTTCAATTGACGCATTGGAAGACAACATTGAAGCAGTTATTCGTGAGATACCGGCCGAAATGTTGGAAAGAGTATGCCAAAATTGGACTAAGCGGATGGACCATTTGAGGCGCAGTCAAGGTCAACATTTGCATGAAATAATCTTCAAACATTAAATTATATGGGCCATACTATCGATTCAAATAAAGATTTCATGAATTTTTCTGAATTTTATGTGTTTTTTTTTGAAAAACTTTCCTATAGATTTTAAAAAATCATTTATTTATTTAGTACTAGCTGACTCGGCAAACGTTTTTTTCAAATTCAAATTTTATTTTTATTTTATATATATATATTGTCGCAGGTCCTAGGTCATTTCAAATTGCAGAAAATCTGTGGCCAATTATCCATTGTAATTGATTCTTTGTTTTGAAATATTTGCTGGATGATTTGTGGTCGGGTCAATTTTGAATTGTATTTCTCCTCATTGAAGCACTCTGTATAAATAATGCTTTTCTATTTGTTGTCAGGTGCGAAAACAATCAAAGCGGATGGTTTTCCGACGCGGGAACATGTGAAAAAGCTTCATTCTCCAGATTGAGGCCACAAACACTTAATGATGGGTGAACAGGTTCCAACCAGTATGGCGGCCCTGTTGGTCTCCCCTAGACGGAGTCTAGAGGAGACAATTTATAATTTATAAAATCAACTCAAATTTGGATTTTTTAATATTTTATTCGAGCAAGTGTTGCTGCTTCGTACGGAGTACACAAAACTACTACCCATTTGACAACCATAACAAAAACGATACCGCCATCTATCGGATTTATCTATTATATATTTTATAGCATTGCCATAAATTCATCAGTTGAGATCGACCATATGATCGATCTGCAACAATGGGCTTTGTGATTTATTGATTGTCAAGGCGAATGTGAGACGAATTGGAAACGCTTAAACTCGAATTGGCATATCGGTTGGTATCATTGGAATTCTCGGAATGAAAACTTCCTCACCTTTGAACTTCCCTTTTAATATTCTTGCGTGAATCACATTGCATAATTTTGGTTGATTGAGACTGCGAAGTATCATGACAACTGAACCAACCTTGAATTGTAAATTGTGCGGTGGCAAGTCAGGCACATCTAGGCTTTGGGGTTTCTCGGACATTTTTCATTTTCCGGGAAAACGGGAATGAATATTTTCATTCCCGGGAAAAACAATAATTTATTTTAGGTATGTTTTGTCAAATTTGAAAAAAATCTGTTAAAATATGTGGTATCTGGGGTGAAAAAAGTAAAATCGAGAGTGAAATTCGTATAGAGGCTATATCTAAATCTGAACCGATGCTCTTCAAATTATAGCGTTCGTCCTTATCCCGAAAGACGTCGTTCCGCAAAGTTTCATTTGGTTCTGGCTACAACAGACAGACAGACAGACAGAAGGACATTGCTAAATCGATTTAAAAAGTGATTCTAAATCGATCGGTATAATTAACAATGAGTCTATCTAGCTTTCTTTTGGGTGTTACAAACAAATGCACAAAGACATAATACTCTCGTGGAGTGTATAAATTTTTTTTTGATCTAATTTGAGGATATAAGGGATGTGTGCGAAATTTCAAAGTCCTAGTTAATTTCTTCAAATTTTTGCCGCAGCTTGTATGAAAATATTACATTATTTTTAAAAATATTATCCTTTGAAACATTGTGGTCCTTTTAAGGGGCAACAGGATAGCCAAATGAAATACTGAAAACTCCAATTAACTACATTTGCCTATATGTTCTATGTCACGCCAGGCTAAATTACAAAATCTTGGACTAACACGATTAAATAATTTAAATTTCTTCAATAAAATAAAAGACATAGCCTACATTGTATTAAATACAACGCATAAAGTAATGCAGAGTGTATACTCAATTTATATATGCTTTCCCGATATGGTTCCGAATTTCACCGTCTGTGAATATCGATTTCGGAATAATGGAAAGGAAAATCCTCAGATCTTGCATTGGGAAGAACTTCCAGAGTTACAATAAGCGTTTTTCAAACAAATTTATTTATGATAATGCCTCAATCACGCCAATCCCTGTGTAAGTGATGAAACTGATGAAAGATTTTGTAAACAGAGTCTCGAATCATGAGAACCCTTTAATTCAGAACATATTTAACGAACAAGTAGCATTCAGCTTGCATAATACAAATTATCTGTCACCAATTGGTATTAATATGGCAATGGACGTGTCCTCCACTTTGTGTCCCCAATTTTACGTCAAATCTGACACTGGATCACATAGGGGTTAAGGTTTTCGTTTATGTTTTTGTATATGTATTTAGATTTATTATTAAGAAACATGACCAACCTAAACAACGTGTACAATGAAGAAGATGTTTGTTTGAATAAAGTCATCTGAAAAAGAAATGGAAAATTTAGAAAATCGAAATTGCGATTTAAAAATCGTGCGATCGCAGCATGTATGTTTTGAAACAGAAGCAATCAATTTTGAAGTAGAAGGACGATTCCTAGGTTTGGTAGGTCTGTAAGTAGAGATTATGTACATAAAATTATTGTTTTTTTAATTTTCCCCTAAAAATGGGAATGAAATATATTTCAATTCTCAAAAGTCTTATAATGGTACTTAAACCTACTTAATGAAATGAAAATATCCGCAAATCCTTTTTATTAACTGGTTTTCAAATTTGTTCCAAACTTTTTTTTTTACTTTTTCAATGCTAAACGTGGCATCATAGTGATTTAAAAAATAACAATGTTCTATAAATAAAATATTTGAGAGAGCAAAGTTTGGGAGTCTCCGTACAACTAGATGGAGTTGCAGATCGATTATAACAAATTTTGTTGGAGAAAAAATTCTGTATGGAGGATGCAATGTAGCACGAGTATAAATTTCCGCGAAGGTTTTGGAATTATTAAATCTCATCTTTCGTAGATGCTGACGAAGCAGTTATGGAAATGTAATAACATTTGGAAATATATTGAATATCTTGCTATGAACAAATACATTCCCTTAGAGCTTGTAAGAATGTCAAAAAGAAAAAGGCAATGGATTTTTTTTGTTTGATCCTACAGTAAGTAAAAGCTAATACCTAGATTTGCCTGATGATATGACAGCATCTGAATACTGGAAAAATAAATATTTACTATACACTAATGATAATATAACTGGAAATTTGGAACACAGATTTAACAGTTTTTCTCCAATTAAATAGTAAATTGCTGTTTTATTTGTGTGGAGCTTCTGAATATGTTGAGAATTATTAGGGATGTTTTTCTCCAAGCCTGCACAACATGTTGCAATAACAAAAACGTTAGTAAAGGGTTAATTTTTACTCAAAATAAAAAATATTTTCTACTTGTAGCCGACAACGATATAAATATTTTTTAAAACTAAGTTGCAAAAAATAAATAATTTTATGTTGAAATATTTCAATAAAATAAATAAATAAATTCCTCAACAAATTTGATGATAACATTATTTTTTAATTTCTTGATATTGTTGTTTGGCGTCAGTGTAATTAATTATTTATTATTGAGTGAAATTTTAAGTTTTTATTTTATGCAGCTTAGTTATCCAGTCTAAAAGAGAAACACCTTTATTAAAGTTTAATACAAATTGGTAATGAATCACTGAAAACGGAAACTAGTGCTATATTATAGACCACATGGCAAAAAACTATTTAACTTCAATATGTTGAGAGAAAAGGATGATAAAAATATTTATGCAAATTGCAATAAGTCTTCCAAGCTCAGATGGTTAAAACTTGCCAAAGATCTACCTATAAACCAAGATCGATTTTCAATTTTAGCCATCTTAAATATGCATATCGACGCAATTAAACACAAATCCATATATCCAAGACATATCACAGGTAGTTAAATAATCTCTTCAATGACAAACCCATGTAAAAGGGACCCGTCCCCGTCATATATTTGGCTTGGAAGCAGGACGAGTCCCTACCCACCAGGCACTAGCCCTAGGACTTAACTTTTTCCCGTAAAGTAGGGTCCTTAAAATTCAAATCTTTTAGTTTTCACGTGTAAGCTCTGATTTTTGAGATATCGCTTCAAAAATCAAAATGTGATTTCGTAAATATCAGGTTAGGTGATCTTATAAGTCTGCTTCGAATTTCTCAATTACGAACTTTACGAACTTTGATCAACAGGAAGATGGGAGAAACTATTTTTTATTATCTTGAAATTTATTCAAGCCGGGAGCGAAATTTGTGTGGGATCTATATACATATCTGAACCGATCTAACCCATTTTCACCATAGTTGTTTATAGTTGAAATATAAGATAATTTACAAAATTTTAAGAAGATTTGTTAAAATATGTGTTTTCTAGGGCGAAAAATAAAATTTGGGGGGCTAAATTTGTGTGGGGGCTATATATAAATCTGAACCGATCTGACCTATTTACAACACAGGTATTCCTAGTTAAAATATAAGACGCTTTGCCAAATTTGAAGATAATCTGATAAAATATGTGGTATCTAGAGCGGAGATACTCTAATAAGGAGCGAAATTTGTGTGGGAGCTACATATAAAACTGAGCCGATCTGACCCATTTTCGTCATGCGTATTTGTAGTGAAAATATAAGATGTTTTGCCAACATTGAAGAAGATTTTTTACAATATGTTGTATCTAGAGTGAAGAGAGTCAAATCGAGAGTGAAATTCGTATGGGGGCTATATCTAAATCTGAAACGATATTCTTCAAATTAAATAGCGTCAGTCTGTTGAAAGCACGCTAGCATCTAAACGAAAGGAGCGAGGACGTCCAAATTTTCCATAAATGCGTCTTATAGTCGTAGATCAGTTGGGATTGCAACTGGTCGAAATCGGTCCGAAGGGAAATTTTTTTCCCTCACAAGAACTAAAAATACCCTTAATAACCCCTAATATTTTAGAGTATTTAAGCTTCTTTCAATATATCTGCTTATACATACATGATATTGGAAATGTACATTCCCCCTTTAACAAATATTCGTAGGGGGTGAAATTGGTCAAAAAGGGATAATAATGGTACATTTTAAACAACAACAGCTAGAAACACGAAATTCGGCGTGAACCTTCCTCTAATTGAGTAGATACATAACACAGTGCAACACGAAAAAAAATAACCATATACGGACACCGCTACATGATAAAAGACCAAAAAAAAAAGACCCGTGTTTTTTTTTTTCCCCCAAAGTCATGCACTTTTTTTTATGGGCCCCCAGAGATTTGAGGCCTCGGTGTAATTTTTGGAAAAAAGTGATCATATTCTCAGGCTCATATCTTGCAAACCGTTCGGAATTTTGATTTACTCTCTGAGGCAAAGTTCTAGCTCTTGTCATAAAGAACAAAAATTGTGAACATATAAAATCAAAAAAACTTCATCTTCAAGGTCAAAATCGCAAATCTAATTTTTGGAAAATTTTTCACTTTTGCGGCTACCTAAGCGCTACCTAAACGGTGTTAAGAATAATTCCTAGGAAGTTCATATGTTCTAGAAAGTTGTTTATTGAGATCTTAGGTACATTTTTGTAGTTGATTGTTTCCCTGCATTTTCAACGGTTTGCTACCTATGGACCTGAACAGGGGAAAAAAGGTTAAAAAAATCGAATTTTTTTAAGTTTTTTGCGATTTTGACCTTGAAGATAAAGTTTTTTTGATTTTATATGTTCTTTATGACAAGAGCTAGAACTTTGCCTCAGAGAGTAAATCAAAATTCCGAACGGTTTGCAAGATATGAGCCTGAGAATATGATCACTTTTTTCCAAAAATTACACCGAGGCCTCAAATCTCTGGGGGCCCATAAAAAAAAAAGTGCATGACTTTGGTGGGGGAAAAAAAACATGGGTCTTTTTTTTTGGTCTTTTATCATGTAGCGGTGTCCGTATATGGTTATTTTGAAATGACTTCAAAAATGTTGCACAGTGTAATACAAAAGCATTTTTTTCAAATTCGTACTTTTAGGGGATAAAATGGGAAGAGATGGATACAAATGGTGTCAACCAAACGGATGCTCCTAGAATAATTAAATATGGTGTATGCATCCCTCTGATTGTGTAGACACTAGGCCGGGTTGATTTGTATGGATGAAAAAAAATCGTATAGCCAAAACGTAATATACATTCAATTCTATGAAAATTCTCCGAAGAAACCATGTATCTAAAATAAAATCCTAATCCACGCCTCTCGACTTGAAAATTTATATGCCCGCCTTTGCCAAAAAATAGCTTTTTCCAAATAGAAATAGAATTTTCTGAATAAAATTGTTTAGTAAGGTAGATCTTTTGCACTTTATATTTTTGCTACACTCAAAATTTTTTTCATTAAAAAAAATATTCGCCCAATCATATAAATTTTCAAGTCGAGAGGCGCGGATTAGGATTTTATTTTAGATACATGGTTTCTTCAGAGAATTTTCTTAGAATTTAATGTAGATTACGTTTTGCTATATAAATGTACCCGCCATAGTAGACACGTAAAATAAACGGATTTTTTGAAATTCGTGCTTTTTGGGGTTATACTGAAAAAAGGGGATAAAAGTAGTAGCAACAAAATAACCGCAGCTAAAGCCATGAAATTCGGATAAGACATTCCTCTAATTGCGTAGACACGTAAAATAAAAAGAGATTTTAGAAAGTCATACTCATAAAGGGGTAAATTTGGAAAAAGGGGATAAAAATTGTACCAACCAAAGGTGCAGTTAGAATCATGGTATTCTGAACATCTTTTTCACTTCTTCGGGTGCTCCCTTTTTGCTGGCTACCCCTGTCGGAGGTAACCGGAGGTATTCCAACAAAGCTATTTTGTGTAATTTGTCCGATGAACTATGCCATACATAACCCTGGTCCAAATAGTTTAAAAACTCCATGATCTCTACTTAATTCAAATCTTGCGTAAATTTGAGGACAAGTTGTTTAAGCTTTTTTGAACGAAAATATCTCTCTTTTCTTTTTGATTATAATCACAAAAATACGAACTTATTTTTGTAAATACAATTTAATATACAATCGTTCAAAAACATGTTTTCCAGTAAGACAAAGTTGAGGGCGAAAGGTTAAAAAGCCATAAATGTATGTATGTGTATGTGTGTGTGCTGATGTGTTTGTAACTATTGCTGCAAACAAATCTTTCCAAGTTATGACTTCATTTGTTTTCACAACAAAATTGACTCGGAAAGTTTTTCAGGCTCACACACCGGGCGTTTGTACGAGAATTAAATGTATGACAACCATTAATCATTGGCCCACATTGGTTTTGTCACAATTGTGAGAACACACTTCCGATTAATGGGAGGTATTCCTGGCGATAGACATCGAACTAATATTTCATCATCATGATCGACCGATAACAACTTTAGGAACAACATTAACAGTCCGTCCTTCGAAATAGACAAGCCGCCCTTCAAAATTCCATGCATTCGTTGGTATTGATATATGGTAGTGTCCAGCGTGTTGTGCTCACCGCCCCCCCCCCTTTCCACTCTAATAAATTACAAGATTAAATTTTGAAAAAAGAAAAACAAGAAAAAATGGGGGGTCGGCCTAACATCACCGCCTCCCCCGAAACCGGAGAAATGTTGTAGTAAGACTTTGTAAGCAATAAAATAATAAACATATTTGTCGCTTAAGCAACATCAGCCAACGTCCTTTTGGGGGTTGGGGGAGGGTGGTTCCACTGGACTGTGGCTCTTGTGATACAATTTGCAGTAATACTTTTACAACAATCGAACTCAAGTACTCAAGTATTTTTAAGGATATTTTAATGAAAGTTTGCAAATTTGTATATCTGTATAAGGGAATTTCTAGTCTTATGTTTAAAAAATTGTTAAATAATATAATTAATTAAATATATTATTGTTATACTAATTTTAATATAAATAATGTAAAACATTGCTGGTGTGTAAGGATTTATATCCATAGACTTAATAAATAAAATAAAATAGAGAGCACCCAAAGAAGAGAAAAAGATGTTCATCTTGTGATTCGGATGTAGTGAAAATTGGGATCTTCATCAATGAATTTAACATAGAGTTGTCATAGGAGGGCCCTTTGTTTCGAAACGCTTAAAAGTTATTTAAAGTGTAGCGACTTTCAACCACTTTTTCACTAGTTTCCATTTCTGTTTTAAAAAATCCGGCGCTACCGGGGGTAGAACAGCGGACCTTCTGGTTGCTACTACGGCACTCTAACCATCTCAGCTATCCTCTGTTGTGAGTGGTGAATAGCCCAGCAAAAAGAGATCACCCAAAGAAGTGAAAAAGTTGTTCATATTGTGATTCGAAAGTAGTGAAAATTGGGATCTTCACCAATGAATTTAACATTGAGTTGTCATAGGAGGGAAGTTCTTTATTTTAAAAGACTTAAAAGGTATTTTAAAGTGGTGCAAAGGAATCACTTTTTCACTGGTTTCCATTTCTGTTTTAAAAATCCGCCGCTACCGGGGGTAGAACAGCGGACCTTCTGGTTGCTACTACGGCACTCTCACCATCACAGCTATGCTCTGCTGTGAGTGCTGAATAACTAAAACAAAGTGACAATAGGAAACTTAACGAAATATTTAATTAATATGAACTAATATATAACAAATAAATATAACAAATACTAATTAAATTTAGTATTAAATAAATTGACATTACTTAATTTTACTGATGTTATGTAGTATTAATAATTAATAAAAATATGAAATATTTTAATTACATTAAAAAAACTAAAATTTTTATTTTTAAGCAAAAATTTTTAAATTGTTAAAATTATACAAAAATAAACATTGTTTATTTATAAAAGTAATAAAAAAATAATAATAAAAAAAAGTATTTTTTCCCGAGCCACGATTCGAACCCGAGACCTTCTGGGTGCAAAGCGGACACCTTACCTTCGTGACCACATACTAAAAAGTCGTTCCCATTCAGTTGTGAAAATGCTAATGCTAAAATAACATATTATAAACTTTTTTTGAAGTTGTTTAAAAGAGCTTCCTCAAAAGCGGGAAAATGCACTTTTGGATTTTGAGATGCGATTAAAATGAGTATCCTACGGAAGTACTTCCAATTTTTTTTTTGTTGGGAACTAAAGCAAACCATTTTTTTCATTAGAACTCACAATAGGAAACTTAACAAAATATTTATTTAGTATGAATTAATATATAACTCAAATTAATATTAAATTAAATTAGCATTAAATAAATTAACACTACACAATTTTACTGATATTATGTAGTATTAATAATTAAGAAAAAAATAAATATTTGAAATTCATTAATAAAGCAATAAATTTGTATTTTTTGTACGAAAATTTTTCAAAACTATGCAAAATTAAATAACGTTTACTAATAAATGTAATAAAAAATTACAAAACAAGTTTTTTCCCGAGCCACGATACAAACTGGGTGCAAAGCGGAGACCTTACCTCTGTGACTCCATACTAAAAATTCGTACTCATTCACTTGTGAAAATGCTATTCCTAAAATGCTACGGGATATTAACATATTATCGACATTTTTGGAAGTTTTTTTAGGGGACGGGAAAAATTAACATTCGGATTTCGAAATGCGATTAAAATGTGCTTCCTACGGAAGTACATCCAATTTTATTTGTTGGGAGGTTAAACTTTTGGCAGCAACATTTGTATGGGTGATATATCTAAATCTGAAACGATCTTACCCGCTTTAACTACAGGTGCTTTTAGTGGGACTACAAGATGTTGTGCAAAATTTAAAGAAAATCGGGTACAATATGTGGTTTCTGGATTGGAAAAAGACAAATAAACATTTGTATGGGGCTATATCTACATCTGAACCGATATTACCCACTTTCAGCATAGGTATTTCTAGTTGCATTATAAGGTGTTAAGCCAAATTTGCAGAAAATCGGGTACTATATGTGGTTTCTAGAGCTATATCTATATCTAAATCTGAACCCTTTAGACAGGGTGGAAATCATGATAGTGGTAGTATGCAGCCAAGTAATAAATGTCACCATGCCATTTGTAAATAAATTTGAATTCTATTAAATATAGATGCAAAATGGTCTTGAGCCAGGACAATATCCTAGTTCAATTTATCATATTTATATATTGCTCCCGTCTTGACTTTTTCCGCCCCAGAAACCACATATTTTCACCGAATTTAATCAAATTGGCATAACACGTCATATTTGAACTGGAAGAACCTATTGTGTAATTGGGATCAGCTCATATTACCCCATGATTAGAAAAAACGCGTTTTCACTTTTTTACCGAATTTTGAATTTTATTCGGATAGAAAGTGTTGTGTCTCATATAGTCGGCCCCGCCCGACTTTAGCCTTTTCTTACATGCTTTCAATATGCTGCCGTTTGATACCATTTGTATCCACTTTCTCCGCGTTCACCTCACATTTTGAAAATATTTTACATTCGTGTTACTAGATCGAATTTACATAACCTTTAAAAATAAAGTTTTGTTCAAAAACTGTAATTTTTGGTGCGGAAAACCGCAACTTCAATTCACCCATGCCTACCGACCCGGTCTAATGTACACACGAATTTTATGATTCTAGTTGCACCTTCTTGAGCGGTACAAAGTGTATCGCTTTTTCTAGATTTTACCTCTTAAAAGTACGAATTTCGTACCCTTTATTGAGGGAGGTACACAACGAGTTTCACTTTACTAGCATTTTATTGACACCATTTCCCCATTTCACCCCCTAATATTATGGATCACTTTAGGGTGCACATTCACGCTATAAAAGGATTGGACACACCATTTACCATTTGGCGATATTTCAAACAGCAATATCAAATAATGACGAACAATTTGAATAACGACCAATTGTATTGTTTTTTATAGCCACACTCTACAGAGTAGGAAGGTAAATATATATCATTAGTAGACAGCGGAATTTTATGCAAATTCCATTTTTTATACCCAATTGTATAAAATATGCATATTACAAGATATACTGATATAAAATTGGTTATATTTTATTATTGTTATACAAGTAAAATCATTTGTGTGAAGACGGCATTCAGTTATAATCATCCGTTCAAAATACGAATTTGCATAAAAATCCGCTTTCTAATCATTAGGGACAGAAGAAATGTGTAAGGCATTGAAGGAGTGACTTAAGACCATAAGTATGTTTGGACCAAATTGGTTTCACATTTTAAGATGTTTGAGCCATGTCCGTCCGTCTGTCTGGATGGCAGGTGCACACGATAACTCTCGAAAAGAGTTATTGAATCAATTTTGTACATGGAAATATTTTGCTCAAACTTAGTTCAAGTTCAAGTTCAAGATGGGTGAAATTGCCGCGCCCTGTACCTCAGACACAAATAGACCATATTCCTATGTTAAATAAAAACCAATATATCTTCCAAACGGATATTCGGAATCAGCAAAATTTTTGTATATGATACAGCTTTTATAAGTACTTTAAGCGTACAAGATATGGCGGGTTTTGCCACTCAACTTCTGGTACTTCCCACACAATTCACCCCATCCTACCTAAAGTTAAAGCTGTTCTAACTTATATACGGATGGTCGGAATACTCTCATATTTGACATTTGAAAATGCTTTTTGAACGTTTGATACATTTGAAATATGGGCGATATTGTCACACCCCTTCTGGTACCTCCCACACAAAGTGGCATAAGCCTTGGTTACAATAAAATTCTTTAATCACGCCCCTACCTCCCACGCAATTGTCCTTATCCTAGCTAAATTTAAATTCTTTATAGCTTCCATAACGGAGCGTGGAATCCACCATGACTTGATATTTGATCATGTTTTTCAGCTTTCTTGCTTTCACATAAATTTTCCGACCCGAAGTCAAATTTAAGTCCTTATAAGTTTCATGCATATGATATCTGAGAGTGAAGGCATATACAGGGTTTTCCAACAAGAGGTGTTATTTTGAACCACCCGGTATTTCGGCAGCTATCAATTTACACGACTATATGATACACTCCACTTTCTATCGGATTACAATTCAATTCAGTAAAAAAGTGAAAACGTGAAAATTTTTTGTATGTTTCCTAATCACAGGCTAATCACAGGTCATACCTGGTCCAATTTGTCAAATCGGGAATAATTTTGTATCGGGGCTATATCCAAACGCGGAATGAAGTGACTAACTTTCAAAATAAGTTCTTGCAGTTCAAATATAACGTTTGGTGGTCACTTCAAAGAAATTCGGAGAAAATTTGTGGTTTCTGGGGCGGAAAAAGTCTATCCGGGAGCGAAATTTGTATTGGATCTATATGTAAATCTGAACCGATCTGACCCATTTTCACCATGGGTGTTTCTAGTTGAAATATAAGATATTTTGAAAGATTTGAAAGAAATCTGTTAAAATATGTAGTTTATAGAGCGGAAAAAATCAAATCGGGAGCGAAATTTGTATGGGAGCTATATATAAATCTGAACCGATCTAACACATTTTTACCACAGGTGTTGCTAGTTGAAAAATAAGATGTTTTGCAAAATCTGAAGACAATCTGATACAATTTGTGGTTTCTATAGCGGAAAAAGTCAAATTGGGAGCGAAATTTGTATGGGAGCTATATATAAATCTGAACCGATTTGACCCATTTTCATCATGGGCGTTTCTAGTTGTAATATAAGATAGTTCCAAATTTGAAGACAATCTGATACAATATGTGGTTTCTAGAGCGGAAAAAATCAAATCGGGTGTGAAATTCGTATGGGGGCTATATCTAAATCTGAACCGATTTTCTTCAAATTAAATAGCGTTCGTTCTTATCCCGAAAAACTTAGTTTTTTCATTTGGTTCTGTGTACAATTGCGACCTGTATCGTGATTACAAGAATAGATGGACAGACAGACAGACGGACGGACATCGCTAAATCGATTCAAAAGGTGATTCTAAGTCGATTGGTAAAATTAACAATGGGTCCATCTCCCTTCCTTTTGGGTGTTACAAACAAATGCACAAGGACATAATACTCTCGTGGAGTGTATAAAAATGGAACGATACACGCTTCAACAACGCTGATGAGGCCCATTTCCACCTCGGTGGCTACGTCAACAAGCAAAATTGTCGCATCTGGGGCTCGGAAAACGCAAGAGTTATTGTTGAGAAGCCTCTCCATCCTCATCGTGTGACTGTTTGGTGCGGTTTATGGTCCGGCGGGGTCATTGAACCTTACTTTTTCGAAAATGAGGTTGGATCAACAGTTACGGTAAATCGATTGCGCTATCGAGAGAAGATTAATGATGTTTTATGGTCGGAGTTGGATGGTATTGATCTGGACAACATTTACTTTCAACAAGACGGCGCTACGTGCCACGCAAGCAACGAAACCATTGCTCTTTTACGGGAAAAATTTCCGGACCGTGTTATATCTCGAAGAGGTGATCACAATTGGCCATCGAGATCTTGTGATTTAACACCTTGCGACTTCTTCCTTTGGGGCCACGTGAAAGATAAGGTCTACGCCAGCAGCCCAGCGTCGATTCAAGACCTCAAAGATAGATTTCGTGAGGCTATCGAGGACATAGGGCAGCCACTTTGCGATTTGGTTATGGAAAATTTCATGAAAAGGATATGGTCCTGTAAGCGTGGTCGTGGTGGCCATTTGGCTGATGTTGTTTTTCATTAATAACGGCATATCTTTCTCTTTACTATGAAATAAACATCCGATCATTTATCTCCAAAAATGGCATTTTGCTTTAAATACCAAAATAACACCTCATGTTGGAAAACCCTGTATAAGTCGGTTTAGCCGACTGATGTTTACTTACTTGTTTTTGGTAAATTTTCATATATTTTTGAGCGATTTTGCGTAGCCTATTTTTAAACACCCAAGGTGTGTTATTTATAACATTGCTTCGGCTTAGAAACTTGTGGTGGACACCATCAAAACGCTCCCCTCAGACTTTAGCCTTTCCTTGTTTATTTAATTTTTATCTTGTTTGATGACACTGTGCGACCAACGCCGCCCTACCTCGCCATCCCACCCACAACAACAAAAAACAACAGCCTCATTACCACACCAGACCGCCGGCAAGCTACCTACCAGTCATGCTCCACTATGACGGGAATAAAACATAACATGTACAATTTTATTGCTGGAAATTTTCCTTAAAGATACTCGCTAATTTCTAGACTAATTTGAAAACTCATTAATGTCTAAATATTTCTTCGCACCGTAATGATGGCTAAAACTTCTTGGGAAACACTAACACAGCCACACACACCCACACCACAATTACTCACACGCAGGACTTTTACTGTGGAAAAGATGAGGGCAAATGCTTAATAATATCCGTACCTTAGACCACCCCTCTTCCACCGGCCGGTTCTCATAAAAAGCGAGAAATTGCCAGCAGAAAAAAACTCAAACACACAAAAAAAAGACAAATTTGTGCAAACATTTAAGGGGCGAAATTGTGAAAAACGTCGGAAAAATTTAATATAACATACACTTGCTGTTGTTTTTCTTTTTCTCTGTTTTGTTGTTGTTCGTTCGTTCTTTATTTTTTTTTTGTTATGAAAAATTGTACAGAGCTTAATTACTTGTGCCCTGCCAGGACAACTGCACAAACACAAACACACACACACGCACACCCATACACCCACACACATACAGAGAGAGAAAAAAGAACAAAACAATACAAAACAGGACAAACTGAGGACATAGCCAAAGGCCATACAGCAGCACCGTTTATTTGTTTGAGGGGTGTTGGCGATGTACTTCCGTCTTCTCCGTCAGTTTAGCTGGCAAAGCATATAATAACAGCCGAAAGTTGTGTTATAAAATGAAATTCGAATTCTGGGCAACAAAAAAATATGTATATGAAATATGAGTATTTAAAGACGACTATTAAGTGCCCTACGTCAAGGAATTGGGTAATTTTGATTATTAGAGACCAATGCACATTATTCGATTTTGGGGGGAAAACTGTTGTGAACGTCCGGAAAACATCGATGGGTCTATCTCACAACTAGGGTTTGGGGTCCGGGAATTCACGAATCGTTTTTCCCGGGAATTCCCGAAAAAAATTGGACGGATTTTAAATTTTCCGGGAATACGGGAAATATTAATAAATATTTTATTGATAATTTTGAGCACAAATTTAGTTTTACTCTATAAATGGGAAATTGTAAATATATTTAAAATTCATAGAATTACATTGCTGACAATAATACTGACCATTTCAGCTAGGGAATACAAACTTTTTGTGAGGATATTTGCAGGATCTTTATTTTGAAACAAATATATTATACTGACAATAACCACTTAACCACTCGTGCTATCTGCTTTAACTTTAAATTTATTATTTTCCCAGAAGATTCGATAAAATAAAAAGTGCAAATCTTCTTAAAGAAGAATTTTCTTCACATATGAAAACAGTATGAAATGGTCTAAAACTAGGGAGAAAATTAAAATTGTTCACCTGGAAATTTTCAAGAGAGATCTAATATTCATAGAATTAGAATATTTTCCCCATGTAGTCGAATAAGTCTTCAAAATTAAAGACGTCGTAACATTCTCAGTCCTACGAATTCTTTGTTTCCTTACACATATTTTTAATTTTGAATTTAGTGCAGGAGTCAGTAACTTTAAATGTCCAATATTATGACGCTTTCAATTCTGACGATTTGTTTAGAGTTAATTATTTGTAAAATGAAAAATAATTTCTAAATTTTTTTTCGACAAAAACATTCGTTTTTAATTTGTAATATGTCAGTATTTTAACCCATTAACGCGCAATGGTAATTTAATTTATTAAATTTATTTTCAATTATTTTCGAAATAACTATTATAATAATAAAAAATATTTTTTTAGTATATTATTATTTCATTTCTCGATCACTTTTGCCATATAGTTTAGGAATGGTATTTATATTGAAAAGTACGAAAATTGTGAAATAGTGTACACGGACGCATAAAGTGGGCGTTAATGGTTTAAAAAAACACACCAGTTACTAAATGCTGATATGTTAAACCATATTTGACATACCTATAATAAGTTATTTTTTCCCGGGAATTCCCCGGATTCCCGGGAATGAAACTTTTCATTCCCGTTTTGCCGGGAAAGAAACTTTTCATTCCCGTTTTCCCGGGAAAGAAACTTTTCATTCCCGTTTTCCCGGGAAGTGAAAAAAGTCCAGGAAACCCCAAACCGTACTAACAACGCATAATAATGGAGGCTATAAAAACTAGTTCCATTTTTAAAGATAGTCGTCTTTGACATAAACTCCTGGATGGACATCTATACATTAGGATGGGTCACGAAAATAAATTACAGTGGTTAATGATGATCTGCAAAAAATTTCGTAGCTGGGTCAAGCCGTCTGTGAGCTAAACGCTCCTGAAAACAACTCTAAAAATCACGCTTTCCACACGTAATTTTTTTATGTTGTATTTTTGTCCAAATTTTTTAATGAATTAATAGGAAGAACTTGGAAGAACTTTAAATATAAATTTCTATACTTGTCTTAAGTTAACTGATTTGTCGTATTATTGTCCGCTTAGATTGATTTTTTGTCGTTTTTCAAATTGACGGCTAAAAACTCATATTTCTTAGTAATATTTTGGAAATCAATACCTTTCGAATGATGCCTAAATGAAGAATATCGGACGAAAAGTGACGTCACTGACTCCATTTTTGTGAAATAATTTAATAAAGGAGATGGTTTTTCAGAGCCAACATTTACAAACTCCTTTTACAAAAATGAGCGCTGCGGCGTCAATTTTCTTCCGATGTTCATCATTTAGGCATCATTCAAAACGTATTGAAGGCAGCTTTTTATTTTTGATAAAATATTGACACCAAATACGAATAAGTTTTCAGTTGTCACTATGAAAAAACGAAAACAATTGCTATAAACGTCCAATAATTCGACGAGTAAAGTTACTCTAAGACAAGAATGAAAATATATATTTAAAGTGATTCCTATTAATCCAGAAAAAAATTTTGGACAAAAATGCAGCACAAAAAAAATTACACGGGAAAAACATGATTTTTGGAGGTGTTTTCAGGAGCATTTAGCTCACAGATGGCTCTACCCAGTGACGAAATATTTTGTAGATCATCATTAAATAATCCATACATTATTTTCGTGGGGTGTCGGAAATTGTTTTTAAATTTGTATGGAAATCGACCCAGCTTACTATACACATAAAAGAGTTGCGTGATTGAATGACTGACTGATAACTCCCCAGACCAAACGTCTAGAGCTGGAATCATGAAAATTGGTGTGTACATTTCTCTTGTAGAGGTTTGATAAGATTTTTCTAAATTCGTACTTTTAAGATGAAAAGGGGTAAAAAGGGATAAAAATGACCAAACAGGCAGGGCCTAGAATCTTGAAATCTGGTATGGATATTCCTCTTGCAGCATGAAGACATCTCAAAAAGTGTAATTTTAAAAAAATCGTACTTTTGGGGGGTTAAATGGAGCAAAAAAGGGACAAAAATTGTACCAACAACGCGGCTCAAGCTATAATCATGAAATTTGGCGTGTACATTTCTCTTACAGCGTAGATATCAGATTTGAAGAGATTTTTTCGTAATTCGTACTTTTAAAAGGTAAAAAAGGGGTTTGTATCCTTTTCAACCCAATTTTACCTTTTACCACAGCAATGACCAAACGGTTAGGATTAGAATCTTGATATTTGGTAAAAAAAATTGCTCTTACAGCTTCAAAGCGTCCAAGAAAATATTTTTCAAAATTCGTACTTTTTGGGGGTAAAAAGGGATACAAATAGTACCAATAAAATGGATAGGGCTGGAATCATAAAATTCGGTGTGTACATCCCTCAAAATGTTTAGAAACGCAAAATTAACGAATTTTTCGAAATTTGTACTTTTAAAAGGTAAACGGTGAAAAGGGGATAAAAAAGGTACCAACAACATGGATGACGCTACAATAATGAAATTCGGTGTGTATATTCCTTCTACAGCGCAGATCACTGATAAGAAGGAATTTTTCAACATTTGTACTTATTGGTGGTGAAATCGGGTAAAAAGGGATACAAATAGTACCAATAAAATGGATGGTGCTAGAATCATAAAATTCGGTGTGTACATCCCTCAAAATGTTTAGAAACGCAAAATGAACGAATTTTTCGAAATTTGTACTTTTAAAAGGTAAACGGTGAAAAGGGGATAAAAAAAGTACCAACAACACGGATGACGCTACTATAATGAAATTCGGTGTGTATATTCCTTTTACAGCGCAGATCACTGATAAGAGGCAATTTTTCAACATTTCTACTTTTAAATTTGTACTTATTGGGGGTGAAATCGGGTAAAAAGGGCCAAAAAATAGTACTAATAAAATGGATGGGGCTGGTATCATAAAATTCGGTGTGTACATCCCTCAAAATGTTTAGAAACTCAAAATGATCGAATTTTTTGAAATTCGTACTTTTAATATATAATCGGGGAAAAGGGATAAAAAAGGTACCAACAACACGGATGACTCTACAATAATGAAATTCGGTGTGTATATTCCTTTTACAGCGCAGATCACTGATAACAAGCCATTTTTCGAAATTTGTGCTTTTAGGGGATTAAATGGGATAAAAATTGTACCACAGCCCAGACCAAACAATTGGGTCTAGAATCATGAAATTCGTAACGGGCATTACATTTACAACACGAATGTGACTACGAAAATATTTTTCAACTTTCGTACATTTTGTGAGTGAAATTGGGTAGAAAGGGATGAAAGTGGTACCAATCAAACAGACGGTGCTGGAATCATGAAATTCGGCGTGTACATGCCTGAAAATGCGTACAAACGCAAAATGAAGGAATTTTTCGAAATTCGTACTTTTAAAGGGCAATCGAGAAAAACGGGATAAAAAAGGTACCAACAACATGGATGACGCTGCAATAATAAACTTCGATGTGCATATTCGTCTTTCAGTGTGGATGATTGATAACGAGGAATTTTCCGATATTTGTACTTTTAAGGGAGTAAATGAGTTAAAAATTTTACCACCACCCTAACCGAACGACTGGGCCTAGAATCTTGAAATTTGGAACGCATATTACTATTATAACGCGACCAAGAAAATATGTTTGCAAAATTTAAACTTTTAGGTATTAAATTGGATAAAAACGGATATCAGCAGTACCAATCATGAAATTCGTACCTTTTTATATCCCAATGGTACCAACATCACGGCTGAAGCTAGAATCGCGAAATTCGGTGTGTATATTAAATGGTACCCACCGAGGTATCGAGTTAGGTATATACATAATTACGGGGGAAGCGGATCAAAAGTGGTTCAAATGGTACCAACTAAATTGGGGGAATTGGAATAAAGATGGTACCAACCAAAGTTTTAAGCTACACCATTTCCAAGTGTAATTCGGAAAAGATCAATTGTAATTCAGAATTTCCGTTTGAAATTCAAAACACATCAGTTGATATTCAGAAATTCCATTTGAAATTTAGAACTCGCCAATGGATATTCAGAAATTCCATTTGAAATTAAGAACTCATCAATTGAAAATCAGAACTTGTTATTTGAAATTCAGAACTCTGAATTTCAGAATATTTCATATGAAATTCAGAACTTTTCATTTGAAATTCAGAAGTTATTAATTGAAATTCAAAAATTATATTCTATGTGTGGATGACATGTTTTCTGAATCCACAGCTTCGCTTTTAAGACTAGCGCCACATTTATCCCAGCTAAACCTAATAGAAATAATAATAATGGTAATACACTTGGCTTACAATTTCGGTGGTAACACCCCCAGATATAGGAGAGCAAAGACTGTAATATTTGGAATTCATATACTTTTCTGAAATTCATTTGATGAGTTCCGAATTTCGAATAACAAGATCTGATTTTCAATTGATGAGTTCTGAATTTCAAATGGAATTTCTGAATATCAAGTGACGAGTTGTGAATTTCAAATGGAATTTCTTAATATCAAGTGACGAGTTCTGAATTTCAAATGGAATTACTGAATTTCAAGTGACGAGTTCTGAATTTCAAACGGAATATCTGAATATAAATTGGCGAGTTCTGAATTTCAAATGGAATTACTGAATTTCAACTGACGAGTTCTGAATTACAATTGATCTTTTCTGAATTACACTTGGAAATGGTGTAGAATATGAAAAGGCTATTAGAAATTCGGTGTCTCCGAGTACATAAATTAATTTTTCGAAATTTGTAGGTTTAAGATAGAGTTCTGTGTGAACATTATAGCCATTATCCCCGGCAAAATAAAAAAAATATAAAAAAATGTTTGTTCTATTTATAAATTCAGATTTCAAGTCACGCATCGGTATAGCAGTTATATGTAAAAATTAAAATTATATGTAAAAAATGTAATATGTAAAAATTAAAATTTAAAAATTTAAATTTTAACTTTTATAGGGACTACAAAGGACATGCCAAATGCAGACATATTTTGTAGGTTTAAAGTGATTATAAAAACATTTAAAAATCTCGAATTGCAACTAATTTCGATCAGACGTATGGAAGTTGTATCGGTTTCATTTTGACCAAACCTTATGTCAATTTGCGTGGAAAGTATAGAAGTTATATTAGGTTTAATTTTACGTATCTACTGGTCGTTTGTTTTGGAATATGGACTATACGTGTGGGTGTACCATAAGGTCAATCAATATCAATTTCCCCAATCTCCGAATTTAAACCAATACTGGGAAAATAATACTATGTGCAGAGTTTGAATAAATTCTTTAAGTCCCTACCAGAGTTATCGTGCATACAATTGATCCAGATGAACTTGAGAGGGACTTGGGACATATTTATGGTTTAAAATCTCTCCTTCAATGCATTACACTTTTTTCTATCCGAAATGATATATACGCCAAACCTTACATATTATATTTCACCTATAAACATACATCGTTCCATGTTTCAATATACCCCCATCTAGATGTCCTTTCCGATTTAACATTTTTTGTCAAACACATACATTTAGAGGATACAAAAATCCTTCCCCAGTTATAGTTACCCAGCAATACTTCTTCCGTGCCAACGCTCATTTGTTTCACCTTGCCATTTGTAAATAAATTTGCATTCTATTAAATATAGATGCAAAATGGTCTTTGAGCCAGGACAATATCCAAGTTCAAATCAAATATTGATTAAAGACCAAAAAAATACAAACGAAAAAACTAAAACAAATGTGCGTTGGCACAGCAGAAGTATTGCTGGGTAACTATACCTGCATATACACATACTTACATATGCAACTCAATGAGATGCTTGTAAGATGGCATGTGTGCTTTATTACTTGGTGCTATTTTTTAGACGCAAATTCGGCAAGTGAGTTGTGCTTCTCGTTTAACATGGATCATTTGTGTGGGAGGTAACAGAACGGGCGTGGCAATTTCGCCTATCTTCGAAATTAAATTAAGTTTGCGAAAAATATTACCATGTGCCAAGTTTGAATTGATTCCTCAACTCCTTTCAAGAGTTATCGTGTACACCAGCCAGCCAGACAGACGGACGGGGTCTTAAGTCACTCCTGCAATGCGTTACACTATTTTTCTGTCCCAAATGATATATAGCCTCCTACTCTGTAGAGTGAGGCTATAAAAACCTTTGACAGGGTTGAAATCATGATAGCGGTAGTTTGCAGCCAAGTAATAAATGTGGACCTATTCAACCTAGCAGCCCTATCGCAGAACATAAGCTCCTCAACACTTCGACTATATCGTGTAAGATGGCATGTGCACTTTATTACTTAGTGCGATTTTTTAAACGCATATTCGGCAAGTGAGTTGTGCTTCTCGTTCGTTTGTGAGAATCATTTCCTTAAAGAGGCCGGGTTTGATGTTGAAAAGTCGCTGCGAAGCCACTTGACAAAACCTTTGACAGGGTGGAAATCATGATAGTGGTAGTCTGCAGCCAAGTAAATAAATTCCATCCAATTTTAATTCCAAAAGTACAAATTTTGAAAATCTATTATCTATCATGTACACTAGGGTTAGTCATTTTTTTTAGATTCAAAATCTGTGGAAATAGCATATAGGGCAGGCAAAAACAAGCAGAATTGCGTTTTTACTTTTTCGAAATTGTGAAAAAACGTTCCGCACAAAATGCAATTACTTTAGCTCAAAACCAACTTTCTTATTTGATTTTTTTTGTGATTTTTAAAATTTCTCAAGCGCTAATCCTCTATATCTTTCAATTATATTGATTTCTTTCGGAAATTCGTATAAATGGTATAGCGGCAAAACAGCTTTTTTTATTTCATTCGGTCTTTTTGCTTTAAAATTTTTGACCCAGTTATCACTGTTTTTTTGGACATTTTTGCAACTTTTTTAAACGACAACTAAATGACAGATTTTTGATCAAATTGCATATTTGAAATCGATGCACTAAAACCAACTAAAAAAAATATTTCTAGGAACAACTATTGCAGAAAAAAATTTCTCAAATTTAAAAATTAAAAAAAAAAGTAAACTAAAAAAGTTTGTTTTTAGCTAAAGTAATTGCATTTTGTGCGGAAGGTTTTTTTACAATTTCGAAAAAGTAAAAACGCAATTCTTATTATTTTTGCCTGCCCTACATGCCATTTCCACAGATTTTTGATATTCGAAAAAAAAAATGAAAAAATGACTAACCCTAATGTACACAGTACAAGATAACCTAATTTCATGAGCGTACCCATTTTTGCCGTAAAAGTAAACTAGTACTAATTTGAAAAAATCTTTTTATTTTGCGAGTCTATTTAGTCAGAGAAATGTATACACCGAATTCCATGTTTCTAATTACGACCATTTGGTTGTTACCATTTTTATCCCCTTTTTTCCTATTTTACCCCCTTAAGAGTACGAATTTCGAAAATCCCTTTATTTTATGTGTCTACGCAATCAGAGGAATGTATACAACGAATTTCATTATTCTAGGGGCAGCCGTTTGATTGGTACCATTTTTATCCCTTTGTTCCTATTTTACCCCTTAAAAGTACGAATTTGGAAAAATACTTTTATATTATGTATCTACTCTATTAGAGGGTATTTTCAGTCCGTGTGAGGGAAAAATATTCGCTTAGGACCGATTTCACCCAGTTGCAATTCGAACCGATATACGACTATAAGACGCATTTATGGAAAGCTTGGACCTCCTAGCTCATTTCGTTTAAATGGTAGCGTGCTTTCGACATACGGACTGATGGACGGATATGGCTAGTTCGTTTTAGAATTTTATGACGATCAAGAATATAACTACTTTATAGAATCCCAGGTCGTTATTTCAAGGTGTTAGAAACTGAATGACAAACTTGGTATACCCCCTCCTGCATTTTAACATAATATCAAATTTTTGGGAAGTTGTACAAAAAATCTTCCCTAAAAGTCGGGAATATGCAAATTGGGATTTTGGGATTCGACTAAACAGTGCTTCTTGCGGAATTAATGCCGCACTTTTTGCTGGGCAACAGCACTATGTGCATGCAATTGTGTGTAACACAATCTTATTAATGACAATTACCGTCTGCTGTCTGCTGCAATCTCCTGGTAACGTTTACCCTGATAAACTCTATTCCCAATTCCCCCATCTCGAAGAGCCAAAGGCGTTCTTTTTCCAAATAGAATTTTACTAAACCCATACTAGGCAAAGTGATACGACAAAATGTCCAGGCATCCCCCGGTGGCCTCTGCTTAGCAGCCTATCTAGACAACCTGCAGTTGTATGACCTTGCCACGTTACAAGTGCCAGTAGCAGAAATTGGAATACCCTACACCACCACCAACGTCGGCGATGGTGGTAGTGATGGTATGCGTGTGGATGTTTGTTTGGTTGCCTAAAACCAAAGTAAGGACATTAAAAATAAACAGCAGTTAAAAAGGAAAAAGAATAACGCCCCAAGTACAATAATACGAAAGAAACACACACACACACATACGTATACATACAAACAAAATACACATATTTCGTATATATATATGCATGTCTATAGAAGTGTATTTATGTATATAATGACCCCAGAACAAAACAACATAAATGATAAACAGACACCTAAAACTCATAAAAACACTAAAAACTGGCACACATACATAATACATAGACATACATATGAACTAGGATGTCCCGGTTGACGTTTCTTTCTTCTGTTAGCATTCAAACAATTCCTAAAGAAATACATAAATAAAGCAGTATGGTCAGTACCGCTGTTTTATTATTAAGAAATTACAATTTTGCGATTATTTTGCAATTAAACATAATAGTAAAATTATTAATTACACTGTGCAACAAATTTAGACTTTTTGATTGGAACAGAAAAACGAAAGGGCATCTTGAGTAGACCATGTTTGCAGAATAAACTTATAGTCCAGCTGGTTTGAGTTTCTTTTTATAGCGGGTCAAAGTTTTAATTTGTTTGGTCGAAGGGAGCATTATACTAAGTGAGAAAAGCGTTGTAAGTTGATCTGTGAGCGAATTCTTATTATCACAACTAAAGGGTGTCCCAAGATGAGCGCAATTTTTTAATTTTAAATAAAACACAGATATTTAAGAAAAAATCGTGAAACTTTATTATATCGTAAAGTAGACAGAATGAGGTTATGTATGGAACAATATATCGTGCAGATGGCCGCCGCGGCTTTGCTGGCATGCACGCGATCTTTTAATGAAATTTTCAATGACCGTTTTGCATGAATGCTGCGGTATTTCATTAATGCAGCGTCCAATTTCGTCTTTTAAGGCTTGAGTCGTCGTCGGCTTATTCGCGTAAACCATCGACTTCAAAAAACCCCAAAGAAAAAAATCTAATGGTGTTAAATCGCACGATCTAGGCGGCCAATTCTGATCTCCAAAACGCGAAATAACACGACCGGGAAATGACTGATGCAGCAATTGAATTGTTTCTCTGGCTGTATGACATGTGGCGCCGTCTTGTTGGAACCACATGCCCTCCACATTCATTTCTTCAATTCTAGGCAAGAAAAAACTGGTTATCATTTCACGATACCGAACACCATTGACTGTTTGGGCTTGGCCTGCCTCATTTTCATAAAAAAAGGCCAATGATTCCTCCAGCCCAAAAACCACACCACACAGTGACACGTTGAGGATGCATTTGCTTCTCGTGAATCACTCGAGGATTTTCCGCACCCCAAATGCGACAATTCTGCCTATTGACGAAGCCATCAAGATGAAAATGGGCCTCGTCATTGAAGATGATTTTATCGGCAAAATCAGAATTTTCATGTTGTCTCTCCAATACCCAATTAACGAACTCCCTTCGCTGTCCATGGTCAGTTGGCTTCAGTTGAAGATGCAAATCTTTCGTCAAAATTCGCTGCAAAGTGGATTTGGAGACACCAATTTGCTGAGCACCAAGATGCATATATTTCGTCAAAATTCGCTGCAAAGCGACATCATCACGTCGACATTTTCGGTCGATCGACCTGGTCGATTTCGCGTTGTTGTCTTTACATCACTAACAGACCCAGTTTCGGCAAATTTATCCATTAATCTCTTTACACTTGACTCTTTTGGAGCATTATTGTGACCCCAAATTGATCGCAATTTGCGAACTGTAGCCGCAAAACTTTCACCATTTTGGTAAAACAATTTCACAATGAGAATGCGTTGTTCATTCTTGTAGCGCTCCATTTTTACTAACCTCGTACCTTCTACTAACAAACAATAACAATTGTTCAAATGTCAAACAATGACACTTCGAATGTTGCCAGATTTAAAAATTGCGTTCTTCTTGGGACACCCTTTATATTGTGGAATTTTATGAGGATTTTTTATGGGTCAAGTTGACCCTTTTTCGACAAAATTCTGCTATGCCGAATTTAACGACTTTTGCCATTTTATACTCTCCTCCTCCGTTTGCAACACCTTGAAATATTGACCTGACACCATATAAAGTATATATACTCTTGATCGTTATAAAATTCTAAGCTAGCATCTAAATCAAATGAGTTAGGGCGTTCAACTTTCACATAAATGTGTCTCATAGCTGCAGATCGATTGGGATTGAAAATGGGCAAAATCGGTCGAACTGGAAAATTGTTTCCCTCAAAAGGACGAGAAAAATAAAAAAGTTCTCCAAATTTGTACCTTAAATGGATACAGTGGGAACAGAAGGATAACAAGTAAGGAAAGGGTAAAGTCGGTCGAGGCCGACTATATGCTACCCTACACTTTCTACTCCACTGCATTTCAATTCGGTGAAAATGTGAACGACATTTGTATGAGAGCTATATATAAATCTGAACCGATCTCATCCACTTTTACCATAGATCTTTCTAGTATAAATATAAGATGTCCTGCCGAATTTGAAGAAAATCGTTTAATGTATGTGGTTTCTACAGCGGTTAACCTCAAAACGGGAGCGAAATTTGTATGAGAGCTATATCTAAATCTGAACCGATCTAACACATTTTTACCACAGCTGTTTCTAGTTGAAATATAAGGTTTTTTTGCGAATTTAGAGGAAAATCTCTTAAATTATGTGGATTCTAAATCGGAAAAATTCAAATTGGGAACGAAATTTGTATGGGAGCTATATATAAATCAGAACCGATTTAACACATTTTTACCACAGGTGTTTCCAGTTTAAATATAAGATGTTTTGCTAATTTTGAAGAAAATCTGTTAAAATATGTGGTTTCTGCAGCGGAAAACTTCAAATTGGGAGCGAAATTTGTATGGGAGCTATATATAAATCTGAACCGATGTAACACATTTTTACCACAGGTGTTTCTAGTTGAACTATAAGATGTTTTGACAATTTTGAAGAAAATGTGTTGAAATATGTGGTATCTAGCGTGAAAAGGGCCACATCGGGAGTGAAATTCGTATGGGGGCTATATCTAAATCTGAACCGATTTTCTTCAAATTAAATAGCGTTCGTCCTTGTCCCGAAAAATTTCGTTGTGCAAAGTTTCGTTTGGTTCTGGCTACAATTGCGACCTGTATCGTGATTACAAGAATAGATGGACGGACGGACATTGCTAAATCGACTCAGAAAGTGATTCTAAGCCGATCGGTATAATTAACAATGGGTCTATATCACTTCCTTTTGGGTGTTACAAACAAATGCACAAAGACATAATACTCTCGTGGAGTGTATAAAAATCAGCAAAATTGACCTCAGTTTAAGTAAATATTTACTTGATTTTAGAAACCAGTAAGGAAAGGCTAAATTCGGGCGGGGCCGACTCTATGATACACTCCACTTTCAAGCCGAATACAATTCAATTCGGTGAAAAAGTGAAAACGGGAAGGTTTTTTTGAATCCTGTAAATGTATGTGTTTGACAAAAAATTTTATATCGGAAAGGACATTTTTATGAGGATATATTGAAACCAGGAACGAAATAGGTGAAATATAAAATGTATAGTTTGGCCAAAATCGGTTAAACTTATGGGAGCAACATTTGAATTTGAGCTATATTTAAATCTGAACCAATCTTACCCACTTTCACCATAGTTTTGTTTAGTTAGATTATAAGATGTTGTGCGAAATTTAAAGAAAATCGAGCACAATATGTGGCTTTTAAAGCGGCAAAAGTCAAATCGGGAGCGACATTTGTATGGGGGCTATATCTAAATCTGAACCGATCTTACCCACTTTCTGCATAGGTGTTTCTAGTTGGATTATAAGATGTTGTCCAAATTTAAAGAAAATCGGGTACAGTATATGGTTTTTAGAGCGCAAAATCAAAATATGTGGTATCTAGAGTGAAAAGAGTCAAATTGGGAGTGAAATTCGTATGGGGGCTATATCTAAATCTGAACCGATTTTCTTCAAATTAAATAGCGTTCGTCCTTATCCCGAAAAAACATCGTTGTGCAAAGTTTCATTTGGTTCTGTCTACAAGTGCGACCTGTATCGTGATTACAAGAATAGATGGACGGACAGACAGACAGACAGACGGACATTGCTAAATCGATTCAAAAAGTGATTCTAAGTCGATTGGTATAATTAACAATGGGTCTATCTCTCTTCCTTTTGGGTGTTACAAACAAATGCACAAAGACATAATACCCTCGTGGAGTGTATAAATACTTACATTTAGGAAAATTTAAGCAAAATTTTACTAAGATTTAGTAAAAATGTACTTGGTTTCAGTAAAAATTCATTTAGTTTTAGGAAAATTGTACTTAAATTAAGTAAAAATTTACTTGGTTTTAGAAAAAGTTTTCTTAGATTTAGGAAAATTTCAGCAAAATTTGACTTAGATTTAGTAAAAATGTACTTGGTTTGAGGAAAAACTTATTGGAACTTCCTCAGTTTGAGTAAATATTTACTTGGTTTGAGGAAAATTGAACTAGAATCAAGTTCAAAGCATGTACTAATTTCAAGGAAAAGTTTGAACATGATTTGAGAAAATTTTGTTGTAGCGTTATACGAAGTTCAATTTTCCTAAACTTTAGTTCATTTTAACTCATTATAGGGTACACTTTTTTATGAGTGTAGATGAAAACAGCCCCCCCCCCCAGGGGAAAATGCAGTGCACGGCCCTGCAGTCAGAGGAATGTATACACCGAATTCCATGATTCTAGCTGCGAACATTTGGTTTGTACTATTTTATCCCTTTTTCCCCATTTTACCCCCTTAAAATTTTTTAAAAGCTCTTTATTTTATGTGTCTACGCAGTTAGCGGAATGTACACACCGAATTTCATCATTCTAGCTGTAGCCGTTTAGTTGGTAAGATTGTATCCCTTGAAAGTATGAATTTGGAAAAACCATTTATTTTTCGTGTCTACGGAGTCAGAGGAATGTATACTTCGAATTTCATGACTTTAGCTGCGGTCTTTTGTTTGGTAAAATTTGTTCCCCCTTTTTCAATTTTAATCCCAAAAAGTATGAATTTGGGAAAAATACTTTTATATTATGTATCTAATAAATGAGAGTAACACACAAAATCTGCCGCTGTTAAAATTCCATAATTTGGCAACAAAATTTCTAATGCACTTTTGTTGTTTTACCAGCGTGTTTAAATCGTTGATGGATTTGCTTTCAAGAACTAACGAAAAATATGTTCTTTTCTAGCTCTGCACTGAATGAACAGTTTTCATGGCGTTGAGCATAGTTTTCATGGCCCGCGGTACACTCTAATATACTTACACAGACGACGTAACACTACACAGTGGCACAGATATAAATACTGACAGACAGACAAACAGAAATGTAATGTCGTAAATAAAGCCAAATAAAAAAGCCCTGGAAACAAAATAAAAAAATGAGATATTACTCTAATGACGACGACGCCGCAGTCGTCGTCACCAACATCGTCTAAGGCATCGTATTGTGTGTGTTCTTCATGTGTTTTTGGGAAAAATTCAGATTTTCGTTTGGTGGCTTTGTCCAACTTTGTCCCAAAAGAAACCATCACTGAATGCCAAGTTAAAAAGAAACATGCTAATGTAGTGGTGAGTGAGATGGTGTTGAATATAATAGAATAGAAAAAATATCACACACACGCACAATCACATGGAAAGAGGATGGTATAGCAATTGCTACAGTTGACTTGGCATCGAGTCTAAATATAGCAAACAAGTAGCCTTGTGGTGAATACAATTAAGGATGTGCCCAGTCTCTTTGGAGTATTATGGGAATGAACACTCAGACACTCATGTTCATATCTGAATCGATCGCAACGCCGATTTGCTCCTTATCATATTATCTATATATATAACAAGTATGAAAGGCTAAAGTCGGGTGGGGCCGACTATATGATACACTCCACTTTCTATCCGAATACAATTCAATTCGGTAAAAAAAAATTAAAACGGGAAGGATTTTTGTATGATTCCTAATCATAGGCTAAAATGACCTGGTCCAATTTGTCAAATCGAAAAGAATATTTGTATCGTGGATGCGAAATTTGTATGGGAGCTATATGTAAATCTGAACCGATCTAACACATTTTTACCACAGGTGTTTTTAGTTGAAATATAAGATATTTTGAAAGATTTGAAGAAGATCTATTGAAATATGTGGTTTATAGAGCGGAAAAAGTGAAATCGGGCGTGAAATTTGTGTGAGAGCTATATTTAAGTCCGAACCGATGTGACCTATTTTCAACATAGGTGTTCCTAGTTTAAATATAAGATGTTTTGCCAAATCTGAAGACAATCTGATACAATATGTGGTTTCTAGAGCGGAAAAAGTCAAATCGGGAGCGAAATTTGTATGGGAGCTATATATAAATCTGAACCGATCTATCGCATTTTCACCACAGGTGTTTTTAGTTGAAATATAGGATATTTTGCGAAATTTGAAGAGGATCTGTTAAAATATGTGGTTTCTAGAGCAGGAAAAGTCAAATCAAGAGGGAAATTTTAATGGGAGCTATATATAAAATTTAACCGATCTAAAAAATTTTTACCACAGGTGTTTCTAGTTGAAATATAAGATGTTTTGCCAATCTTGAAGAAAATCTGTTAAAATATGTGGTATCTAGAGTGAAAAGAGTCAAAACGGGAGTGAAATTCGTATAGGGGCTAAATCTAAATCTGAACCGATTTTCTTCAAATTAAATAGCGTTCGTCCTTGTACCGAAAAACTTCGTTGTGCAAAGTTTCATTTGGTTCTGTCTTAAATTGCGACCTGTATCGTGATTACAAGAATAGATGGACAAACACACAGACTGACATTGTTAAATCGACTCAAAAAGTGATTCTAAGTCGATCGGTATAATTAACAATGGGTCTATCTCCCATCCTTTTGGGTGTTACAAACAAATGCACAAAGACATAATACTCTCGTGGAGTGTATAAAAATGAATCTGTGTTGGTAAGTTTGTTTATTCTTTATAGCAAAGCAGCCTAAACTACTGAAAAGATCTTCAGTCTGTTCACGATGAACCGGTTGTGAAAATAGGCTATCTAAATTTTTGATAGTTTCAGTGGTCGTGGCACATAGTGTCACGGTTTCATACAACGAGTGGTCAAAACTAGAAGGAATTATCGTAGAAATTTGAAGTTTGCTACATGCTTATATAGCAACCAAATATGATTATGGATGCAATTGCGAAAAAATTGGAGATAGTTAACACACAATATATGAGTCATTCCATGCCAAACCGGCCAAAAAAAATTTCACATCGCTCTGATTTCCCCAAATTTTCAGAAAATATTCTTCTTTAAAAAATATTTTACACGTGTTTAACCGATTTCAGGACCTACTTTAAATTTATTTCAATTCCGGTTGAGTTTTAGAAACAATTAATTATTTTCAATTGTGGTATTGATGTTATTGAAACAACAAAGCAGCATATTTATTGGCCTGTATTTAAATATATATATATTTAAATACAGCCCAATAAATCTGCTGCTTTGTTGTTTCTATTATTTCAGTTATATTTCGTTCATAATGTTATGTTATATATATATATATATATATACAGAGAGAGAGAGAGTTTCTTATTAAATCTGAATGGTGAATTAATATCATATTTGTTGTGTAGCCACTTGGAATAGTAACATTTTCTATTAATTGTTAGGGTCAGTTTCCAGTAATGTCGGTGAATTGTCGATATTGGCAAACAAATCTTCTGGTCGTATTCACAGCATTACCCAACCATATTCAGTCTTCACCATGTCGACGTTTCGTTTTATATTGGTGTTTCCTTACAGGAATACTCCTTTTACATGTCATTTTTACTCGTTGCATCATATTGTTGCAAGCCTGGTGTAGTTTCAATCATATACACCGTGGGTTTTATACACATTTTTGTCATGGGCTTGTGCACTAAAAAATTATGCACACTTCATTAGCAGGTATTAGCAGCTGAAGTTGCTATTTTTTGATTCGAAATACGTGCAACCATGTTCAAAATAAAAATTGGAGATATAAAACAATATATATTTTTTTACAAGCTGCGAAAGTCGAAAATTATATTGAAATATTACTTGCAATGATGCCTTAGATATAATAATATATATAATTATACATTATATAATTATACATTATATATAATTGAACAAGTAGTTTTTCTTCATTAAACTGAGTCGTACGACCTATGTTAAGAAGTTTTTTATTATATGTTTAATACTTCATTATAACAGAGTCATTTTAATATTGACTATTTGATTATAGAATTATTGCTTTTAAAATATGTAACTAAAAGTCGAACTATGACCTATCACAGCTGCCAGACTGTTTTCTACTAAATTGCACTAAATTATTTGTAAAATTCTTAATTTTTTTTTCTCGATTTTGGCCGCAGCCGTGACAATGTGTGGCACCTCCCACACAAATTGGGAATTTATTCGTTTTCTATAAATTAGCATATTCGGAATACTGTTGCAGCTAGAGTCTTGCATTTTTGTCAAAGTTCAGTAATTGTTAGTCTGCACTGTTGTGCCACAAATGGGCGGTATTGGAAAAGTAGGTGTGTCACCTCCCATACGAAGTTAAAACCTATTATTGAATATTGTCTGTTCTATGACACCTAGAGTGCTGAAATTTTGTGTGAGTAGATGCAGTGTAAATAGTTGTGCAAAGAAGGGCGGAAGTTGGCACTTCCCATATGAAATTAAAACCGGTTTTAGAGTTTATTCAACACCGACATGGTCGGAAAGTGGCTGTGACCCTTCCCATACGAAATGAAAACCTGTTTTTGAGTATATTCGACACCCAGATTCCTATATTGTTGTGTGAGTTAATTTAGTTGTAAGCTGCTTAGACAATATACTAATGGGCGGGATTTTAAAGTTGGGCATTTTTGATTTGAATTTTGTAAAATTGTATGTTTTATTTGGATTTTCTTAGCAAAATAGTAAATAAAGTTTACAAAAAAGAAATATTGATTCGTCAAAAGCCGACTTAAGCCAAGAAAGCGGAAATTATATTAATTTTTCAGTTTTTGTGTTGTTTGATAAGTGAGCAATTTGATTAAATTTCTATATGTTTTAAATGTAGTACATTCGAATTCCAGGTTGTTTTGATAATGGAAAGGAGGAGTATAACACTCAAATAATCAAATCAATTGATTTTTGATATTTCTTCCTTTAACGTTCAGTTCTTCAATATTCTCCATGGAACATATCCACTTCTTTAGTATCTCAGGGAAGTACCTTGATTATAATTGGTACATATATTACCGATCACATGAAAAACAATATGAAACCTGATTTTAATTTCGCCGTTTGTTTTTCTGCCTGGCTAACGGGCGGGGGTCTAGCTAGTTATACATATAAAGTTTTCTTCGACATTTTCGGGAAGTTTTTTCCTGCATTATCGAACTGGCATCCTTAATGGCTACCCGTCTCTAGTTAATCCTGTTTCAACACCGCATCTATTTGAACACCAGCAGTAGATTTTATGAGTAATGCATTCTGCAAAGTTAATTCGAAATGAGCAAAAAAACACTCTCTCTCTCACACACACACGACTATTTGTATTTGTGTTCTCCTTAAACGATAAAAAAATTCATAAAGAAAACAACACATAGACAAAGACAACAACGAAATATCCTTGTCACAAAACAAAAAAAAAAAACACCAAAAGAAGGACGTCTAACTGTCTTAACTGCCGCTGTGAATAATAATGATGTTGTTGTTCGTTGACATTCCCCAGTCAAGGGCCTACAATATTAAAATCTCATAAAAGTGGTGCCCATGCCAGTGGCAGACAACCAAGTGCCAAACCTGGTGCTGATTTTTTATCTCTCTCCACCATAGGCTGTAGTGTAGATTCATTTTTTCGAAACTTTTGCTTTTATAGACAATGTAATATTTTGATATTTCCCGTTAGAGCTGCACCTTGCTGATTCAAAAGTGGGCGCGGCACCTCCCATTTGCAACGAGTAGTTCCCGGCCGGACGAACTTAACGCCCCTTTTACTTTTTTTTCCTTTTTTCAATGTGGTGAGAGACAGGGGCCGAGTTCGACGATGATGGAAATATGTTCGGACAATATTGTCTTTTTTTATATTTATGTCAAGTTCTTTATGCGCTTTGCCTGTTGGTTGATTGACGGCCGTATACGGCGCACAGTGGTTCAGAATCAAAATCCATCGGCCAAACAACAATAACTTTTGTTCTAGTAGACATTTTTGAGTTCTGTAAAAAACCCAAAATTAGACAAGGACCCAAGGAGATAATAACAATTAAAATCGGTAGATCGGATATATTTTAGAAATCGGCCCAAAGTTGTCTACTTTTCGCATTTATTGATTTTAAAGAAAATTAAAATTGATTTGAACTGGGATATTGTCCTGGCTCAAGACCATTTTGCATCTATATTTAATAGAATGCAAATTTATTTACAAATGGCATGGTGACATTTATTACTTGGCTGCAGACTACCACGATCATGATTTCGACCATGTCACACGTCTTTTCAAGTGGCTTCGCAGCGACTTTTCAACATCAAAACAGGCCTCTTTAAGGAGATGATTCTCACAAACGAACGAGAAGCACAACTCGCTTGCCGAATTTGCGTTTAAAAAATAGCACCAAGTAATAAAGTACACATGCCATCTTACAAGCATCTCATTGTGTTGCATAAGTAAGTATGTGTATATGCAGATATAGTTACCCAGCAATACTTCTGCCGTGTCAACGCTCATTTGTTTTAGTTTTTTCGTTTGTATTTTTTTGGTCTGTAATCAATATTTGATTTGAAGTGGGATATTGTCCTGGCTCAAGACCATTTTGCATCTATATTTCATAGAATGCAAATTTATTTACAAATGACATGGTGACATTTATTGTTTGACTGCAAACTACCACGATCATGATTTCGACCATGTCAAAGGTCTTTTCAAGTGGCTTCGCAACGACTTTTCAACATCAAACCCGGCCTCTATAAGGAGATGATTCTCACACACGAACGAGAATCACAACTCACATGTGTACTTTATTGTTTGGTGCGAAAATAATTTCCTTAAAGAGGGTTTGATGTTGAAAATTCGTTCTATTATAAGATGTTGTATCAAATTTAAGGAGAATCGGGTACAATGTGTGGTTTCTAGAGCGGCAAAAGTCAAATCGGGAGCAACATTTGTATGGGGGATATATCTAAATCTGAACCGATATTACCCACTTTCTGCATAGGTGTTTCTAGTTTGATTATAAGATGTTGTTCCAAATTTAAAGAAAATCGGGTACAATGTGCGGTTTCTAGAGCGGCAAAAGTCAAATCGGGAGCGAAATTTGTATGGAGGCTATATCTAAATCTGAACCGATCTTACCCACTTTCTGCATAGGTGCTTCTAGTTTGATTATAAGATGTTGTGCCAAATTTAAAGAAAATCGGATACAATATGTGGTTCTAGAGCGGCAAAAGTCAAATTGGGAGCGAAATTTGTATGGAGGCTATATCTAAATCTGAACCGATCGTACCCACTTTCGGCGTAGGTGTTTATAGTTTGATTATAAGATGTTGTATCAAATTTAAGGAGAATCGGGTACAATGTGTGGTTTCTAGAGCGGCAAAAGTCAAATCGGGAGCAACATTTGTATGGGGGATATATCTAAATCTGAACCGATATTACCCACTTTCTGCATAGGTGTTTCTAGTTCGATTATAAGATGTTGTTCCAAATTTAAAGAAAATCGGGTACAATGTGCGGTTTCTAGAGCGGCAAAAGTCAAATCGGGAGCGAAATTTGTATGGAGGCTATATCTAAATCTGAACCCACTTTCTGCATAGGTGCTTCAAGTTTGATTATAAGATGTTGTGCCAAATTTAAAGAAAATCGGATACAATATGTGGTTCTAGAGCGGCAAAAGTCAAATTGGGAGCGAAATTTGTATGGAGGCTATATCTAAATCTGAACCGATCGTACCCACTTTCGGCGTAGGTGTTTATAGTTTGATTATAAGATGTTGTATCAAATTTAAGGAGAATCGGGTACAATGTGTGGTTTCTAGAGCGGCAAAAGTCAAATCGGGAGCAACATTTGTATGGGGGATATATCTAAATCTGAACCGATATTACCCACTTTCTGCATAGGTGTTTCTAGTTCGATTATAAGATGTTGTTCCAAATTTAAAGAAAATCGGGTACAATGTGCGGTTTCTAGAGCGGCAAAAGTCAAATCGGGAGCGAAATTTGTATGGAGGCTATATCTAAATCTGAACCCACTTTCTGCATAGGTGCTTCAAGTTTGATTATAAGATGTTGTGCCAAATTTAAAGAAAATCGGATACAATATGTGGTTCTAGAGCGGCAAAAGTCAAATTGGGAGCGAAATTTGTATGGAGGCTATATCTAAATCTGAACCGATCGTACCCACTTTCGGCATAGGTATTTCTAGTTTGATTATAAGATGTTGTGCCAAATTTAAAGAAAATCGGGTACAATGTGCTGTTTCTAGAGCGGCAAAAGTCAAATCGGGAGCGAAATTTGTATGGAGGCTATATCTAAATCTGAACCGATCTTACCCACTTTCTGCATAGGTGCTTCTAGTTTGATTGTAAGATGTTGTGCCAAATTTAAAGAAAATCGAGTACAATGTGTGGTTTTTAGAGCGAAAAATATCAAATCGGGAGCGAAATTTGTATGGAGGCTATATCTAAATCTGAACCGATCTTACCCACTTTCTGCATAGGTGCTTCTAGTTTGATTATAAGATGTTGTGCCAAATTTAAAGAAAATCGAGTACAATGTGTGGTTTTTAGAGCGGCAAACGTCAAATTGGGAGCGAAATTTGTATGGGGCTATATCTAAATCTGAACCGATTTGCCTCAAATTAAATAGCGTTCGTCCTTGATCCACAAAACTTACTTGTGCCAATTTTTGTTAAGATCGGACTATAATTGCGACCTGTAATTTGATTACAGCAATAGATGGACAGACGGACATTGCTAAATCGACTCAGAAAGTGATTCTAAGCCGATCTGTATAATAAACGATGGGTCTAACTCGATTCCTTTTGGGTGTTACAAATAAAGACATAATACTCTCGTGGAGTGTATAAAAATTAAAATTTTTTTTTTCGCATTATGAACAAATACGTAAAAATATGTTCAAAAAAATAAAAATTTTAATTTTCTTTCAAATCGAAAAATACGTCAATGTTAATATTTCAAGATAATCATTGGGTCCTTGTCTAATTTTGTTTTTTTTTTTCACAATTCAAAAATGTCTACTAGAACAAAAGTTATTGAATTTTGGCCGATGGCCGATTTTGATTCTGAACCACTGTGCGGCGGCGCACTAAATGAAGTTTATGTTTTGACAAAACATCTGCCGCGCGAGTACATCTATTTCACAGATAGCTCAACATTTATGGGGCCAGCTTCGGTGGACGTTGTTGAGTTTATGGAAAAGGGAAACGCTAATGGCATTTTTTTACTGCTGTGCGACAAGTGCGTGCAATTGGACGGACATAAAAGCATATCACCACCATCCGGCATGGCATTCGCGTGAATGTCTTATTAATATCGATGGGATTCACAAAGTGCCAATCAGTCAGCCAATCAAGTAAAGGTTAAAACGACCAATATATCAATGTGAGCCAGACCAAAGTATTGAGTATTGAAGTCTGTGACTTTTTTGTTCGTCTGCTAAAAGCTTCTCGACATCACTGACAATGGCAAACATGTTACTTTGCGGAGTGATAGTATTCTATTCAGGGTTGCCGATACGTTGTTATCAACGGAAAATACGCATTGAATGATTTACCAAAAAAAACAACTTTGCTACCAATAAAGGTGGAAAACAGATCCTTTTTCAAATTCTTGGTTAATCTGAATGTTTGTACAAAAAATATGTTCTTTGAATACCAAGGCACTCTAGCCTTGAAGAACAAAAAGTTGGAATTAGGATGCCAGGATAAGCAAAACTTCAAACAAAATTCTTTTTGCTCTTTAAATGCCATGGCGATGCAGTTGCAATTATGTATTGTTTTACCAAACAATTAATCGAAGTATACTGAAAGGGTTATGTATGGAACTGTACATGGCGAAAATGGCCTCAATGGCTTCACACCCGTTTAGGACCTTTTTAGGACTTTTTGGATTCATTCGTAGGGGATGAAATGGGGAAAGAAGGATAAACATGGCACATATCAAACGACAACAGACAGAAATGCGGTGTATACATTCCTCTGATTGCGTAGACACATAAAATAAACGGATTTTTAGAAATTCAGACTTTTTGGGGTTAAAATGGAAAAAGGGATAAAAATAGTACCCACCAAATGACCGCAGCTAGAGTCATGTAATTCGCAATGTACATTCCTCTGACTGCGTAGACATGAAAAATAAAAATTTCTTACATTCAATGGGTACAGAGGGATACAAATAATACCAATTAAACGACTAAAATAATGAAATTTTAGAAGGTCGTACTCTTAAGGGGGTAAACTAGGGATACAAATGGTACCAACCAAATGGCCGCAGCTAGAATCATAGAATTCGGTGTATACATTCCTCTGACTGCATAGACACGTAATATAAAAAGATTTTTCCAAATTCGTACTTTTTACTTTTACGGCAAAAAATGGTTGAATCATCAAGTTATGTTATTTTGTACTAAAGGGTGATTTTTTAAGAGCTTGATAACTTTTTTTAAAAAAAAAACGCATAAAATTTGCAAAATCTCATCGGTTCTTTATTTGAAACGTTAGATTGGTCCATGACATTTACTTTTTGAAGATAATTTCATTTAAATGTTGACCGCGGCTGCGTCTTAGGTGGTCCATTCGGAAAGTCCAATTTTGGGCAACTTTTTCGAGCATTTCGGCCGGAATAGCCCGAATTTCTTCGGAAATGTTGTCTTCCAAAGCTGGAATAGTTGCTGGCTTATTTCTGTAGACTTTAGACTTGACGTAGCCCCACAAAAAATAGTCTAAAGGCGTCAAATCGCATGATCTTGGTGGCCAACTTACCGGTCCATTTCTTGAGATGAATTGTTCTCCGAAGTTTTCCCTCAAAATGGCCATAGAATCGCGAGCTGTGTGGCATGTAGCGCCATCTTGTTGAAACCACATGTCAACCAAGTTCAGTTCTTCCATTTTTGGCAACAAAAAGTTTGTTAGCATCGAACGATAGCGATCGCCATTCACCGTAACGTTGCGTCCAACAGCATCTTTGAAAAAATACGGTCCAATGATTCCACCAGCGTACAAACCACACCAAACAGTGCATTTTTCGGGATGCATGGGCAGTTCTTGAACGGCTTCTGGTTGCTCTTCACTCCAAATGCGGCAATTTTGTTTATTTACGTAGCCATTCAACCAGAAATGAGCCTCATCGCTGAACAAAATTTGTCGATAAAAAATTTCGAACCGAACACTGATTTTGGTAATAAAATTCAATGATTTGCAAGCGTTGCTCGTTAGTAAGTCTATTCATGATGAAATGTCAAAGCATACTGAGCATCTTTCTCTTTGACACCATGTCTGAAATCCCACGTGATCTGTCAAATACTAATGCATGAAAATCCTAACATCAAAAAAATCACTCTTTATGTACGTGAGATAATGGATTTTCAAAACTTGTACTTTTGGAATTAAAATAGAATGGAAATACACCAAACTGTAACACCTACTATCTACCAATATTTATGGTTTTTATATACACTCCACGAGAGTATTATGTCTTTGTGCATTTGTTTGTAACACCCAAAAGGAAGTGAGATAGACCCATTGATAATGATACCGATCGACTTAGAATCACTTTTTGAATCGATTTAACAATGTCCGTCTGTCCATCTATTGTTGTAATCAAATTACAGGTCGCAATTACGGTCCGATCTTAACAAAAGATTTGTGGATCAAGGACGAACGCGAGTTAAATTGATGGAAATCGGTTCAGATTTAGATATAGCCCCTATACAAATTTCGCTCCGGGTTTGACATTTTCCGCTCTAGAAACCACATATTTCACTCGATTTTCTTTAAATAAGGCACAACATCTTATAATTCAACTAGAAACACCTATGCAGAAAGCGGGTAAGATCGGTTCAGATTTAGATATAGCCTCCATACAAATTTCGGTCCCCATTTGACTTTCGCCGCTCTAGAAACCAAATATTGTACGCGATTTACGAAATTCGTACTTTTAGTAAGTAAAATGGTAAAATGGACCAAAAAGGGCTAAATGGCAGTAGCTATAAACATGAAATTTAGTGAGTTCCTTCCAATGACCATGCAGACGAGCTACAAATAGGGATTTTGTACTTTTAAGGGGCGAGCGGGACAAAAAGGGATAAAAATGGTACCAACTAAAGTATTATAGCTAGAAACGTGAAATTTGGTATATAAATTCCTTTGACCATATAGAAACGAAGTAAAATTGGATTTTTCGAAATATGTACTTTTAAGCGAAGATCGGGACAAAAAGGGTACCAACTAAAGTATTACAGCTAGAAACGTGAAATTTGGTATATAAATTCCTCTGACCATATAGAAACCAAGTAAAATTGGATTTTTCGAAATTTGTATTTTTAGGGGGGCGAGCGGGACAAAAAGTGATAAAAATGTTACCAACTAAAGTATTACAGCTTGAAATGTGAACTTTGATATGTAAATTCCTCTGATCATATATAAACGAAGTAAAATTGAATTTTTCGAAATTTGTACTTTTAAGGGGCGAGCGGGGCAAAAAGGGATAAAAATGGTACCAGCTAAAGTATTACAGCTAGAATCATGAAATTTGGTATGTAAATTGCTCTGATCATATACAAACGAAGTAAAATTGGATTTTTCGAAACCTGTACAAGGGGCGAGCGGGACAAAAAGAGATATAATGAAACCAACTAAAGTATTACAGCTAGAATCGTGAAAGTTGGTATGAAAATTCCTCTGACCATATAGAAACGTAGTAAGATTGGATTTTTTGAAATTTGTACTTTTAAGGGGTGAGCGGGACAAAAAGAGATACAAGTTGTACCAATTTAAGTATTGCAGCTATAGTCGTGAAATTTGGTATGTAAATTTCTCTGATAACGTAGAAGTGCAAATCTAAATAAATTTTTCGAAATTTGTACTTATTATGGGTTTGCGGGACAAAACGGGATTGTACCAACTAAATTATTGTAGTTAGAATCCTGAAATTCAACAACATAAATGGATTTTTTTCGAAATTTGTACATTTAAGGGATGAGAGGGGCAAAAAGCGATAAAAATGGTAATGATAAAATGGAGAAGAGAAAATCTAACCGAATTTTGTACTTATAAACAATGAGCGGGATAAAAATAGTACTAACTAAAATATTTCAGCTATTCTCGTGAAATTTTGTGTTTAAATGTCTTTGACAACGTAGACTTGCAACATAAATGGATTTCTCGAAATTTGTACTTTTAAGGGGCGAGCGGGACAAAAAGGGATAAAAATGGTACCAACTTTAGTATTACAGCTAGAATCGTGAAATTTAGTGTGTAAATTCCTCTGACCATATAGAAGCGCAGTAGTTAGATTTTTCGAAATTTGTACTTTTAAGTGGTGCGCGGGACGAAAAGGATAAAAATGCTGTTCAATCCTTTAATTACGTAAACGCGGAACATAAATGAATATTTCAAAATTTGTACTTAAAAGGGGGATACGGGACAACAAGGGATAAATGTGTTACCAAAAAAGTACATATTTTTAGGGGAAGCAAAAACACATGTTACCTAGAGTGATTTTTCAAAATGTGTACTTTTTGGGAAAGAAGTGCAAAAAGTTATAAACTGGCTGGCTGAATCTATAAACATGAGATCGAGGATAGAAATGGTTGTAATATTTTGTTCAAAACTTGGTAGAAAATTATAAAAATTATACATACGAAGTAGTTCAGCTAAAATAGTGCATATCGACAAGCACATTCCTTTGATTGTGTGTGAGTGCTAGCTTATAGAAGGTTTCCAAATTACTATTTTAGATTTATATCCACCAAAAGAAAATTAAATAAATACTATCCAAAAACAGGGACGAATAAAATTAACAAATAACTGGCTTTTTCGCGTACGAAGCAGCGGGAACTGCTAGTTGAGCATAACTCGTTATACTTGAACTGTAAGATTCTATTATGAAAATGGGTCACTTCATTCCATATTTGGATATAGCCCCGTTAAAAATATTCTTCTTGATTTAACAAAAATTCTTCCCGTTTTCACTTTTTTACCCAATTGAATTGTATTCGGATAGAAAGTTTAGTCTATCATATCGTCCGCCTTTTCTTACTTGTTTTATTTGTTTTGGTTTGGCTATATTAAAAAATTGAACTTAACTCCGTTTTTACTCGTTTTAATTAAACATACGTTTTTTGCTAATTGCGCTATAAAATAACAATTAAAAGGGGTTTTCGATGAATATAACACATTGCACAGTAGGGTGCTGGTTGTAATAAATATCATCGCACTCACAAATATATTCATTGCGTTTATAAATAATTGTAGGACGTAATCTTCAAAAGTCGTATACAAATCATAATGTTCTACCTCGAATAAGTTCATTTTCAACACTGGTCCTAATTAGATTTTCCTCTTTGAAAACAAGAAGAAAAAACAGAAATAAAATATCCTTTGTTAAATATCATGTTAGCTGTCCTCTATATTTCATTTAAATGCTTTGCTTTTCAAAGGCACACAACGAACGAAAAAAAACAACAACAAAACACAATACAACAAAGAAATGTTCCAGATTTCCCTCAAAAAACGAGAGAGAAAAAGTGGTGGATTTGGCATTTTCTTTCGTTTCTGGTTATGCTTTTACGACTTCCGAGGGGCTGAATTAATTATAAGCGTATAATTAAAGCGTATATTTTCATCTCTAAATGATCTACATTTGCTCTACCGGTCGGGTGGTCTGGTGGTCGGCCGAGTTGGAAATGAAAAATTATACATTTTATACCTCAAACTCCATTAAAATCCCTCCCTCTCTGACCCTCTGGTGGCCCATGGTCCCCGGTTGACTGAGTCATTTGGACAGTGTCTCTCCTTTTTGTGAGTAAGTGAGTGAGTGTGTCTGTGTGTTTGTTGTTGGGCTTTGGTCGCCGTATCCCATGGTCCACTTTTTGATGGGTTTAACAGTATTGTTGTTATCCTTTTTTACGAGAATTGCCACAATTTAACATAAACTCTTGAGTAATTTACAACTTAATGATAAAACGAGGTTACGGCTGCACGGCATTCAGCCCGTGACGCCTGTCCAGCCGGTGACTCCTGCTTTTTGTCCATTTCACTTTGTGGGTCTGCCACCACCATCTCTGTCCTGCTCACTCTGTCAAGCTCTCTGTGTCCTGGTTTCCCTTTTCTGGATAGATATAAATATTGTGTGTAAATATAAATCAACAAACATTAAAATAAGCTTTGAACCTGCTACAACAGAAATGGCTCAAAAGAAGATGAAAAAACGAAACGAAATGGTCAAAATGCCAGTTTTTTATTTTGAGGCATGTGCTGTTGCAGTTAGTGTCCATGTTGTCGGTGGCGGGGGCGGGGTCGGGGGCATGGTGTGATTGGTGTTCCTTCTGTAGGATCATAAAAAATATCTGACCGGCCAAACACCCTGTAAATTATGACAGTACATTCAGATTTGGCTTGAATCTTTGGATGTTTTACTGTTACACTCGTTCATCATTCAGTGTTAAAAAATTAAATTTCTTTTAAGTCGGCGGTGTGGAAATTATGGTATTCACTTGGAGTTTATTATACTCCACGATGGGGGTATACTAACTTTGTCATGCCGTTTGAACTATCGACCTGAGACCCTATAAAGTATATATATTCTTGATCGTTATGAAATTCTAAGACGATCTAGCCATGTCCGTCCGTCTGTTGAAAGCACTCTAGCATCTAAACGAAAGGAGCTAGGACGTCCAAATTTTTCATAAATGCGTCGTACTCTTAGAAAAGGAAAATAGATTTTCATTTCATTTTGGGATTAAAAGAGAAATGAAATACAACTAACTGTAGCATCCACTATCTACCAATATTTAAGCTTTTTTGAATATATACATATAAGAATATTAATGTTTTGAATTGACTTGAAGTATTATTTCGATATATATATATAGTGTAAATGTATCGGTAGCGTTGCCTTGTAAGCGTGGTTTGAAATAATAAAAATATTATATTTATTTATAAAATTATTTTTTCGATATTTGTATTTTTTTTGATTTGGCTATATTAAAAAATTGATATTTACCTCTAATATTACTGCACTTCTATGAAAATCGACAGCCTCTGTGGAATGCAATCCATGGCGGAGGGCATATAAAGTTCGGCCCGGCCGAACTTTTCTCCTTTTTTACTTCTTTATTTGAATTTAATTAAAATTGCCGTTAAAACAAGGCACAGTACAATAAAATCGGTAAAGTACAAGCGATTAAATGAAAAACGCAATTTCACCACTATTAAATTGGGCATAAATTGTGAAAAACATTTTTAACACAAATACTACACGTATATTTTTATGAGAAGAATATATATATTTTCAAAACAATAATTAATAATCGTACAGTTTGGCATGGAATTGCTCACTTGTGGATTTAGTTCTGGTATTTTCTCTATTTTCTAGCAAGTTCATGTTTAAGGAAATAACAAGTAAGAAGGCGTTAAGTTCGACCGGGCCAAATCTTATATACCCTCCACCACGGAGTGCATTCCAGTCGCCATTAAGGAGAAGCATTTTCAGATACAGACAAAGTAATTGTATTATTTTCATAAGAAAAGTACAAATTTTAAAGATATCCCCATTCGCTCCATTCTCCGTACAAATGTATAAATTTCGAAAAAAAAAAACTTTTTGTGTCGAGTCAGAATGTATACAAAGAATTTAATAATTTCAACTTCAGCGGTTTGGTAGGTCCCATTTTTATGCCTCTTTTTCAATTATATCCCTTAAAAGTACGAATTTCGAAAAATCCCTCTACTTTACGTGGTTAGAGGGATGTACACACCGAATTTCATGATTCTAGCTGTTGTCATATCATTGGTACCATATTTTATCTCTTTTTGTCCCATTTCGCCCGCTAAAACTTTTATTTTCTTGGCGATGTTTCCAAGCTATAAGAGAAATGTCCGCAACAAATTTCAATGTATGGAAATTTAATTAATAAGCCAATTCATAAAGAAAACATAAGGCAGCAATCATAAATATCCTAAAAATTGGGTGATAGAGAGTGTATTTTCAGCTACAGTCGTTTGGTCGGTTGTATTTCCTATTTAAAATTCAAAATTATAAATTTTGACAACACAGTCAGAGGAATGTATACAGCGAATTTCATGGTTCTAGGTTTGGTACAATTTTTATCCCCTTTTTTCATTTTAACCCCAGAGAAATCCGTTTATTTTGCGTGTCTACGCAATCAGAGGAATTAGGGTATTATGTCTTTCTGCATTTGTTTGTAACACCCAAAAGAAAAGGAGTTGGACCCGTCGTATATTATACAGATCGGCTTTGAATCACTTTCTGAGTCGATTTAGCAATGTCCGTCTGTCTATCTATTGTTGTAATCAAATTACAGGACATGTAATACAGGTTGCAATTATAGTTCGATCGTAACAAAAATTGTCGCCAGTAAGTTTTGTGGACCAAGGACGAACTCTATTTAATTTGAAGCAAATCGGTTCAGATTTATATATACCACCCATACAAATGTCGATCCCGTTTTAACTTTTCCGCATCTCGAAAACACATATTTTATGGAATGTTTTTCAAATTTGACACAACACTTTACAATCCAACTAAAGGGTGATTTTTTAAAAGCTATAGGAAAGTTTAAAAAAAAACACATAAAATTCAGAAAAATTCATGAAATCTTTATTTGAATCGATGGTACGGTCCATATAATTTAATGTTTGAAGATTATTTCATGCAAATGTTGACCTTGACTGCACCTCAAATGGTCCATCTGCTTAGTCCAATTTTGGCATTTCCACGTTTTCGAGTAACAGAGGCCCAATTGCTGCGAACGGCGACGAATCGATAATTGATGGTCATCATTAACACTGGCCGATACAGCTGCGATATTTTCTTCAGTTCGCACTCTACGTAAGCGTGTTGGTGGTTTAATGTCCTACAATGTAAATTTGGTGCGAAATTTAGTCACAATAGGCCGAATAGCCGCTTCAGTGGGTCGATTAAACTGACCATAAAGTGGAAGAAGCGCGCGATGAACTTTCTTAACAGAGCACGCATTTTGATAATAAAATTCAATAATTTGCAAGCGTTGTTCGTTTGTAAGACGATTCATGGTTAAATTATAGACCAAACTGAAGATGTTTGACAGTGAAACAAAACACGAAACGTGCGTCAGCTGTTTAAACCAGTGTTGCCAAAAAGATAATAGTTAAAAAATCACCCTTTAGAAACAACTATGGTGAAATCGAGTAAGATCAGTTCAGATTTAGATATAGACCCCATACAAATTTTATTATGCACGATTTTCTTTGAACTTGGAACACCATATAATCCAACTAAAAACATCTGTGGTGAAATCGGGTAAGATCGGTTCAGATTTAGATATAGCCCCCGTACAAATGACGTTCCCGATATGACCTTCTTCGACCTAGAAACCACATATTTTCTCCATTTTACTCAAATTTGGCACAACGTATTATAACCCAGCTAGCAATATCTATGGCGAAAGTGGTAAAATCGGTTCAGATATAGAGATTTGTATGAGGGCTACAAATGTTGCTCCCAAATAATTATCAGATTATATTTTACCTTGAAACATACATTATGTGAGTGGGTCACAATGGTGCATGATTGGGGCCCATACAAAAATCCTTCCCGATTTCACTTTTTTACCGAATTGAATTACAATGGGGTAGAAAGTGGAGTTCGACTTTAGACTTTCCTTATTTTTTTTTTAATATGCCTGCTTAAATTTACTTCATATTGGATATGTGCATTCCCCTTATAGCAGAAACGTGCACCATAAGGCGATTGTTATTTGTAAGGGAGAAATGGGGCAAAAAGGCAAATGGTACTTATCAAACTTGTCGTTTGAAACACGGAGTGTACATATAATTGCGTAGACACGACAAATAAAAAAGTTTTTCCAAATTCGTTTTTTCAAGGGATACAATGGGAACAGAGGGATAAAAACGGCATACCTAATTGCGTAGACACGAAAAATAAACAGATTTTAGAAAGGTAAAGGGTAGAAAAAGAAAATTTATAGCCATCGTAGTTACCATTTGCTAACGTATGACCGGACGTTATCGGACACAATCTTCCAAAATTATAAAAATAATAATAAATAATTCGATGAAAATTGGAAATTTAGTAAAAAATAAAAAAATGAATACAAATATTTTCAACATGGCTAACATAGGAGGAACATTTTATTGCTTAGTGGTACTTCAGTGGTCACACTAACGAGACTTCTGGTATCAAAATGTATACTAAATATCTATTCAACCCAACTTCTCATGCCCACCCTCGCAATAGTGTCATCCATTTGAAATTCTTGTCCCCCCTTCGTTCGCTTTGCTTCTTCTATGATGTCGTGCGAAAGTATAATGTTTTTTGTGAATGGCATTCCATTTGATGGTTTTCGAATGGGTTTTCTGTATATTTTCGGCCATAATTTAAACGATTTTTATGCTGTTCCACCAAGTGTTCCATAGTAAAAAATTTATTTATTGTTAATGGCCATCATCGTAAACTGTTGAGTTGAGTTGAGTTGAGTTGCCAGCGGCCGGCTAAAGACAATTGGCGAAATTATAGGATTTGTCCATGTCGTTGTCGCTGTCGTTTGGCGTAGACTTGATGTCCTTACTGGTGCTGTTGTTGTTTATTAGTTCCACGCTACCACGGTTCCATGGCTCTATTTGATGTTTCCATCTTAAGAGTTACAGAATGACATCACAAAAGTGATATATGTATTTATACACACAGTGAGCGAGATACTCGTATATAGTCGTGTTTATGTGTAAGGATGTGCAAACATATGAAATGTTATGGTCTGTTTTAGTTAAACACACTAACACAAAGACATATATTCATCTACAAGGTTATGCATGTGTATGTTATGAAATGATTTAGTGATAGTTACGGTTGTAATATTTACAAGAACCCACCATATGTGAATTATTTTATGTACCGTCACTAAATAGCATGAAAAGGATAATGGACGGTTAAATTTATGGCGGCACCTGGTAAGGACATGGACATAATTTAATGGCACTAGCATAGAATTTTATCTTAAATATCATATTTAAGATAATGCCAGAATTATATAAATAATATAATAATAAAATAATCTAATAATATAATAATAAAATAATCTTATGATTACAAAAGTAGAGCTAGAAAAATAAAAGCGTGCGACACTATTTGGGTCATGAAAATATCTGAAAGTATAAGCCAAACATAGCAATTTGTATACCCTCCAGCTCAAAGATGGGGGTATGCTATCTTTGTCATTTCGTTTGCAACACCTTGGAATGTCGACCTGAGACCCTATAAAGTATATATATTCTTGATCGCCATAAAATTCTAAGACGATCTAGCCATGTCCGCCCGTCCGTCCGTCTGTTGAAAGCACGCTAGCATCTAAACGAAAGGAGCTAGGACGTCCAAATTTTCCATAAATGTGTCTTCTAGTCGTAGATCGGTTGGGATTGAAACTGGTAGAAATCGGCCCAAAGGGAAAATTTTTTCCCTCACAAGGACTATAAATACCCATAACAACCCCTAATATTTTAGAGTATTTAAGCATATTTGTTCAATATGTCTGCTTGTACTTACTTGATTTGTGGTATAACAAAAACGTGCACCATAAAGTGATTTTTATTCGCAGGGGGTGAAATGGGGCAAAAAGAGTTAAAAATGGTACATAGCAAACGACAACAGCTAGAAACACGAAATTCGGTAAATACATAATATAAAAGTATTTTTCCAAATTCGTACTTTTAAGGGATAAAATGGGAATAGAGGGATAAAAATGGTACCTGCCAAACGGCTGCACCTAAAGTAATGAAATTCGGTGTATATATTCCTCTGACTGCGCAGACACGTAAAATAAACGGATTTTTCGAAATTCATACATTTTTAGATTAAAATGGAAAAAGGATAGAAATAGTACAACCAAATTACAGCAACTAGAGTCATGCAATTCAGAGTACACATTCCTCTGACTGTGTAGACACGAAAAATAAAATCTTTTTTCCAAATTCGTACTTTCAAGGGACACAATGAGTACAGAGGGATACAAATAGTACCAACTAAACGTCTACAGATAGAATGATGAACTTCTGTGTGTACATCCCTCTGGATAAAAATGGTACAAACCAAACAGCTGCACCTAAAATAATGAAACTACTTTCCTATGATTGCGTAGACACTTAAAATACACGTGAGATAATGGTTTTTTGAAAAGTTGGAAATTCAAAAGAATGGAAATTCAACCAACTGCAGCACCCACCATCTACCAATATTTATAGTATTTAAGCTTTTTTGAAAATATAAATAGCAATAAATAGCAATTTAAGAATATTTATTTGCTGAATTAGTATTATTTCCATCTATATATATATATATATATATATATATATATTGTAAACGTTGTTTGGATTGACTGTATTAAAAACCATGTAAGGAAAGGCTAAAATCGGGCGGCCACCCTCCCTGCGTATATACCTGGTTTGAATTACAAAACCCAGGTGTTTTATAAGTTGAAGCTGAAGTGTTACTTAAACAAATCAGAAAGAGATAATGAGCGGTGTCAATTTCTTTGTGTAAAGCTTCACTTTTGTTGCAAGTGTAACTATCTGAAATATAACATAATCTGGAAAATAGGTCCAAAATCGGGATGCATGGTCCACTTCATCAGTATTCATCATGTGAAATAATCCATAATTTAATCCAGATCCGATGTAATATGAAGGATTAAGGCGATAATATTGGAAATTGGCGGGACAGCTATATTTGGACACATTGACCCATACAGTCCAATTTTCGGGTAGGTGTTCTGAGAGTAAATATGATATGATCTGTAAAATTTGACCAAGGTCCTATGACAAATGCAGATATTACAGCACTTAGGGGTTGGGTGGCCATTATAGTTCCCTTTAGGCATTCCGAGTGGAAGTGAGTCATGATCTGCAAAATTTTATAAAGATCCGATGTAACATATAATGTAAAATGGGGGAGGGGGCAAAATATGGACACACATATTTGACTTTCATAGTATGTATTCCTAGTTGAAATAGAACATGATCTACAAAATTTGAAAAACTTCCGATATAAAATGTTTGTCCTAGAGAGGTGATACTAAAAATGGGGACCATTTGTAAGGGCGCAACATTAAAAAGTGGGCCCATCACTTTCAAAGTAGATATTTTTAGTTGAAATATAACATGATATGCAAAATTCTATCAAGATCCAATGTAAGTTTTATAGCGATAATAGTGTGAACTGGGGCCCATTTGAATGGGGGCTTTATCAACACATTGACCTATGCAGGTGGTTTTCAAAATAGGTGTTTCTAGCCTAAATGTAACATTGTGTGGGAAATTTGATAAAGATCAGATGTAAAGATAAGATGTAACATTTGTATGGGGGCTATCAAACTATGGACCCATGTGGTTCACTTTCCGCTTAACTGTTTATAGTTCAAATATAAGACCTCAAATGTCCTGAAAATTTGGTCGTGATCCCATGTGAAATATGTACTCTAGAGCAGTAATAGTGTAAATTATAGGGATGTTTGTATGGAGGCTATATCTAAATCTTAACCGAAATTGCGACCTGTGGAGTGCGAACAAGCTTAGGTAGTTAAATCGATTCAGCTGGTGATTCTAAGCAGTTATGTATACTTAGAGGTGGGTCTAGCTCGATATTTCTTGGTGTTACAAACATTTGGCGGAAAACTAACTTATAATACCCTAGTCCACGAAGTGGTGTAGGGTATAACAAGTCCACGAAGTGGTGTAGGGTATAACTAGTCCACGAAGCGTTTCCTGCAATGTTACTGCACTTCCACGAAAACCGACAGCATCTGTGGAATGCAACCCATGGTAGAGGGTATAAAAAGTTCGGTCCGGCCGAACTTATCGCCGTGTTTAGTTGTTAATTTTCTGATCATCTTAACATTTTTAAAGGATATAATTATCCAACAATTGTTTGCAATTTCCCTGCTAGTCCTAGGAACGCGAAATATGCTCCAACTGAAAGACATTACTTTGGACGATCTAAATAATTTTTGTAGTTTTACGAAGTGGTAGAAACAAGTCGAAAGAGGGCCATTAAAAGATTTATCTTTTGTTATTCTTTCAATTCATTATATATACAAATGAATTGCATGTACATCCCTTTAGTTTCCAAAAATTGGAGGTATATTCTCTCAGTCATTTAAACTGAATACGAAAATAATGGTCAATTCACCTTTCTACCCCCACCGACCTGGGCAGTTCAGATACTTCTCCATACACACAAACACATTCATATACAGGCTAAATGAAATATTCCACTTGCCCCATTCTATTTTAACGATTATCTTCTGTGTCTTTGTGTTCTTGTTTGCTTCGTACTCTGTGTTCCTCGAATGACATGCGACAGTCGTGCGAACATTAAATGTTTCTTTATTTAATCCTACCTGTCGTTGTGTCCTGCCTGCACTGTACTGCCAACAACACAAATCAACAATGAATAAAATCTTGTGTTTATTTGATTAATACAAAATGTTAATTAAAAGCACGTACTAAAGTATTAAAAGCTGGTAACAAACATGGCAAACTTTAAATCACGCAACAACATGACGAGCACAACACAAACAAACAAGGAGAGAGATATAACCACCTCCCACCCACACACACCTATACAAACACAAACGAGTGGCAAGACAGGACGAAAGGTGCTGTGCAAGGACAAGGTTGACTGGAGGACTGGGCTGGTGGGCTGAGTGATAGCACGATCTAGAATACTCCTTTTGTTAGTGTGATGACACAACAACCACACAAATGAGAACGGTAACAAGGAGACATGTGAAATCCTTAAACTGATATCTGTAATGCCTGATGTGTACATGTTGGGGCCATGGCAGTGGAAATGGTAGAGCACACACACCCACGCTCACACACATATCCACGCATTAGATGCGACAGTTGTTGGTGTCGGGGTGTTCACAAAAACCGGTTTACTGCAAAATCCGGATTATTTGAAATTTTCAGATATTTTGAAAATGTAATACGACCCCTTTAACAGTGGGTGTTCCTTTGTTAAATAATCCATTATCTCGGAAATGTGATCCTATGTCATGTGAGGGTTTTAAGGCATTAATAACACAGTACAACACGAAAAAATATAACCATATACGAACACCACAACGTGATAAAAGACCAGTGTCTCCCAGTTTTGCCCAAAGTCATGCACTTTTTTTATGGCTCCAAAGATTTGGGTCCTCGGTGTCATTTTTGAAAAAGTGATCATTTTCTCAGGCTCGTATCTGGCAAACCGTTTGGAATTTTGAATTTCTCTCTGAGGCAAAGTTGTAGCTCTTTGCGCAAAACTGGGAGACATGGGACTTTTTTTGGTCTTTTATCACGTAGTGGTTTCCGTATATGGTTACATTTCCATGCATGAGGGCTATTTGAAAACATTAGCCCATATGGTTTGCGGTAGATATTCCGAGATTAAATATAACATTAACTTTGATCAAGATCCTGTAGGTATTGCTACGATTGCTGTTGTAAATATATTTCCGAACTTCGTGCTACGATTTCAAGTTATAAGAAAAGACTACAAATTTTATTTTATTGACATACAAAATTATTTCCAAAAAGCAAAGCATACTTAAATAGATTTTATAAATATTAAAACAAGTTATTAATGATAAAGTATTTCGAGGAAAGTAGTCCCTACAGTACTCCCCCCTCGATGAACGCTAAAAACGTTCAGGTATCTTGATTATTCTTCCATAGCGCGTTTTCCTGTTTTCAGCTGTTTTTTTTGGTTTTTCGGTTGTACTGCTTAAAACATTTTCATTGCTGAGAATAAATGCTGGCTTGTGTCGGTCTATAGAGATTTTGACAGCATTTTCATTAACCAAAACCGTTTAAAATTTTTTACGCCTTTCAAGAACTTTGAAAGGTCCTTTATCCAAACATGAGTGCAGCTCTCTGTTTGCTCATAAAGAAAGTTGACTTGGAATGGTGGTTGCATTCGGTTGGTTTTATTTTGCTGATTGCATTTTTGATAACGGAAAGTTGGCTTGTTGGATCGATGTTTGGAGTCTCCTTAAAAAAATCTCCTGAAAGATGTACTGGAGCACCGCTGGTGATGCTCCAATATCTTCTTTAGTGATAGACCTGATCCCTAAGAGAACTGTGTTGAGTGTTTTAGTCCATTGAACATTATAAGCGCATGTTAATCCGGATTTCAGAACTCTGTGAAATCGCTCCATAAGACCGTTAGATTGGGGATGAAATGCCGTTGTGAAATTATGGTTAATACTCAAATGAATTGTTATCTCTTTAAACATATAAGACGAAAATTGGCTGCCACGATCTGTGGTAACAGAATTTGGTACGCCATATCGACAGACCCAATTGTTATAGAATGCATTGACGGTATAGTTTCCGGCCATCGACTTGCGTGCTTGCTTTATTGAATTCGATGTCCTTAATACAATATTTAAATGCGCTTAAGAGCTAACATTAGTCATTCTTACATTATTACTAACATACTTAAAGTATTTTTCTAGTACTATATATTCTAACGTTCATATGTTGTAGTTATACATACATGTCACTTATACTAAATCTATAATATATCAAAAAATTGCCCCATAATACGAATTACTAAAAAGGGAATTACTCATCATTTTTTCCATGCTTTATATAGGGTTACTTTCTAAAGGGTGATTTTTTAAGAGCTTGATAACTTTTTTTTTAAAAAAAACGCATAAAATTTGCAAAATCTCATCGGTTCTTTATTTGAAACGACATTTACTTTTTGAAGATAATTTCATTTAAATGTTGACCGCGGCTGCGTCTTAGGTGGTCCATCCGCTTAGTCCAATTTTGGCATTTCCACGTTTTTGAGTAACAGAGACCCAATTGGTGCGAACGGCGACGAATCGAAAATTGGTAAGCGTGTTGGTGGTTTAATGTCCAACAATGTAAATTTGGTGCGAAATTTAGTCACAATAGCCCGAATAGCCGCTTCAGTGGGTCGATTAAACTGACCATAAAATGGAAGCGCGCAATGAACTTTCTTAACAGAGCACGCATTTTGATAATAAAATTCAATAATTTGCAAATTCAATAATTTGTAGGACGATTCACGATGAAATGTCAAAGCATACTGAGCATCTTTCTCTTTGACACCATGTCTGAAATCCCACGTGATCTGTCAAATACTAATGCATGAAAATCCTAACCTCAAAAAAATCACTCTTTATATATGTTTGTGCGCCACAAAATTTGAAATCAATTTTTGAAAGCTTTTTTCTCAACCAATTTTGCTCAAATTTTGCACACTTAATCATTTTCGATGACAATACAAGGAAATGGAAAAATTTGACCAATTGGACAAAGGGGCGTGGTACCTCCCATACAAACCACAAATTAAAAATCTATTATTTCTGCTCCTGATAACGGTATTTAAACAAAATTTGGTACGTCGGTTTGGTGTGCATGTTGTAAGTGCTGCTGCAAATATGGGCGGGATTGTACAAAGGGGCGTGGTACCTCCCATACAAACCACAAATTAAAAATCTATTATTTCTGCTCCTGATAACGGTATTTGAACAAAATTTGGTACGTCGGTTTGGTGTGGATTTTTTAAGTGCTGCTGCAAATATGGGCGGGATTGTACAAAGGGGCGTGGTACCTCCCATACAAACCACAAATTAAAAATCTATTATTTCTGCTCCTGATAACGGTATTTGAACAAAATTTGGTACGTCGGTTTGGTGTGCATTTTTTAAGAATTTCTAGGCCCAATAGAATTCTGCTTGCATAAAGCATGGATTTGAAAAAATTTTTTTTTTGATTTACTAGTTATATATAAAACTTAAATTAACACTTAACACTATCACTTATAACTGCTATTTACAATATAGGGTGAACCATTGTCTGTTCCAATTATTGGCAAGTGTTGTATACGAGATCGTCCAAGTCAAAACTACCTAACCTTCGATGGTAGAATAGGAGCTTACCATCTCTATACAAAATACCCTCCCTCTCCAGAGTCAAAAGACCGACAGGAGGTCGGTAGTTATCCTCTAGTAGTCTTAGCAGATTAGTATCTAGCTGAAGACTATCCCTAACCAGTCCGTTATCCAAGGTGGCAGACCTATCTAGGAACCGAAGTGCCCCATTCATTAAAAAGACGTCAATCCGATCGAAACCGGCCGCGTTATAAATGGTTCTACTAGAAGGTGGCAAACACAACGGGGAAAGCATAAGACAAGATAGGCCTTATGATCTGTTTATAGATCAGCAGCCTAAGATCGGTACTACGACTCCTACTGCGTCGTAAAGTCGCATGGTAGAGGTAAAAAATTCATTTAACCTTGTCCAAAATGCAATCCATATGCCTATAGAACTCAAAATTGGTTTGGAAAATGACCCCAAGGTACTTAATTGTGTCCGAGGTCCTAATCGGGCTATTCCCTATCCGGATGTCAGGAACATAACTCCTGATATTTGAGTAAAGAAATCGCCGTTTCCCCTTAAAAATAATGCTGTCACATTTTGCTATGTTCGGCGTCCGTTTCCATCTGTCGAAATAAGTCGATAACTCTGAAAGATAGTCATTCAGTCTTGCGTTAGCGGTAGAAGCTACAGGCCCCGATGAGGCAAAAAGTATGTCGTCAGCATAAATAAACAGCAAGTCACCCTGGGGTGGTTGCGAAATGTCACATAAAAGTATATTGTAGAGGACTGGTCCCAGAAGTGAGCCCTGTGGCACCCCTGCCACAACGTCTCTACTTTCCGAAAGTTGGTCCCCTACTTTAATCTTAAAGGTGCGGCCTCCGAGGAAGCTCGCAACAATCCTACAGGTGTTGCCACCGCCGTGCCATGCAGTGTCAAAAGCCTTGGCAAAGTCAAGGCTGACAGCCATGGTAGCGTATTTCTTGTTCAATGACCTGGTAACGTAGTTCGTCAGCACCGAAAGTGCATGAGACGTCGAGTGTCCCTTCCGAAACCCGAACTGGCTGTCCGAGAGTATCCTCGATTGTCTCCCTAATCCTCGAGAGCACAAAGTGCTCGAAAAGTTTACCAAAAGCCGATAGAAGGGATATCGGTCGGTAGCTACCAGTCCGCTTGGGATCAGAACCGGGTTTTAAGATAGGAACCGTTAGAGATTCCTTCCAAGCCCCCGGGAAATAACCCAAGTTTAGGCAGTGGTTAAATATCACTGACAATCCGGCCATCGACTGAAACGGTCATCGCAAGTTAGCAGATATGAGAATCCCTCGAATGGCGGCAGAGGTCCCACGATGTCTAAATGTACAACTGCGAAACCAGACGTTGCTGTTGGGAACGTACCGAACTCACTCTTGGTGTGCCTGCTAACTTTAGCACCTTGACATTTAAAACATGTTCGTGTCCAATTATTGACGTCTTTATTCATTGACGCCCAGAAGAATTTTTTGCATATTAACTTACGAGATGCACGAATTCCAGGATGCAGATTGTGCAAAACTTGCTTGCGGAAGCCCGTTGGAAGATATGGTCGTGGTATACCGGTTGATTTTTTTAACTTTGTATTTGGTATAATCTTGATTAATTCCATGTAGGCGAAATGTGGCCTCAACTTGAATGAACCAGACTAACGGTTCATCTTTCCAAAATGCTGGCAGTTTTGCGATTCTTGCCTATTCGATTCTTATGTCATTGGGCGAACTTGTGTTGTTGGTTGTTTCCATCGTGGTATTGTCCGGTGCTTGCATGGACATTGTAGGGGTCACCAATTGTAGGTATTGCCACGATTACTGTTGTATATATATTTCCGAACTTCGTGCTACGATTTCAAGTTTTATGAAAAGACTAAAAATTTTATTTTATTGACATACAAAATAAAATAAGGAAAGTAGTCACTACAATCCGATGACAAATGCTGTTTTTACAGCTTTTATAGAATAAATATGCAAAATTTGATCGTCAGAAGTGTGTGTTAGTTAGTGGCCCATTTGTAAGGGGGCTACCACTTTCACAGTTAAATATAAAGGGTGGTTAAATTTTGAGGGCAGATGTTGATTTTGACTAAACACACAAAATATTTAGAAAATTATTGTCATTTCTTTTTATTATGTTAATATTGGTATGGTTCAATTATGTATGGAACAAAATATCGGCCAAATGGCCTCCGCGACCTCCATCCGATGGTCCAAATTTTCATTAATATGCCGAATAATCTAATGATTTAGCTCTTGAATTGTTGCTGGCTTATCTTTCACATAACCCCAAACAAAGTAGTCCAACGGTGTCAAATCACATTATCACGTGAGATAACACGGCCTTTAATTTTGTCGCGCTAAAGAGCCATTGCTTCGGTAACTATGTGACAAGTGGTACCGTCCTGTTGAAACCACATATCGTTCACATCCATATCTTCCAATTCGGGCCATAATAAGCTCGTTATCATCTCACGATAGCGAAGACCATTCACAATAACTAAGTGAACTAATGGCCTCATTTTGGAAAAAATACGTCCCGATGATGCCGCCAGCCCATAAACCGCACCAAACAGTCACTCTTTGTGGGTGCATTGGTTTTTCGACAATTACTCTTGGATTATCATTAGCCCAAATGCGGCAATTCTTCTTAGTGACGAATCCACTGAGGTGAAAATGTGCCTCATCAAATTGACCGAAAAAATCACTAAGTGCACGATATACATTTTGATTTGAACGCCCATTTTCATAATAAGCCTGAATAACTTTAACGCGTTGCTAGATTGTGTATCTTTCCATGGTTCAAATTGAGTTAGTCTGAAATTGAGAAATGTCAAATGAAATGCAGAATGACGTTTAGGTATCGGATCTTGATTCAATTTTCATGTTCATCAGTTATGTTTAATCTGGGAATACCTACTATAAAATTTGTTCGTATGGGCCCAGCACCATACAATACTGTAACATAATGAACAAGTAAAAACGGCGTTAAGTTCGGCCGGGCCGAACTTTATATACCCTCCACCATGGACAGCATTCCACAGAGGCTGTCGAGTTTCGTAGAAGTGCAGTAATAGTACAGGAAAATATTTTTTTTAATATAGGCAAACCAAAACAAATACAAATATTGACAAAATAATTTTATAAATAAATATTTTATTACTTCAAACTACGCTTATAAGGCAAGGCTACCAATAAGTTTACACTATATATATCGAAATAATACTTCAAGTCAATTCAAAAAAGTAAATATTCTTAAAAAAATTTATATTTTCAAAAAATCTTAAATACCACAAATATTGGTATACAGTTGGTTGTAAAGAGTGATTTTTTTGAGGTTAGGATTTTCATGCATTAGTATTTGACAGATCACGTGGGATTTCAGACATGGTGTCAAAGAGAAAGATGCTCAGTATGCTTTGACATTTCATCATGAATCGTCTTACAAACGAACAACGCTTGCAAACTATTGAATTTTATTATCAAAATGCGTGCTCTGTTAAGAAAGTTCATTGCGCGCTTCCATTTTATGGTCAGTTTAATCGACCCACTGAAGCGGCTATTCGGGCTATTGTGACTAAATTTCGCACCAAATTTACATTGTTGGACATTAAACCACCAACACGCTTACGTAGAGTGCGAACTGAAGAAAATATCGCAGCTGTATCGGCCAGTGTTAATGATGACCACCAATTTTCGATTCGTCGCCGTTCGCACCAATTGGGTCTCTGTTACTCAAAAACGTGGAAATGCCAAAATTGGACTAAGCGGATGGACCACCTAAGACGCAGCCGCGGTCAACATTTAAATGAAATTATCTTCAAAAAGTAAATGTCATGGACCAATCTAACGTTTCAAATAAAGAACCGATGAGATTTTGCAAATTTTATGCGTTTTTTTTTTTAAAAAAGTTATCAAGCTCTTAAAAAATCACCCTTTATTTCCATTCTATTTTATTTACAAAAGTACACATTTTGAAAACCCATTATCTCACGTACATAGTGCAAAATAACCTAACTTCATGATTTAACAATTTTTGCCGTAAAAGTAAAAAGTACGAATTTGGAAATTTTTTTTATTCCGCGTGTCTATGCACTCAGAGGAATGTATACACCAAATCCCATGATTCTAGCTGCAGTCATTTGGTTGGTACCATTTTTATCCTCTTTTTGCAATGTTACCCCCTTAAGAGTACGACTTTCTAAAATCTCTTTATTTTACGTGTCTACGCGATTGAAGGAATGTACACACCGAATTTCATCATTCTAGCAGTAGCCGTTAAGTTGGTACTATTTTTATCCCTCTGTACCCATTATATCCCTTGAATGTACGAATTTGAAAAAACTTTTATTTTTCGTGTCTACGCAGTCAGAGGAATGCATACTCTGAATTTCACGACTCTAGCTGTTGTCATTTGGTTGGTACTATTTTTATCCCCTTTTCCCATTTTAACCTCAAAAAGTACGAATTTCGAAAAGTCCGTTTATTTTACGTGTTTACGCAATCAGAGGAATATATGCTCCAAATTTCATTATTCTAGGTGCAGCTATTTGGTTGGTACCATTTCTATTCCTCTATTCCCATTTTACCCCTTAAAAGTACGAATTTGGAAAAAATAGTTTTACGTTATGTATCTACTCAATTAGATTAATGTACACACCAAATTTCGTGTTTCTAGCTGTTATCGTTTAATATGTACCATTTTTATCCCTTTTTGCCCAATTTCGCGCCCTATGAATAAGAATCACTTTATGGTGCGCTTTTATGCTATAAGGAGAATATTCATTCCAAATAACAAGTAAATACAAGCAGACATATGCAAAAGCCGGGCTGAAATACTCTAAATATTAGGGGTATTTTCAGTCCTTGTGAGGGAAAAAATTTCCCCTCTGGGCCGATTTCGGCCACTTTCAATCCCCACCTATCTGCAACCATAAGACATATTTAGGGAAAATTTGAACCTCCTAGCTCAGTTAGTTCGGAAGCTAGCGTGCTTTCAACAGACAGACAGACAGACATGGCTATATCGTCTTAGAATTTTACCACGACCCAGAATATATATACTTTATGGGGTCTCCGATGAATATTTTAAGATGTTACAAACGGAATGACAAAGTGAATATACCCTCATCCTGGAGGTGGGGGGTATAAAAATAAATTGTATCAATTCTATCATATTCGTATAATTTGATTTATATATATTCTATAATATTATACTGAATAATTTATATAGCCTCCCATAAACACCTGGCGTTAGTAATCAAAACAATCAGGAAGTGGTCTAGGGTATCATATAGTCAGCTCCGGTCGATTTTGGATTTTCCTTATTTGTTTTCATGTACAGGGTGGATGGCGAATGGTGTTGCATTTCGAAACTCGAATAATTTTTCTTTCGTCAAATAAAATATTTCATCATTGTTCATTTGCAAACTAAGACATATTTATTAAAACTTTTTCATGGCTTTTAAAAATTACAGGACATGACGCATGAGCGATTTGCATTACTCATTACTGCCTATACAGTTGCGGCGGGAGTTGACTCTGACTTGTTGTATTGGTTTAAATCATCCTAATATGTTGGTTTAGTTTAGAAAACTTCTTGTGGGCAATAGTCCTACAAGAAAAAAAAATCAGGGGCAGTATGGTCAAGACAAAATGTGGGCCAACGAAATGTTGAGTTTCTTGCAATTTACTTTATGGGGAATTTTCGATGCAATTGACTTTGCGGCAAATTACACCAACTTGTTGCAACCTTACAGTGTTGAAAGTAAGAAGTAAGAAAGTATTTATTGAACACATTACCAAGTTCGCATCGATCCTTGTTCCGTTGAATAGGACTGCAATTCGTCAATACACCCTATATGGTAGAGGGTATACCATTTCAAATAGCGACCTATATATTAGCTATCAGAGAAATGTACGGACCGAATTTTTAGACGATTGATCGGTACCATTTTGATCTTAAAAGTACAAATATCGATCTCCACAAAATTACCGACCAGAAAGAACAACCCGTCCAAGTGACGGGTTAGCACATACAACCGGTTCTATTAGTCCATTGATAGCATTTGTACATGTGCCGCCCGTAATAGTCATAGATATTTGTAAAGATGTTTAGTATTAACTAACTAACTGTGTGACATTAATTAACGTGTCTAACATTAGCACTCATTAAAGAGTAAGAGCGCCGGCAAATGTGTTCTCGTATGGTAAGAAAGCTGTAAGTCGTCCTAACAGCCAGACGAATAGACGTAAAGTACATGATATCATAAATATGCACATGTATGAAGATATGTACATTAGGCTGGGTCGCGGTCCATACAAATGGAAAATAAGTTCCGCATGAACCCACGAAAATAAAGTTTGGATTGTTTAATGATGATTTGCAAAATATTTCGTTCCTAGGTTAAGCCATCTGTGAGCTATACGCTCCTGAAAATAACCCCAAAAATCATGTTTTTCCGGTGTATTTTTTGTGTATCACACTCACACCTTTTTTGTGGATTTTCACATTGACAACAGGACCTTTTTCGTATTCGGTGGTAGTATTTTATAAAAAATAAAAACCTGCAGTCAATATCTTTCGAATGATGACTAAATGATGAACATCGGATGGAAATTGATGCCGCAGCGCTCATTTTTGTAAAAAGATTTCGAACATTTTGGCTCTGAAAATCCATCTCCTCTTTTAAATTATTTCACAAAAATGGAGTCAGTGACGTTATTTTTCGTCCGATATTCATCATTTACACATCATACGAAAGGTATCGATTCCTCTTATTTATTTTTCATTACACTTCCTACAAACTGTTTCCAAGAAATATGAATATTTAGCTGTCACCTTAAAAACCTCAAAAAATTAAATATAAACGTCCAATAATACGAACAATGAGTTATTCTAAGACAAGATAATAAATTTTCATTTAAATTGCTTCCAAGGGTCAATCAATTCAGAAAAAAAATTTGGACAAAAATGCAACATAAAAAAGTTACACTGGAAAAACATGATTTTTAGAGGAGTTTCAGGAGCGCTTAGCTCACAGATGGTTTAACCCGGCGAGGAAATATTTTGCAGATCATCATTGTACATTGTTGTACATTTGTATGGGGGCTATGTCAAAACATGGACCCATGTGGTCCACTTTCCCGTGAGCTGTTTATAGTTCAAATATCACACGATCCTGAAAATTTCGTCCTGGTCCCATGTAAAATGTGTATTCTAGAGCTGGAATAGTGTAAATTATAGTGATATTTGTATGAAGGCTATTTCTTTTGAATTTTCTCCAAATTCAACACCAATTGTCCTTGGCCAAAAAAGTAACTCCTGCCAAATTTCATGACAATCGGACCACAATTGCGACCTGTAGAGTAAAGAAAAGTACACATTTTGAAACCCCATTATCTGTCACTTACACAGTACAAGATAACCTAACTTCATGATTCTACCTATTTTTGCCGTAAAGGTAAAAAAGTACGAATTTTAAAAATAATTTTTATTTTGCAAGTCTATGCAGTCAGATGAATGTATACAACGGATTCCATGATTCTAGCTGATGTCATGTGGTTAGTATCATTTTTATCCCCTTAAAAGTACGACTTTCAAAAAGATCTTTATGTTGCATGTCTACGCAATTAGAGGGATGCACACTCCAAATTTTAGATTTCTAGCTGTAGCCGATTAGTTGGACCATTTTTATACCTCTGTTCACAGTTTATCCGTTAAAAGTACGAATTTGGAAAAACCTTTTTATTTTTCGTGTCTACGCAGTCAGAGAAATGTATACACCGAATTTCACGATTCCAGCTGCGGCCATTTGTTTGGTACAACTTTTATCCCCCTTTTCCATTTTACTACCCTATATAAAATATATTAAATTTCGAAAAATCCCTTTTTCATGTCTACGAAATAAGAGTAATATACACACCGAATTTCATCATTCTAGGTGCAGCCGTTTGGTTGGTACAAATTGTATCCCTCTAGTTCCATATTACCCCTTAAAAGTACGACTTGGGAAAAAATAATTTTATATTATGTATCCACTCAATTAGAAGAATGTATGCACCGAATATCGTGTTTCTAGCTGTTGTCGTTTGGTAGGTATTATTTTTATCCCGTTTTTGTCCCCCTACACATAAGAATTACTTTATGAAGCACGCTTTTGTTATAAAGCAAAAATAATCAAGAAAACATGCTTTAATTGTCCAAATATTAAGGGTATTTTCAGTCCTTGTGAGGGAATAATTTTTAGAGCAGAAAAAGATGACTAATATTTGAATGGGAGCTACATATAAATCTAAACCGATTGGAATTTACGGAAGTTCGCTTGCTTTCAACAGTGTACAACCACGACCATATTCTCTGCAGAACATTTCAAGGTGTTGCCAAGGGAATGATAAAATGAATAAGGTGGAGGATATACATTTTCTTTCTGGCATTTCTTCCCACATTTGCCGCAAATTAAAGTAATATTCTTCAATGTTCACCATAAAGCATCTTCCTTCCATTGGTGTCTTTGTGAGCAACTAAAATTTTATATCTGAAATTTCCCTTACACTAAGGATCACCCTAATATTCTTATGTAGTACGTATGTATGTATGCCAACATTATTAAATGATGCATATATGTACATATACACTACATACTCCTCGTACATTGTACGTTTACGTTTAGCTGCTAATTACATTTAGTAACGTGTCACATGTCATAGTTTTTGCCACTGCCACTGATGCTGCCACTGCCACGGCTGTCTATCGGAGATGGTAAAAAAGAGTCTCATAAGTTTAATGCTGCAATTATTCTAAACGCGTTCTCGCATTAACTTGGCTTGCTTATTGTATGTGTAGACTGTTCGTTGGCGAGCGTTCTTTGTTTTTTTGTCTTTTTCTTCGTCTTCACTTTCTTATCATCTAATTGTATACAACATACATGGTAATGATAATATATCATATTTAATATTTTCATTTGTTTTTTTTTTTGGTTGTATGTTCGTAACTCTGCTAATATGCTTGGCGAACTCTTCGACGTGGGCACGGTGCGTTTGGAGATGGTGTTGTGGGGATAGGACGGTGTTTCATGGCACTGCTGGCTGGGCGTGATGGCCAGTCTGAAGGTGGACGTAATTGGAATCATGTGTATGTAACATCGGAGAACCTTTAAAGTTAAGACACTGAAGGAAATATCTTCATAATATTTATGATTTTGTCATAACTTCAGTAAAATATCTGAACAATCTGAATCTAATCTAAACGGTTCCAAATGCATAAATAGCTTTTAAATATTGTAGGAATACATTTACAAACACGTTAGCCTATGATTAGGAAGCATACAACAATTATTCCCGTTTTCAATGTTTACCCAATTGAATTGTATACCTTGTATATATAATTTGAATAACATATAAAATGAAATAAAATGAATTGAAAAGTAAACAATAATTTCAATATAAATTTTCCTGTAAATACTTATATATTTATACACTCCACGAGAGTATTATGTCTTTGTGCATTTGTTTGTAACACCCAAAAGGAAGAGAGATAGACCCATTGTTAATTATACCGATCGACTTAGAATCACTTTTTGAATCGATTTAGCAATGTCCGTCCGTCTGTCTGTCTGTCTGTCTGTCTGTCTGTCTGTCTGTCTGTCTGTCCGTCCATCTATTCTTGTAATCACGATACAGGTCGCAATTGTAGACAGAACCAAATGAAACTTTGCACAACGATGTTTTTCGGGATAAGGACGAACGCTATTTACTTTGAAGAAAATCGGTTCAGATTTAGATATAGCCCCCATACGAATTTCACTCCCGATTTGACTCTTTTCACTCTAGATACCACATATTACAACAGATTTGCTTTAAAATTGGCAAAACATCTTATATTGTAACTAGAAACACCTGTGGTAAAAATGTGTTAGATCGGTTCAGATTTATATATAGCTCCCATACAAATTTCGGTCCCGATTTGACTTTTTCCGCTCTAGAAACCACATATTGTATCAGATTGTCTTCAGATTTGGTAAAACATCTTATATTCCCACTAGAAACTCTCATGGTGAATATCGGACAGATCGGTTCAGATTTATATATAGCTCCCATACAAATTTCGCTCCCGATTTGACTTTTTCCGCTCTAGAAACCACATATTGTATCAGATTGTCTTCAGATTTGGCAAAACATCTTATATTCCCACTAGAAACTCTCATGGTGAATATCGGACAGATCGGTTCAGATTTATATATAGCTCCCATACAAATTTCGCTCCCGATTTGACTTTTTCCGCTCTAGAAACCACATATTGTATCAGATTGTCTTCAGATTTGGTAAAACATCTTATATTTCCACTAGAAACAGCCATGGTGAATATCGGTCAGATCGGTTCAGATTTATATAGCTCCCATACAAATTTCGCTCCCGATTTGACTTTTTCCGCTCTAGAAACCACATATTGTATCAGATTGTCTTCAGATTTGGCAAAACATCTTATATTTAAACTAAGAACATATATGGTGAAAATAGGTCAAATCGGTTCAGATTTAGATATAGCCCCCATACAAATGTCGTTCCCGATTTGACATTTTCCTCTGTAGAAACCACATATTGTACTCGATTTTCTTTAAATTTGGCATAACATCTTATAATCTTACTAGAAACACCTATGCAGAAATTGGGTAAGATCGGTTCAGATTTAGATATAGCCCCCATATAAATGTCGCTCCCGATTTGACTTTTGCAGCTTTAAAAGCCACATATTGTGCTCGATTGTCTTTAAATTTCGCACAACATCTTATAATCTAACTAAACAAAACTATGGCGAAAGTGGGTAAGATCGGTTCAGATTTAAATATAGCCCAAATTCAAATGTTGCTCCCATAAGTTTAACCGATTTTGGCCAAACTATACATTTTATATTTCACCTATTTCGTTCCAGGTTTCAATATATCCTCATACAAATGTCATTTCCGATATAATTTTTTTTGTCAAACACATACATTTACAGGATACAAAAAACCTCCCCGTTTTCACTTTTTAACCGAATTGAATTGTATTCGGATTGAAAGTGGAGTGTATCATAGAGTCGGCCCCGCCCGACTTTAGCCTTTCCTTACTGGTTTTTAGTTTGTTTTAAATTAAATATTTGTACCGTATCATTGTATCATTGGTACCATATTTTATCCCTTTTTTCCCATTTCTCCCGCTAAAACTTTTATTTTCTTTGTGGTGCTTCCAAGCTACAAGAGGAATGTCCGCAACAAATTTTAACTGTATGAAAATAAGAAATTTAATTAATAAGCCAAGGCTACCAATATTTGTATACTATATATATAATGGATATAATACTTCAATTCATAAAGTAAATATAAGGGAACAATCATAAATAACCTTAATATTGGGGGATAGAGAGTGTATTTTCAGCTACAGTCGTTTGGTTGGTTGTATTTCCATCCTATTTTAATTTCAAAAGTATAAATTTTGAAAATACCTTATCTCTCACGTACGCAGTATAAGACAACTTCATGATTCTACCATTTTTTGTCGTAAAAGCAACAAAATAAAGTACGAATTTGGAAAAAAATATTTTACGTGACTATGCAGTCAGAGGAATGTATACACCGAATTCTATCAGCGGCCATTTTGTTGGTACCATTTTTATCCCCTTTTTCCAATTTTGCCACCTCTCTTTATTTTACGTATCTACACAATTAGAGGGACACACTGCATTTCATCATTCTAGCTGTATTCGTTTAGTTGGTACTATTTTTATCCCCTGTAGCCATTGTATCCCTTGAAAGTACGAATTTGGAAAAAGCGTTTTATTTTTCTGTCTACGCAGTTAGAGGAATGTATACTCCGAATTTCATGATTGTAGCTGCTGTCATTTGGTAGGTACTATTTTTATCCCCTTTTTCCATTTGAACCCCAAAAAGTCAGAATTTTGGAAAGTTCTTTTATTTTACGTGTCTACGCAACCAGAGGAATGTATATATCGAATTTCATTATTCTAGGTGCAGCCGTTAGGTCGGTACTATTTTTATCCCTCTATCCCCATTTAACCCATTAAAAGTACGAATTTAGAAAAAATACTTTTATATTATGTATCTTCTCTATTATAGGAATGTACACGCCAAATTTCGTGTTTCTATCAGTTGTTATTTGATAGGTACCATTTTTATCCCTTTTTGTCCCATTTCGCCCCCTACAAATGAAAATCACTCTATGGTGCCCTTTTATGCTATAAAGGGAATGCGCATTGCAAATATCAAGTAAATACAAGCTAATATGTTCAAAAAACAGGCTGAAATACTCTAAATATTAGGGTTATTTTCAGTCCTTGTGAGGGAACAAATTTTCCCTCTGGGCTGATTTCGTCCACTTTCAATCCCAACCGATCTACAACCATAAGACACATAAAGGAAATATTTGAACATCCTAGCTAGTTTCGTTCGGCCGCTATCGTGTTTTCAACAGACAGACAGGCGGACATGACTATATCGTCTTAGAATTTTACCACTACCCAGAATATATATACTTTATGGGGTCTCCGATGAATATTTCAAGGTGTTACAAACGGAATGACAAAGTGAATATATCCCCATCCTGGAGGTGGAGGGTATAAAAACATGCTTAAATACTCTAAAATATTAGGAGTTCTTATGGATATTTTCAGTTCTTGTGAGGGAAAGATTTTCCGCTTTGGACCGATTTTACCCAGTTGCAATCCCAACCGATCTACGACCATAAGACGCATTTATGGAAAATTTGATCGTCCTAGCTCCTTTCGTTTAGATGCCATCGTGCTTTCAACAGATGTACAGACGGACGGACATGACTAGATCGTTTTAGAATTTTGTGACGATCAAGAATATATATACTTTATGGGATCTCAGGTCGATATTTCAAGGTGTGACAAACGGAATGACAAAGTTTATATATGGTATAATTAACTGAAATATCGGGGGGGGGGGGGGGGGGGTTCTAAAAAAGTTCTAGGGTGGTATTAGACCACCCAAGCTGCCCCCTTCCTTCGGCTATGCTTATAATCGCATCCCTATGTGAATTATTTCTTTCATTAATCTTTCTCATATTTTTTAAAACATCCAGGATTAGCAAAAATTACGTTGAAGTGGACTATATAAAAATTATTTTGTAGTCCGCCCACTCGACTGTGATTACGAGTTTAAACTGATACACATATTGACCAATATACATTGAATCTTTATAATATATGTATGTGTGCCAAAGGTAAATTACAGATTGTGGAAATTGCCCTGCCTTGATCTTTTCCCATGATTACCAGGAAATGCCCAGTGCAGTAACAACCATATGTCTTATCGAGAATTATGTATCTCCACCTCATTATATACTTCCGCACCGTGTGCACGTATCAATTGCATATCCGGTCTCACCAGCAATTTGAATCCTACCAGTTGGTTGGTACATGCGAAGATGGAAATAAAGAGTAAAATAAACTACAACATGCCCTAATCCCTGTTCATCAACTCATTACAAGAATATGACAAGGGCTTAAATATCAAAGGCAAGCAAAGGACAGCCAACATACCATAAACCTCCTGCTATCTATCCAACATGTATGTATGTGTGTGTATCAGTGGATATCTCCAGCAGCTTCACCTCGTCATCATCGTTGTCGTCATCACCAAGACCGTCGTTGTCGTCGTGCTTACCAACGATAATAACTGTCCACCGCTTTGACTGCCTCCACAGACACGGAGTGTCGTGACATCGTAATCATCATTTGTACCCCCAAAAAGTCATCACTTTAGTAAACACCAGCTGAGGCATCATAACTTTAAGTTTATGGCGGGCGAAGACGTGAAAGACCAACTTTAAATGGACAGGGAGCAGATACACGGCTACACAGGGATTAGCTTAAACGAGTTAAAATATTCTACGTTTCTCGGTTGTTTTTTCCTTATGGCGCGGCACAGTGGTTCCAAATTTAGAAAATGTGATAAGTACTTGCTTATTGCCCATAGAAATAAAATAAACTCGACTACACATTTTGACGATCTTTATGAACGGTGGTTAAATTTTAAGGGCCGATGTTGATTTTGAATAAAACACAAATTATTTAGGAAATTATAGTCATTTCTTTTTATTATGATAATATTTCTATGGTTCAATTATGTATGGAACAAAATATCGGCAAAATGACAGCCGGCACACCTCTATCCGATGGTCCAAATTTTCGATGACGCTGAGGCATAATTGAAGTTCTATGCCGCTAATGTGCCGAATTAACTCATCCTTTAGCTCTTGATTTGTTGCTGGCTTATCGACGTACAGCTTTTCTTTCAAATAACCCCAAAGAAAGAACTCCAACGGTGTCAAATCACGTGATCTTGGCGGCCAAGAGCCGCTGTTACGTTAGCTGTGTGGCAAGTGGCACCGTCCTGTTGAAACCACATATCGACCACATCCTTATCTTCCAATTCGGTCCATAAAAAGTTCGTTATCATCTCACGATAGCGAAGACCATTCACAGTAAAGCTACATTTACACGATTGAAGGCATTTTGAAGTCTTATCAAAATATTGAAAATTTCAAAATTTTCAAAATTTTGATCAAAATATTTTTTCAATATGTTTCAAAATATTTTGATGAAAATTTGATCAAAATTTTTTTGAAGCTAATTTACACTATTGATAGTTGTTATATTGACAACATTGACTTTGATCAGCTGCTTCTTTGTGAAATAATTTAATAGTTATCAGTATATAAAAATCAACAGACGCATATGAATATTTTATAAATTTATTTATAAGATATTCTTTAAATAAATAAATAAATAAATTTATTAGTAATAAGTATGGATGACGACACAATTATCATAGCATCTACAATTTTAATATTGGAAGAAAAAGTAGCTGATGACAATGCAAAAAAAAGAAGAAAACAAAAGACACATTGGGTGCGACCTTTTCTTTTGGAAGGCAATGGTGTGTATGTGTCTTTTAGGGAGCAATTAAAAAGGAATGATCCTGACCTGTACAAAAACTTTGTGCGAATGTCACCAGACGATTTTGATTTTTTGCTAAATCTCGTCACCCCATTAATAGAAAAGGCCAATACTAATATGCGGGAATCTATATGCCCCGGAGAACGCTTGGCAATTACTTTGAGATTTTTAGCGACTGGGGACAGTTATGCAAGTCTGATGTTCTTGTTTAAAAGATCAAGATCATCGATATGCAATATTGTGCCTGAAGTCTGCACTGCGTTATATAAAGTATTGAAAGATGCATTTTTAAAGGTAATTATTAGTTTAATTGATTATCAAAAAACAAATCAAAAACAATATCTATTGATACAGATGCCAGCAACAGAGGAGGAATGGGAGAGTATTTCCCAAAGTATAAATGAAAAGTGGAATTTTCCTAATTCAATCGGTGCATTAGATGGAAAACACATCGATATTATAGCACCAGCACACTGTGGAAGCGCATATTTCAATTATAAAAAGAACAACAGCATTGTTTTGATGACGCTTGTGGACGCGAACTACAATTTTGTTTACATCGACGTTGGTGCAAAGGGTAGAGAGTCCGATGGCGGAGTATTCAGCAGATGTTCGCTATCGAACGGATTATATAATAACATGTTGAATTTGCCGCAACCGAAACCATTGCCCGGTAGACAAAAACCTATTTCATATGTAATTGTTGCAGATGATGCGTTTCCCTTAAATTCCAATGTTATGAAACCATATAGTTTTCGGAATCAAAACACGAAGGAAAGAATTTTCAACTACAGGTTGTCCAGATTTAGGCGAGTTTCGGAAAACGTGTTTGGATTTATATCAGCCCGATTTCGCGTTGTCAGAAAAAAATGGAGCTTTCCCCACCAAATGTTGTCAAAGTTGTTCTCGCAGTATGCGCATTACACAATTTTTTTAACAAACGCAAGTGCGGTACCTATGCACAAACAAGAGACTACGACCAAGTGAATGCAGATAGATCTATAACGGATGGACGATGGCGTGAAGAAGTGCGGACTGAGAATATTTTGTCTTCGATAGGACCATTGTGCAATTAAGGTCGTCAAAGCGAAACAGCCAAACTCATTCGACAAGAATTCACGGAATATTTTTTAAATGAAAGAGAAGTTCCATGGCAATACAAGGATATTTATTAAAAATTAATTAAAAACCCAATTAATCGAAATAAAAAGTTCAATTCATTTATTTGGCAACTTACATAAAATCACATTTTGTTTCTATATAAAAAGGAAAACTAAAATATTAAAAAGAAATCACATTTTGTTCACATATAAAATAATAAAATTTAAAACAAAGTTATTGGTTTTCCTGTGGTTCAAATGAGTCGATGACATTATTAATTAGGCTTCTCAGTCTGAAAATATAAGTTCGTATTTAATATTATTTGAGTACTATGCATTTCAAACTCACCTGCGAGCATCTGACTCTGAATATGCAGAAACTTGCTGCCCAACATACTCTCCATAGGCATTTTGCCAACTTATGTCTTCTTTACCTTGAGACACTTTCTGAACGCTGACAGTCGATTGAATTACTTTCTTGCACTCTTTTACGCTTTGCAGGAGTGGAGCTTGTAAGAGAACATTGAGATTCCGAAATCTGCAACTGCTCTTCAACGTCATCCCAATCCTCAAAAGCAATATTTAAGGACTCGAAGTTAACTCTGTACCTCCTGATCCACGATTTCTCACCGTATCTAAAAAGTGTAGAGCTGCAAAGTATTCATATTTGGATACATAAGTAGCGCCACCTTGTCCACTTTTGGAGGTATTTATTTTTTTGTGCACCGCCTTCAATATATAATAAAACTTGTAAATGTGAATAAAATATCAAAAAAATAACAATTTACATTATAGCGTGATCGCACAGCGTTAAATTGTGCTTTGCAGTCGGCTATACAATGATTTGTTGCAGCAGCAATTTCTGACCAGCACTTCTCCTTTTCGTTCCGGTTTCGGTACCCATCCACTTTAAAATTCCATATAGGCTCGCGCACTTCCACCATTTCGATAAAACGTCTCAGTTCATCTCCTGTCCACTTTTTCTTTCTAATTTAAATTTAATAAACACTGCCTCTTGCCGCCACAAACATATGTAAACAAAAACACATGAAATGTTTTGAATCAAAATAATGAACATGCTGTCAAATTATTTGTAGTTATCAATATTGCCAGATGCGATTTTGATGCTTGTTTACACGGCGTCAATAAAATCTTCAAAAGTTTTGTTCAATAAATTTTGATCAATAAATTTTGAAGAAATTTTGCTGTTTACACGAGTTTGAAGCCTTTTGAAGAGCAATATTGAAGAAAATTTCAATCGTGTAAATGTAGCTTAACTGCCTGACCGGCCTCATTTTGGAAATGATGATGCCGCCTACCCATAAACCGCACCAAACAATCAGGCTTTGTGGGTACATTGGTTTCTCAACAATCACTCTTGGATTATCATTCGCCCAAATGAGGCAATTCTGCTTATTGGCGAATCCACTGAGGTGAAAATGTGCCTCATCACTGAATACGATTTTCTTCGAAAATTGATTTTTCCATTTTGATTTTAACGCCCACTTTCATAATAAGCCTGAATAACTTCAACGCGTTGCTCGATTGTGTATCTTTCCATGCTTCAAATTGCGTTAGTCTGAAATTTAGAAATGTCAAATGAAATGCAGATAAAAACTTGACGTTTCGGTGAGGCTCACATTCAACGTTGGCCCTTACAATTTAACCACCTTTTATATACATCATATGGTCTCACGTCGATATCTCAAGGTGTTACAAACGGAATGACAAAGTTAGTATATTCCCATCCTGGAGGGTGGAGGTGGAGGGTATAAAAAGGGATAAAACTGGTATAATGATATAAAAACAGCTTGAAACATCATATTCGGTGTATATAATTGCAGATTCACACAAAATAATGGGATTTTTCGAAATCTAACCTAATCTATCTTGATTTTGCATCCCTTCTAATGCTTTTTTTGTTTACTTTTTTCTGACAAAATCTGTGAGACGTCGACACTTTTCTTTCGAGAAATACACACTTAATTTTACAAATGCAAAAATTTACTTGGTCATATTGCAGATTTGTAAAAACTCTGAGATCTTATACCACAAAAGTGTCATCCTGATACAAACCGATTTCCATTACATCTTTCACCACCATTCAATTTTATGAAACGTTGTCTGTTCATCTCATCATCTACTCAGACAACCTTATTTGACCTTATTTCCTTGAAAATGGTTATATTTAGACTTATTACATTATAAAAACGATGAATATTTCTCCAGCTTCCATTAGCGGAAATTACTTTTCTCAAACGAATTTTATTTTTAGTTCACAATAAAATGTACTTCAGTTGTTATATGATGATGAAACTCTATCATGATTTGTGATATTGATATTTGTGTACCGTCAGTCTTGTCCTTTATTTTCGGAATTTATTTTTTCAATTCTCATATTTGTTGATATCAAAAAATGAGCACATTCAAAGAGAAATCAATTGATGGCATTATTTGCGTGAGGCGGGGTGGAAACAACGACCATATTCACTGCCGAATGCTATTATCAGATAGTGATTTCTTTCATTATTTTCAATAGATATTCCCAGTATGGAAATTGACAAATGAAAGATTGATATTATTGAGGGTATTCCGCTGGCATTGACAATACCGGGATAGAATGGGCAAAATATGGGCATAAACTTCCGACTTTCAAAACAAAAGTTTCTGGGTCATTTGTAATACTACGCCCTTACATGATTTAATTGCAGTATTTTGACAGCTAAAAAGTCTTGTGTAGGCGATATATTAAACCCGCCATGGTCAGTCACTACAGATGTTCATAGTATAACTTCAAGCTTCTAAAGCGGAAAGTGTAAGCGGTGGTGAAATTGGAAAGTGATGCAAGTAAAAACTAACAAGGAAAGTCTATAGTCGGGCGCGACTATTTTCTACGCCATTGCAATTCGGATCGTTGAGGAATTTGGCATGTGTCTTATACAGGGTTTTTCAACAAAAGGTGTTATTTTGGTATTCAAAGAAAAATGCAATTTTTTGAGATAAATGATCGGATGTTTATTTCATAATAAAGAGGAAGGTATGTCGTTAATAATGAAAACCAACATCAGCCAAATGGCCATCACGACCACGCTTACAGGACCATATCTTTTTCATGAAATTTTCCATAACCAAATCGCAAAGTGGCTGCCCTATGTCCTCGATAGCCTCACGAATTCTATCTTTGAGGTCTTGAATCGACGCTGAGCTGTTGGCGTAGAGCTTATCTTTCACGTGGCCCCAAAGGAAGAAGTCGCAAGGTGTTAAATCACAAGATCTCGGTGGCCAATTGTGATCACCTCTTCGAGAGATAACACGGTCCGGAAACTTTTCCCGTAAAAGAGCAATGGTTTCGTTGCTTGTGTGGCACGTAGCGCTGTTTTGCTGAAAGTAAACTTTGTCCAGATCAATACCATCCAACTCCGACCATAAAAAATCATTAATCATCTCTCGATAGCACAATCCATTCACCGCAACTGCAACATCATTTCGAAAAAGTAAGTAAGTAAGTTCTTGGGTTTTCCGAGCCCCATATGCGACAATTTTGCTTGTTGACGTAGCCGCCGAGGTGGAAATGGGCATCATCAGTCAAGATGATTTTTCGATGAAATTCCGGATCATTTGCATTCATGAATTTTAATCGTTTCGATGCGTTATTCGAGTATCGTTCCATTTTTACACCCTCAACCTCCAGGATGGGGGTATACTAACTTTGTCATTCCGTTTGTAACACCTTGAAATATCCACCTGTCCGTCCGTCTGTTAAAGGCACGCTAGCATCTAAACGAAAGGAGCTAGAACGTCCAAATTTTACATAAATGCGTCTATTTGTCGTAGATCGGCTGGCATTGTAACGAGGCGAAATCGGCTCAAAGGGAAAACATTTTCGTATTTAAGCATGTTTTTTGAATACGTCTGTGCACCATAAACTGATTCTTATTTTATTATTACATATTAAACGACAACAGCTAGAAACACGAAACACGGTATGTACATTCTTCGAATTGAGTAGATACATATAATAAAAGTATTTTTTTCAAATTCGTACTTTTAAGGGGTAAAATGGGAATAGCAAGATTAAAATGGTACCAACCAAACAGCTGTACGTAGAGTTATGAAATTCGGTGTATACATTCATCTGATAGAATAGGCACGTAAAATACACCGATTTTTCAAAATTCGTACTTTTTGGGATTAAAATGAAAAAAGGGGATAAAAATAGTACCAATCAAATGATCGCAACTAGAGTCATGAAATTCGGAATATACATTCCTCTGACTGCGTAGACACGGAAAATAAACTGATTTTTCGAAATTCGTACTTTCAAGGGATACAATGGTACAGAGGGATTAAAATAGTACCACCTAACGACAAATTTTAGATAGTCGTACTCTTAAGGGCGTAAAAATGACACCAGCTGGAATCATGGAATTCGGTGTATACATTCCTCTGACTGCATAGACACGCAAAATAAAAAGTTTTTTCCCAATTCGTACTTTTTCTTTTACGGCAAAAATTGGTTGAATCATGAAGGTAGGTTATTTTGCACTTTGTATGTCTGATAATGGATTTTCGAAATTTTTTACTTTTGGAATTAAAATAGAAAGGAAATACAACCAACTGTAGCAACCACTATCTACCAATATTTATGGTATTTAAGCTTTTTGAAAATATAAATATAAGAATATTTATTTTTTGAATTGACGAATTGCTAGTCTTACCTTATAAGCTTGGTTGAAATAATTAAAATATTATATTTATTTATAAAATTATGTTTTCAATATTTGTTTTTGTTTTGGTTTGGCTATATTAAAAAATTTATATTTTCCTGTAATATTAGTGCACTTCTACGAAAACCGACAACCTCTGTGGAATGCAATCCATGGTGGAGGGTATATAAAGTTCAGCCCGGCCGAACTTAACTCCGTTTTTACTTGTTAGTAATGGCGTAGTTTCTGCTTGTCAAATGTCAAAGAATAAAAGCTTCAAAAGTGACAGCTACCGAAATACCGGGTGATTCAAAATAACACCTCTTTATAACACTATGCAACAAAATTTTTATACACTACACTACAGTATTATGTCTTTGTGCATTTGTTTGTAACACCCAAAAGGAAACGAGTTAGACCCACCGTTTATTATATAGATCGGCTTAGAATCACTTTCTGAATCGATTTAGCAATGTCCGTCTGTCCGTCTGTCTGTCCATTTATTGTTGTAATCAAATTACAGGTCGCAATTATAGTCCAATCTTAACAAAAATTGGCACAAGTAAGTTTTGTTGATCAAGGACAAACGCTATTTAATTTGAAGCAAATCGGTTCAGATTTGGATATAGCCCCCATACAAATGTCGCTCCCGATTTGACTTTTTCCGCTCTAGAAACCACATATTAAATTCGGTGAATACATCACTCTAATTGCTTAGACACCTAAAATAAAGAGATTTTCGAAAGTAGTACCTTTAAGGAGTAAATGGAAAAAAGGCGATAAAAATGGTACGGTGTATACATTTCTCTGACTGCTTAGACATGCAAAAGAAAAAAGAGTTTTCCTAATTTATACTTTTTTACTTTCACGGCAAAAATTGGTTGAATCATGAAGTTAGGTTATCTTGCACTGTAGAACCCATTATCTAGCAATATTAAGGTATTTAAGCTTTTTTGAAGATGGCTGCCTTATATTTACTTATGATTTTATATTTACTGAATTGATTTGAAGTATTATTTCGATATATATAATATAATCGTATTGGTAGCCTTGGTTTGTGGTTTGAAATAATAAAAATTTCATATTTATTTTTTCAATATTTTACTTGTTTTGGTTTGGCTATATTAAAAAAAAAAATTGACAATTTCCTGTAATGTTATTGCACTTCTACGAAAATCGACAGCCTCTGTGAAATGCAGTCCATGGTGGAGGGTAGACAAAGTTCGGCCAGGCCATACTTAACGCCGTTTTTACTTGTTATAATAACAAATAGTACGACCCTAAGTAATATAAGAGTTCTTAATAAATTGAAAAAATGCTCGCGATTTTTATTCTGAGAGTGAAACTTACTTATTTGTTTTTCATATTTTTTGGCGATTTTTCGTAGCCGCAGCATCTAACCTAAATACCTAAATACAAAAGGACAAAATATAATAAAAATTCAAAGTTGAGTTTTTTACTGCTACTGCTGCTGCTTTTCAATTCAAGGCAAATCGTAGGGACATTTTGACTGTAATTGTTTTTAGATAGAATATATCGTTATTTGGTCAGTTTGAGTAAGATGCGCTTTAGTATTTTTGGTTCAGAAAATTAAATAAAGGAAGTCTGAATTGTTGTCTGGCAGCTACATGAATACTGATCTAGTGTTTGATTTACTTTCATGGTAGGTTTTGCTAGGTGAACTATAACAAAGTTTCGAAAATTTTGACTAAGTATTCAGTACCTCCCCCTAAAGTACGTAAAATTGAAGCTGTTATAACTTCAATATGGATGATCGGAATTAGAGATGGGCGCGTGAGTGATTTTTGACTCACGTTCACGCACGCTCACGAAGGAAAAAAATTGAATCACGCACGAAGAATTTTTCGCTACTCATGTTCACGCACGCTCACGTGAGTAAAAATAATTTTGCTCACGATCACGCGTGAATCACGTGATTCACGTAAATCACGCAAATAATTTCCATAAAGAATATTTTTCTATTCTTTTTTAAGAAATTAAAAATATAGTAAATTAACTATGGTTAAGAAGTATATACCCAGCAAAGAGCACTCAAAGATGTGTGTCCTTTATTTTGAAAGACTTAAAAGTTATTATAAAGTAGTTGCAAAGAAACCACTTTTTCACTAGTTTCCATTTCTATTTCAAAAAATCCGCCGCTATCCGGCACTCTAACCATCTCAGCTATCCTCTGATGAGAGTGCTGAATAAAAAATCATAAGCAAATCATTGTGTTCGTTAGAACAGACAATAGGAAACTCAACAAAATATTTATATAGAATGAATTAATATATAACGCAAATTAATATTAAATTAAATTAGCATTAAATAAATAAAGACTACTTAATATTACTAATATTATGTAGTATTATTATTATAAAGCAATAAATCTGTATTTTTTTAAACAAAAAAATTTAAATAGTTAAAATTTAAAAAATTACACATGTTTATTTAAAAAAAGTAATAAAAGAATAACAAAAAAAGTTTTTTTGAAGTTGTTTAAAAGAACTCCTCAAAAGCGGGAAAATGTGCATTTAGATTTTGAGATTAGATTAAAATGTGCTTCCTGCGGAAGTACTTCCAATTTTTTTGCTGGGTATATATATATTTAAAAAATATATAAATATTCCTAAAGTTCCCATTCCACGAAAAAGTATTTAATTTGACCTTGTTCGCGCGCATGTATTATAGTTACAACCTATGTTTACACGTAAATCTAATTGAAAATACTCAACTAGAGATGGGCGCCACTCACGTGAATTGCGTGAATCACGCGTGAACGTGAGGAACGAAAAAATGTTCGTGCGTGAATGTGCGTGAGTCTAATTTCTGCGTGAATCACGTGATTTTTTCGTGAGTCGCACATATTTATTAATTCTTTTATTTTCATTTAATTTCATTTAAAAATGTGAAATTTTCCATTTAAAATAAAATTCATAGACATATTTATTTCTAAAACAGAGTGCTTCAGTGTAGGTATAAATCTATTTTTTTTCTGTTATTTAAGCAAGCATTCCCTGTACCAACACTAAACACTGAATTTATATTGAAAACCCCCATTAGTGTTAATTCAATTAAAACAAGTAAGGAAAGGCTAAAGTCGGGCGGGGCCGACTATATAATACCCTACACCACTCCCTGCATATGTACCTCGCTTTAATTACTAAACCCAGGTATTTCATGGGAGCAATTTTATGTAGTTCATACAAATTATATAAATTATATTCATATAATTTATATGCTATAAATTCATCTTCAGTCAAATTTAACGAGTATGGTAAATAATATGGTAATTGATCTAATTGTCCGACAGACAAATACAAATTATACAGTAGTATACCAAAGTCATTTCAAAGTATGGACATATGGACATCACCCAAACAATTCTCATTGCAATTCAATTCGGTAAAAAAGTGAAATCGGGAAGGATTTTTGCATCCTGTAAATGTATGTGTTTGACAAAAAATGTTAAATCGGAAAGGACTTTTGTATGGGGGTATATTGAAACCTGGAACGATGTGACCCGCTTTCACCATGTCTGTTTATTGGTGAAATATAATATGTAAAATTTGGCCAAAATCGGTTAAACATTCGGGAGCAACATTTGTATGAGGTCTATATCTAAATCTGAACCTATCTTACCCAATTTCACCATAGATGTTTCTAGTTCGATTATAAGATACTGTGCCAATTTTAAAGAAAAACGGGTACAATGTGTGGATTTTAGAGCGGAAAAAGTGAAATCGGGAGCGACATTTGTATGGGGGCTATATCTAAATCTGAACCGATCTTACCCAATTTTTGCACACGTGTTTATAGTTGGATTATAAGATGTTCTGCAAAATTTAAAGAAAATCGGGTACTATATGTGCTTTATAGGGTGGAAAAAGTCAAATCGGGAGCGACATTTGTATGGGGGCTATATCTAAATCTGAACCGATCTTACCCAATTTTTGCACACGTGTTTCTAGTTGGATTATAATATGTTCTGCAAAATTTAAAGAAAATCGGGTACAATATGTCTCTTCTAGAGCAGAAAATGTCAAATCGGGAGCGACATTTGTATGGGGGCTATATCTAAATCTGAACCGATCTTACCCAATTTTTGCATACGAGGTTCTAGTTGGATTATAAGATGTTCTGCAAAATTTAAAAAAAATCGGGTACGATATGTGGTTTCTAAAGCGGAAAAAGTGAAATAGGGAGCGACATTTGTATGGGGGCTATATCTAAATCTGAACCGATCTTACCCAATTTTTGCACACGTGTTTCTAGTTGGATTATAAGATGTTGTGCCAATTTTAAAGAAAATCGGGTACTATATGTGCTTTATAGGGTGGAAAAAGTCAAATCGGGAGCGACATTTGTATGGGGGCTATATCTAAATCTGAACCGATTTCCTCCAAATTCAATACCAATGGTCATTGGCCAGAAAAAATAACTTCTGCCAAATTTGATGACAATCGGACAACAATTGCGACCTGTAGAGTTCGAACAAGCTTAGATGGACAGCAGACGGACAGACAGACATCGTTAAATCGACTCAGCTGGTGATTCTAAGCCGATCGGTATACTTAAAGGTGGGTCTAGCTCGATTATTTCTTGGTGTTACAAACATTTGGGGCGAAACTAACTTATAATACCCTAGCCCACGAAGTGGTGTAGGGTATAAAAACACACAACTGGTATCGGGGTATATGCTGTGTTTTTTACTTGGATGTTATGTCAGTGTCCGATTTCTAACTTATTCTGCGTTAAACTATACGGTACACCACACTGTAATATTGTATACTATTTGAAAAATATGAATTTAAATCAAACATCGCAAACGTAGAGTGTTTTAAATAACACTGTCCAACAAATTAAGACTTTTTGAATGGAACAGAATAGCGACCCCATAATTCTGAAAGGGTATGTTGAGTAGATCATTTTTGTAGAACAAACTTATGGTCCAGCACGTCTGAGTTTTTTTTACAGTGGGTCAAAGTTTTCATTTTTTGGTCGAAGGGAGCATTATACTATATGAAAAAAATGCTGTAAGTTAATGTCTGAGAGAATTCTTATGGTCAGAGTTGTATTGTGGAATTGTATGAGGATTATTTTTGTGGAAAATCTTAACCCTCTAACTGGTCTCTTTATGGGTCAATTTGACCCTTTTTTCGAGAAAATCAAAAATATCCTTTAAAAAAGGACATTTAAGGATTAAAATATTCTACGAAAATGTTTGCCGGAAAATTTCAGTGGGGGTCACCAAAGACACCATTGTTGTAAATAAAGCTCTTTACGATTAATTGGCAAAATTACACGCCAACATATACAAAACAGCGTCAAGTTCGGCCGGGCCGAACACTGAGTTCTCGCGACTAGTCAGATGTGACTTACAAATCGGGTGTGATATTTATTAAAATTAATAATAAAAAATAAAAGAAAAAAAAAATCAAGCATAATTGAGCTACTAAGCTGTACATATCGGGTGTGATTTTTACTAAAATTAATATAAAAAAAATAAAGCTTAAATAAGCATGGCGGATTCTGTTTGCAAATTAAGAGATTGGTTTTATTTTATTTGTGGACATTTTACGCACCATCAAAGCAGAAGAAAGATATTCCCTACAATTGAAGAACCATATCTTCTTTTCTTTGGAATACGATTTTTTTCTGAACCTTGGATACCAAAAACTGTATGTACTACTTGCGAAAGTGGTCTTTTGACCTGGTACAAAGGCGGTACTAAGGCGCTTCCATTTTCTGCGCCTATGACATGAATTGAACGTGAAGATCAGAAATCAGATACATGCTATTTCTGCGTAAATTACAAATTTGGTAGAAGCCAAAGGCACTACGCGATAATGACATACGAAACAACAAATAATGTAATTTTACCAGAAGTGCGCTGTGAAGGTGTCCCGGTGCTTCAACCGCCTACACATACATTTTCGGCCAATATGACATACGCCAATACAGAAATTACAGCGGCGGTTGAAAACATATCAGATATAAGTTACTTGCCTCTTGATGGTTTAAACATATGTCCTAATTTTATAGACCAAGCTTATTTTGAAGATCTTGTAAGAGATTTAGGACTACTATTAAACCACTATTAAAACAAAATTATAATTTTTTTATAGAAGTTGGCGTGTAATTTTGCCAATTAATCGTAAAGAGCTTTATTTACAACAATGATGTCTTTGGTGACCCCCACTGAATTTTTCCGGCAAACATTTTCGTAGAATATTTTAATCCTTAAATGTCCTTTTTTAAAGGATATTTTTTGATTTTCTCGAAAAAAGGGTCAAATTGACCCATAAAGAGACCAGTTAGAGGGTTAAGATCTTCCACAAAAATAATCCTCATACAATTCCACAATACAACTCTGACCATAAGAATTCTCTCAGACATTAACATTACAGCATTTTTTCATATAAAGGGTGATTTTTTAAGAGCTTGATAACTTTTTAAAAAAAAAAAAACGCATAAAATTTGCAAAGTCTCATCGGTTCTTTATTTGAAACGTTAGATTGGTCCATGACATTTACTTTTTGAAGATAATTTCATTTAAATGTTGACCGCGGCTGCGTCTTAGGTGGTCCATCCGCTTAGTCAAATTTTGGCATTTCCACGTTTTTGAGTAACAGAGACCCAATTGGTGCGAACGGCGACGAATCGAAAATTGGTGGTCATCATTAACACTGGCCGATACAGCTGCGATATTTTCTTCAGTTCGCACTCTACGTAAGCGTGTTGGTGGTTTAATGTCCAACAATGTAAATTTGGTGCGAAATTTAGTCACAATAGCCCGAATAGCCGCTTCAGTGGGTCGATTAAACTGACCATAAAATGGAAGCGCGCAATGAACTTTCTTAACAGAGCACGCATTTTGATAATAAAATTCAATAATTTGCAAGCGTTGTTCGTTTGTAAGACGATTCATGATGAAATGTCAAAGCATACTGAGCATCTTTCTCTTTGACACCATGTCTGAAATCCCACGTGATCTGTCAAATACTAATGCATGAAAATCCTAACCTCAAAAAAATCACTCTTTAGCATAATGCTCCCTTCGATCAAAAAATGAAAACTTTGACCCACTGTAAAAAAAAACTCAGACGTGCTGGACCATAAGTTTGTTCTACAAAAATGATCTACTCAACATACCCTTTCAGAATTATAGGGTCGCTATTCTGTTCCAAAAATGGTGTTGGACAGTGTAATTAAATTAAATAATTTTCGGATTTGCGGGGCGTTACTCATTTCGATTTAAAATGTATATCTCTGTGGAAATTGTTTGCGTGATTGACGTGAATCACGCGTGATCGTGAGCAAAATTTATTTTACTCACGTGAGCGTGCGTGAACGTGAGTAATGAAAAAATCTTCGTGCGTGATTCAATTTTTTTCCTTCGTGAGCGTGCGTGAACGTGAGCCAATAATCACTCACGCGCACATCTCTATACTCAACTAACAATGAAAATATATGAGGGTAAAGACGGGCGAAATAAATAATAAAATGAGAGAAAAATAATAATAAATATGTGCGAATCACGCAAAAATCACGTGACTCACGCAGAAATAAGACTCACGCACATTCACGCACGAACATTTTTTCGTTCCTCACGTTCACGCACGCTCACGTGAGTAAAATAAATTTTGCTCACGATCACGCGTGAATCACGTGATTCACGCAATTCACGTGAGTCGCGCCCATCTCTAATCGGAATACTGTGAAATTTGTTATTTGGCAATGTGTTTGTAGAAGTTGCATTCACCTGGAATAAGGCTGTTGTTGCCACACCCCTACAGGTACCTACCACACAAAGTGGCATAAGCCCGGGTAAAATAAAATCTATATAAATTCCACACGGTTAGTTAGAATCAGTTGCAATTTAATATTTGAAATTGTTTTTATAGCCACTTGTGGTACTGCGTTTCGGATTTGTGTATAGAAGTCCAAACGCAGAAAGGGAGGCATCCCTAAATGGCTTCCACGTCCTTTCCGACTCGATCACAAAAATTCTAGAGGATTGTTCTGACAGTGAAATCGTGGTTGCTGGTGATTTCAATGTCCATAATTCATGTTGGCATGCCAATTCGAGCCACTCAATTCCGGAGGGCCAATACGACGAGCTTTTTGCCGCGCATAATGACTTGACGCAACTAGTGAATGAGCCCACTCACATTCCGTGTGTTGAAGGGCAAAACCTAAATATTCAGGGTGTGAAGTTAAGAAGAGATCAAGCTTCTTAACTTCACACCCTGAATAGTATGAAGTTGATGTTCTTGCACCTCTTGGTAATTCGGATCACTGTATTGTTTCAGCATAATTTTCGTATTCCGCTCTTCGTGTCGCTTCGACCCCAGCCCCAAAGCGGACAATTTATGTTTACGAAAAGGCACGTTGGGATGAGCTCAACAACTTTTTCCAGCATTTCAATTGGAAACTTTGCTTTCTAAATGACGATATAGATGCTGCGGCTGAAATGATTGAAAATATTATCTGGATTGGAATGAAGTCATTTATTCAAATTAAAGTTATTTCGGATAAACCATCTAATAAAAGTTGGTTTAACCAGACATGTAAAACTGCTGTCAGATCCAAAGAGGAAGCGTTCAGAAAATGGCTACGCAAACAGACAAGAACCATGTGTGCCAGGGTATTTAGACGTGAAAAGTTTCTACACGAACAACGTCTTCGAGCCAAAGTTATTTCTTCTCCTAGGGGAAGTAAGAACTTTTGGTCATATGTAAGAAGAGTAAAGGATAACTCCTTATCTATCCCAACTCTTGTTAAAGATGACCAGATATTCACTAACCCGGTTGACAAAGCTAACCTATTGGCTGAAATGTTTGCAAGGAATTCATCCTTGCCGGAAAGCAATAACCACTCCCCGTGATTGAAAATGTATCTAGTTCCATGCCTCAGATATTTTTTCGAACACGTGGAGTTAAAAGGGTTCTTGCAAATCTCGACGTAAATAAATCTCCAGGCCCGGATGGTATCTCAGCACTTGTCCTATGTAATGATCTTCGACGCTAGCCCGTCCACTTCGCAACCTTGCATACCGTGCAGGGGTCTTCCCAGCGCGTTGGAAGATTGCGAACATACAAAAACATCGATGTATCACACTTTAAAATCCGTTTATAAATGCAGAAGTTATATAGAAAAATGTAAAAGCGCGACCCCTACGTTCGGCATAAAAAAATAAAAAAAAATTTTTTGAAACTACCTTTCAATAATACTTCATATTCGAAGGTGTACGGCGAACTTTTTTTTTTTGAGGTACGCCCTAGTGTGCGCATTCCACCTATAACAAAAACGTGTACCACAAAGTGATTTTTATTCGTAGGGGGTGAAATGGGGCAACAGCTAGAAACATGCAGTTCGGTGTACACATACCTCTAATTGAGTAGATTTGAGTATTTTTTCCCAAGTCGTACTTTTAAGGGGTAAAATGGGAAAATAGGGATAAAAATTTTCAAATTCGTACTTATAAGGGATATAATGAGTACAGAGGGATAAAAATAGTACTAACTAAACGACTTACTAGAATGATGAAATTCGGTGTGTACATCCCTCTAAAATAAAGAGACTTTAGAAAGTCGTACTCTTAAGGGGGTATTCTATTGGAAAGGGGATAAAAATGGTGGAAAGTATATAAAGTTCGGCTCGGCCGAACTTAACGCCGTTTTTACTTATTTAGAGTCACACGTCGATATTTCAAGGTGTAGCAAACGGAATGACAAACTTTTATACCCAACTCCTCCATCCTGGAGGAGGAGGAGGTGGGTATAAAAACTGGGTATACTGTTTTACTATTTATTCACATGGAAATAAAATGTAGCACGGTGTAATTATTACCTTCTTTTCGGTTTGGCATTGCTGTGCGCGGCTATCAGGAGGACAATATCGCTATATCTGAAATAGAATGTCTCTGTGTTCGAACAGAGTGTGAGAGTGGGTCTGTGTGCGTGGATTGTTGTGTACAACAGTCAGAGGAGTCTCTCCCAGCCACCCACCCATTTGCCGTGTTAAAGGTAAACGTATTAAAATTGTTGAATTGACAGTATTCGGTTTTTTTGTTTGTTTCGTCGTCGCCACTTTTTTGCATGCTGCGTGCTTGTATTTGATGTACAATTTTTATATTCCTTCTGGAAACAGATGGTGGTCCTGTCATTTTATTGTCTGTGCCTTATAATAATCCCTGTTGATTGTGTTTGATGCTCGGTAGTGTGTTTTTTCCTTTTGGTGTGAGCTGCTGCTGCTGGCGCTGGTGTACGAGTACGAGTACTGGTGGCGAGTGCTCTCGAAAACGCCAAAGTGAAGCCTTGATGTGAGACCTTAATGTTGATTAATGTAAGGATAACGATATCGTGCAGTGAACAGTGAGATTTCGCTTTGTTCGATGTGGAGCGTAGGCAATCTCGCTGGGAGTTTGATGATGACGATAATAGGGGTATTATCGCACGTATCATTAGCGATTGTGAAGGTCACATTAACCAATAAGTCTCTAGTTAGTTTTAAGTATGTTGACGACTAGCGATTTGGGTGAGGGGGTGGGTTTCTTTGGTGATTATTGTTAATATGGGCATGTGTTACTCTCACAGTTTCTCATAGTGTCTGTCTTTGTGGGGGAACGGTTTCGCTGATTTTCAAATCACACCGATTCCTGGAAGATTTGGTCGTCCTAGCTCCTTTCATTTAAAATGGTACGGAGACGGATTACAATTTAATGAAATCAAGAACAAGAGTATCATGTTGCGAAATGACAAACTTGGTATATCCCATGCTTTGGTGGAATCTACAAAATGAAATTTATAAAAATCTTTTGGTTTTGGTTTTGCAGAATTAAATAAAAAATTTTGTTTGCCAACATTCATGCTATTACTGACGATTAAACAACAAAACATGTAAAACCTTTTTCATTATACTTTGTTTGTTACAATCGTCTGCCACGAGCTTTAATCTTTTATTGGACATGAAAGCTATCAAAAATATTGCTGTGGCCAAAATTTAGCCGATTATAAATATAGCCAGACAGGCAAGAAAGCGAGAAAAACCACCAGACGAAATTGTTCTTGGTATCATTGCTTTTGTTGTAAGCCACGTCAGACATCAGCAGACATTATTTGGATAATAACCCAAAATGCAGGTTAAAGAAGAAAACAAAAACATTATTATAACAAATAAACCAGAAAAGTTTAACGCCCAGTGCACAGTGGTTCAGAATCAAAATCCATCGGCCAAAATTCAATAACTTAGACATTGTAAAGAAAAGAGTTCTGAAAAAAACGAAATTAGACAAGGACACAAGGATTATTTTGAGATATTAACATTAAAAATCGGGAAATCGGGCCCAAAGTTGACTAATTTTTGTATTTTTCGATTTTAAAGAAAATTTAAATTTTATTTTTTATGTTTTTTTTAACAAATTTTTACGTATTTGTTCATACTGCGAAGAATAAATTTTTTTTTCACGTTTTTCCAGATTTTGAAAATTGAAAAAAACCTAATTTCTTTTTTAATTTTGTCGAACTCTTTCTCACACAGTTTAAGAGATTACGCACTCAAATTAGCAATTGTGGTTTCTTAGCTTTATTATGACGCCAAAACTATATTTGTGCCAAATATAGTTTGTTTGTTACAAAATATCTGATTTTGAACCAACACATCTTTTTTCCTTCAAAAGCCTTTAAGGAAATAAAGAGTGATTTTTTTGAGGTTAGGATTTTCATGCATTAGTATTTGACAGATCACGTGGGATTTCAGACATGGTGTCAAAGAGAAAGATGCTCAGTATGCTTTGACATTTCATCATGAATAGACTTACTAACGAGCAACGCTTGCAAATCATTGAATTTTATTATCAAAATGCGTGCTCTGTTAAGAAAGTTCAGAAAGAAAGAAATTGTGTTCAGCGACGAAGCTCATTTTTGGCTCAATGGGTACGTAAATAGGCAGAATTGTCGATTTTGGAGTGAATATCAGCCAGAAGCATTGCAAGAGCTACCAATGCATCCAGAAAAAGTCACAGTTTGGTGCGGTTTATGGGCTGGTGGCATCATTGGACCGTACTTCTTCAAAGATGATGCGAATCGTAACGTAACTGTGAATGGTGAGCGCTACCGTGAGATGATATCCAACTTTTTTTTGCCCAAAATGGAAGAACTGAACTTGGTTGACATGTGGTTTCAACAAGATGGCGCTACATGCCACACAGCTCGCGATTCTATGGCCATTTTGAGGGAAAACTTCGGAGAACAATTCATCTCAAGAAATGGACCGGTAAGTTGGCCACCAAGATCATGCGATGTGACGCCTTTAGACTATTTTTTGTGGGGCTACGTCAAGTCTAAAGTCTACAGAAATAAGCCAGCAACTATTCCAGCTTTGGAAGACAACATTTCCGAAGAAATTCGGGCTATTCCGGCCGAAATGCTCGAAAAAGTTGCCCAAAATTGGACTTTCCGAATGGACCACCTAAGACGCAGCCGCGGTCAACATTTAAATGAAAGTAAACATTTCAAAAAGTAAATGTCATGGACCAATCTAACGTTTCAAATAAAGAACCGATGAGATTTTGCAAATTTTATGCGTTTTTTAAAAAAAAAAGTTATCAAGCTCTTAAAAAATCACCCTTTATGTACATATTTTGTCGATAATTCACAGACATGGGTATGATGTCTACAATAAGGATAGGATCAAACAATTGGAATTTTGACTATTAAAAAGGGTGGTTAAATTTTAAGGGCCGATGTTGATTTTGAATAAAACACAAATTATTTTGGTAATTATTGTCATTTCTTTTTATTGCACAGCTCGGTTTAGTTTTTGATATAGTCTTCATACATATGAGTCATTCCATGTCTAGTGGTATGCATTTTGATTTCGATAGCTACGATTGTTTTGAAAGTTCCAGTATGTATGTTTTACAGTGAAAACATATTTATACACTCCACGAGAGTATTATGTCTTTGTGCATTTGTTTGTAACACCCAAAAGGAAGGGATATAGACACATTGTTAATTATACCGATCGACTTAGAATCACTTTTTGAATCGATTTAGCAATGTCTGTCTGTCTGTCTGTCCATATATTCTTGTAATCACGATTGTAATCGCAATTGTACACAGAACCAAAGGAAACATTCACAACGAAGTTTTTCGAGATAAGGACGAACTCTATTTAATTTTAAGAAAATCGGTTCAGATTTAGATATATCCCCCATACGAATTTCACTCCCGATTTGACTCTCTTCACTCTAGATACCACATATTACAACAGATTTTCTCCAAATTTGGCAAAACATCTTATATTTCAACTAGATGTGTTAGATCGGTTCAGATTTATATATAGGTCCCATACAAATTTCGCTCCCTATTTGATTTTTTCCGCTCTAGAAACCACATATTGTATCAGATTGCCTTCAGATTTGGCAAAACATTTTATATTTAAACTTGGAACACCTATGGTGAAAATAGGTCAGATCGGTTCAGATTTACATACAGCTCCCATACAAATTTCGCTCCTGGAGAGACTTTTTCCGCTCCAGAAACCACGAATTTTCACCGAATTTCTTCAAAGTGAGCATAACACGTTATATTTGAACTGGAAGAACTTATTGTGAAAGTTAGTCACTTTATTCCATGTTTGGATATAGTCCCGATACAAATATTCTGATCGATTTGGCAAATCGGACCAGGTCATATTAGGTTATTATTAGGAAACATAAAAAAAAATCTCCCCGTTTTCACCTTTTTACCGAGTTGGATTTTATTTGGATAGAAAGTGGAGTGTATAATATAGTCGGCTCCTTCCGTCTTTAGCATTTCCTTACTTGTTTAAACTTTAAAGTAGTGTTCTTCTTATATGTTCTAACATTTTACTAAAATGGTTGCCATTTCTTTACTTACCGTAGGGTTGGTGCGATACTATTGACGTTTTCTAATCGGTGCTTTGCGATATAAGAATTTCTGCAAAAAAAAATTATTGAAAAATTTGCAGTTTTGGAGATGACCTACCGGGGAGTTCCGTTGACCAAAATGATTCATGGAGGGTTGTAACCGTTTCTAAATTATGACTTCTTCACGAATAATAATTGAAATTTGCTCCTATATGATGAAAAAATGTACAAGTGAATTGACGTTGGCGGCTTTTTGGTAAAAAACGTTAAAAACGTTTTTGAATGTTTTGTAATTAGAAGGGTATATATTCTGATTTATAAGCAATTCAACATTGTAAACAGTTTTAAATTCGGGAAAATAATGAAATCACAACGAATACCAACGAAACCAACATCACCAACAACTATACTTTTTTCCATGTAACCTTTTACCTCTTTAACTAATTGAAGTGCACTCAAAGAATTTATTAAAGCAAGTAAGTAAGCTTCAGTCGCTATTTGTAAAAACATGATCAAATATCAATTCGTAGAAGATTCCATGTATAACAGTTATGAAGGATTTAATTTTACCTAGGATAGAGACAATTGTGTGGAAGGTAGAGGAAGGTTAATGCGAAAATACTACTTAGGTTTAAAGTGATTATAAAAACATTTTCAAATATCTAATTGCAAATGATTTTGACTATCCGTATGTCGGATGTTATGTCGGTTTTATTGTAACCAAATTTTATGCCACTTTGTGTGGGTGGTACCAGAAGGAGTGTGACAATATTGTCCATATTCCATAACAAAGTAACTTCTATAAAAGCATTGCCAATTATCATATTTCACAGTAATCCGATCATCTGTTATAACTGCTTTAATTTTATGTAGGTTCGGGTAGTTTGTGAGGTAGGTACTGGAAAGGGCGTGGAAAATACCCCATATTCCGTAGACTTAAAGTGATTGTAAAGACATTATCATATACCAAAATATAGCTGACTCCGAATTAGAGATGGGCGCTTGAGTGATTATTGGCTCACGCACGCTCACGAAGGCAAAAATTGAATCACGCACGAACATTTTTCCGTTCCTCACGTTCACGCACGCGCACGTTAGTTGAATAAATTTCACTCACGATCTCGCGTGAATCACGTGATCAATGCAATTTACTCTCTGTAGAGCAATAGTATAGAAATCGATTTGGAACCACTGACTCTATTTAATTTGAAACAAATCAGTTCAGATTTTTCTATAACCCCACAAAAATATTCCTCCCGATTTCACTTTTTTCGCTTACTAAAAGACTTTATATTCCAACTAGAAACATCTATGGTGAGAGTGGATCACATTGGTTTAGGTTTAGATATAGTCCCCATACAAATGTAACTCCCAATTACTTTTTTCCAATTTAATCCCGCTCCCGATTTGACTATTTCCGTTCTAGAAACCACATGTTTTCATTTCTTAAAAATTGTTACAAAATGTAATATTTCAACCAGAAACATCTATGCTGAAAGAGGGTAACATCGGGTCAGATTTAGATATTGCTCCCATGCTCCAAATTTTGCTCCCGTTTTCATTTTTTCGTCCAAGAAACAACATGTGGACATCTCCCAAAAAAGGTCTACCAAAAAAAATGAAATCAGACCACACTAATAGCTTTTAACTTCACTTCAAAGTTTAAGTGTTTTAACGAAAATTACAATTTTTTTTTGCTACGAGTGGATATTTTTGACCCTTCCGTTTTGTCGCCTCCGTATTTCTGCTGTACCTAATTAACAAAATATATCTTCTGACCTTCATTTACATGTACAGTGGTGGCCACGAGTTTAGCACACTTAACATGTGTTGTTTATAATAGCAAATAATTTGTTCTGATAATGAACTCTGCGCAAAATATTTGGTTTTTAGTGTTGCTTGTGGTGTGATCAGTAAGCCCAATATTTTTTTTCGTATTCTTTTGGTTATTTTTCTCGTACTCTCATCTTTTTGCATGTAATCGAAATCTGGGCTGGGCACAAATTTGATAAAAGTTGTTATTTTATGTATATTTTTGCGTTTAAATTAATTAATTCGTATGTATGAATAATTTTTATGTATGTTTATTGCTGAATGATGTAAGGTTTGGCCAAAATCGGTTAAACATTCAGGAGCAACATTTGTATGAGGGCTACATCTAAATCTGAACCGATCTTACACACTTTCACCATAGGTTTTTTAGTTGGATTATAAGATGTTGTGCAAATTTTAAAGAAAAACGGGTACAATATGTGGATTTTAGAGCGGAAATCGGGAGTGACATTTGTATGGGGACTGTATCTAAATCTGAACCGATCATACCCACTTTCAGCATAGGTGTTTCTAGTTCGATTATAAAATTTTGTGCCAATTTTAAAGAAAATCGGGTACAATATGTGGTTTCTAAAGCGGAAAAAGTGAAATAGGGAGCGACATTTGTATGGGGGCTATATCTAAATATGAACCGATCTAACCCGCTTTCGCCACATGTATTTCTAGTTAGATTATAAGGTGTTAAGCCTATTTTGAAGAAAATCGGGCACTATATGTAGGGCGGAAAAAGTCAAATCGGGAGCGACATATGTATGGGGGCTATATCTAAATCTGAACAATATGTGGTTTCTCTGGCGTTGGAGAGAATATAGCTCCAATACAAATTTCGCTTCCGGCTTGCTTATTCCGTCCCTGAAACCACGTATTTTCACCGAATTACTTCAAATTGAGAACTGGAAGAACCTATTGTGAAATTGGTCACTTCATTCCATGTTTTGATATAGCCCTGATACAGATATTATTCTCGATTTGACAAATTGAACCAGGACAAATGATTAGGAAACATTCAAAAATTCTTCCCGTTTTCACTTTTTTTTCGAATTGAATTGTATTCTGATAGAAAGTGGAGTGTATCATATAGTCGGCCCCGCCCGAGTTTAGCCTTTCTTTACTAGTTTTAAAATGTAGTACGCTTTAAGAGCTTTAGAACGCTTTAAGACGTGCGAATGTCGCGTCCGGGGCACTGGGAGATGCCCATATTTTAACCAATTTTCTTTAAATTTTGTACGACATGTCACTTTTCAATCAGAAATATATTTAGCTACGTTAGTCAGTCACATCGGTTCACATTTTTATATAGCTCCAATACAAATGCCACTTTGCTTTAAATTTTGTTGTAGAAACATTTAACGAGAAGGTGGGTGCTTTGATATAGACCTCATATCTCTGTTACAAGCAAATGCTCAACGACAGTATGCCCTGGTGGAGGGTATAAAAAAGGAAAATTACAAATGCAGCCGAATTCATGTTCATTTTGAAGCAACTCTAATGACCATATTTGCCCATTTAACTGGTGCAGTTTTAAAGTAAACCGCCCCAATTTTTTCCTTGGAATCTTTCCAAAATTCACCACCATTGTAGTGGCGTTGATAATTCTTTCAATGTGCCATTATGAAAATCTGCTCGTTTATGCGCCATCATCGAGTGGTGTTGGCTGGCCTCAGCCAAAAGTATCATCATAATAACATTGGCGTTTGCTGTGTTTTCTCTTTTGAAAAATTGAATATAATGACTGTTTCCTTTAGTAATTGCTTCAATTTAACTATAAAACCACATTCATGTGTGTGTTTAATTTTCCACACCCTTTTCGTTGTCATCTCTCCGCACTAAAGCATCTGCGTATGTGTGTACATGTGGGTGTTATTTTGCGGGTAAAGGATGTAGTCCTTCCCAGCCCTTTGTTTTCTTGTTATTTGGGGCTGTTATTGTGTGTGTAATGTTAACCGAAAGACATGGAAAATTTAATGGTTCATATACTTTGGATGACATGTGTTGCAAAAAAAGCATAAATGTAGTTTAGTTTCTTGTTCCAACTATAACATGTGATGTGAGAGTGTGTATGAATGAATGAATGGTGGTAGTGGTGGTGTAGGAATGGGAGAGTGCGAGTATGAGTGCTGTGCTATAGAGTGATAGCTTTAATATCTTTAAGAATTATTTAAACATGTGCTTACTTTCCTATATATTTTGTTACCGTATCAAACTTTCGTACAGATTACCACCTCACGACCACCAACACCACCACCAACACCACCGCCAACAACAACAATAACTAGATAGTACCCCCATGACAGAGCATCAGAGCTACGCTCTTCTGTTCTCTCACACATGAATACGCAGTACTTTAAACCTTAAAGTTGTGTGTGCTTCGGCATAGGAAGACGACGACGACGACAACGCACAACGAACGCCAGTGACAACAACAAATATCATAAGAATTGAAATGTGCACACACACGCTCTCGCAAACATCCTCACTCATTCTCACCATCACCAACATCCACCATCGATACCAAAAAGCAGACACACTCGAAATTTAAGTTTGTTTATTCAACACAACAACAGTAAAGTAAGGCAGCCTTTGTGAAGGGTAGATGGTATGAACGGAGTTGGGGGCGGGGTTGGTGTTGGTGGGTGGATTGAGAACAACGGCAAAATATTTTAGGATGAGCACTGATGAGATAAAAGTGAAAAAATCTAATGGTATCATTGTGTTGTGTGTGGGACTAAGTGGGGTGGGGGGAAATGCGTTGCCAAAGTGGCAGTGGGCGGGGAGGAATGATATACAAATATTTATTTTTCTATATTGCTCAGAAAAATTACTGGCGTTGGAGAGAAAAAAGAGCGCAAATCTTTGTGAATTATGTTGAGGGAATAACAAGTATAAATGACATTCGATGCGGCTGGCCTCGTCGAATCGTATAACACTGCAGTGTGGTCTAGCGTTTTATGGACACAATTTGTTTACCTCGATTTATGAAAAACCCTATCGCCCTCGGATGCGTACCTTTAACAAAAAATAAAGCATATTTATACCCTCCACCTCCAGGATGGGGGTATACTAACTTTTTATTTCCGTTTGTTACATCTTGAAATATCGATCGGAGACCCTATAACGTATATATATTCTTGATCGTCATAAAATTCTGAGACGAACTGGCCATGCCCTATCGTCCATGAATTCCATGGTCATGCCCGAATTCCATGATTCTAACTGCAGCTATTTGGTTGGTACCATTTACCTTTTTCCCATTTTATACCGTTAGGAAGACTTTCTAAAATTTCTTTATTTTACGTGTCTACGCAATTAGAGGGATCTCCACAGCAAATTTCATCATTCTAGCTGCCATTTTATCCCTTTTTGCCACATTTCACCCCTACGAATAAGAATAAATAACGTATGAAAGTCCTACTCAAACAAAGTAGAAGCAAAGTATCACTTTGCTGGCTGGATAGTGATCAATTGGTAACCATAATTCTATTACACTGTTTCTGACAACGGATTCAGATAGAAGTTTATATATGAGAGTGGTCAATATTCTTCCCTTTTGCACTTTCTTGTGGTGAATCGGCTTAGGAAAACTTGTGATCCTTACATTTTAGGAATAGGATGGGTTCAGTAATATTACTTAGAAACATTTTAAGCCTCTAGCTCCTCAATTAACGGGTGTGTTTGGTCCGTTTTGTGCAAAAGAAACACACATAAAACAGGACTTTAACAGGCCAACATGTTCCACAATAATAATTTCCATACAATTCTACTACTAGAAATCTCTGAATACACAAAAATTCAGAACTAAACTTAAATGCCAGAAATAATTCAAAACATAAAATTAATTTTAGGTTTCGCTACGTACTTTTTTCGAATTGGTGATAAAATATCCCACGAATCCAATTCGAAGTCACAGTAAGTAAGTACTCACAACAGAAAGATGTAGATAATATATATATAAAAAAATATCAGTATGTATTTAAACAAGAAATTATTTTCTTAATTCAGAAAATATTTCATTTCGTTTCACAATTTTATCAATGACGAAGCTGTCGAAGAGGAAAAGGAAAGATGTGGAGCACTTATTATGATACTGTCCAGTTCTAATAAAATCTACATGAACAGGTTGGTCTCCCCTAGATGGAGTCTAGAGGAGACAATGTATTAAAAAAAAAAAAAAAACAAAAAAAAAATTATATTTATTTGAGCAAATGCTGCTGCTTCGTACGGAGTACACAAAACTACTACCCATTTAACAATCATAACAGAAACGATACCGCCATCTACACGTGGATTTTATAGCATTGCCATAAATGCATCAGTTGAGATCGACAATATCGAGCCCTTAGCGCGGAATTATCGTAAGCGACATTTTCTGAAAATATTTTTTATTGTTGAGTTTAAAATTTTATGGGCTGATACATAAATAAAAATTGTCAAAATTGTTAACGTTTATACAAAAAAATGGGGCTAAGATTTTATCGTAAGTCGTTGTTCACATTTTCAAAGAAAGCAATTTGCAATAATTTAATATACTTCTTGGAATATTCGTGTATTAAGCCAAATACTATATATGGTTTTGATATCATTTCCCTATTATTGTGGGTAATTGTTAACATTTCAAATTTTGAAATAGTGGCAGAATTGATAAGAAACATAATATTTAGCTTAAAATAGTGATGAAAATGGGCACATTGCCCACAATTCTATAGAGTTAAAGAGTAAAGTAAAGAAAAAATTAAAAAACTTCTTGTGAGGGGAAAAAAAATTCCCTTTAGGCCGATTTCGCCCAGTTTCAATCCCTACCGAACTACGACTATAAGACGATAGGGTGCTTTCAACAGACGGACGGACATGGCCAGAATTGTTTGAGATCGACATATTTTGAAAAACTGGGATTTAGCGCACAATTTGAATATGGATATTTTGCAGATAGTAGGGTGGATGAATTGTATATTAATTTAATTATTCGTACAAAGAAAATTTCAATATCGAAATTTACATGAAATTTAACTATTTATCATAGGAATTCAAATGTGTCTAAAATAGTTTGTTATTGAATTACAATATAGTTGAATGAATTACATTACTTTTCATTTACCCTTTATAATAGTAGTGTTACCTATTTTATTATGTTGTTTTAATAAATTTTTTATAATAAAAAGTGTGTTTTTACTAAAATTTCGATGTTTAATGGAAAACATTATATCGTAAGCGCCATGGATTTTTCAGTATTTGTAGCCGCAAGTACAATATTTGTATCGCAAGCGCCAAAAGTACCGTATAATGTAAACAAATGATCAATTTTTAATAATAATTCGTTGGGTATGGCGGAATTAAATCATTTTACATTAAAACATATTTCATTTCATTGAAACCCCTAGCTCATTTCGTTCGACGGCTAGCGTTCTTTCAACAGACAGACAGGGTCTACGATGTATATTTCAAGGTGTTGCAAACGGAATGAAAAAGTGAATATACCCCATCCTTAGGTGGAGAATATAAAAATCAACTTGTCCTTTCTGAATTATAGGGTCGTTACCCTGTTCCAAAAATGTTATTGGACAGTGTAATTTGGTGGTGGTCTACAAAATTTACAGCGTCCCAGATTGATATTTCCAAGCATCACAAACCGAATTACAGACTTAGTATACACCTCATCCTATTGCGGAGCGTACAAAAGGAAATAGTTCTCACCCTTTGCCAATTTCAATGCCAACCCACCACGACTGGCCACTGTTGATTACGATGTTTTACTTATGGTGACGTTCCGTTACGTTTGTGTTTTGTTAATGTGGTTTTAAATAAATTTAAAGACATTACCATATTTCTACATCCAAGTTGAATTTATATGAGGTTGCACAATTCGACATGTATGTAATTGGCATGTGTTCATGTTGCTGTATTTATCACATACTTGTACGTTAGGGTGGGCTAATAAATAAATAGCTAGGAAGTAAGGCAGTTTAAAAGATCAAATGAATTGTACGATGATTTCGATCAAAACTGATAAATTAAGAATAATTTTACGGATCTAAATGTCGATTTAATTAAAACATTTTTGTGGAAATAAAAACTATTTTGTGTTGACTTTAAAAAGCGGTCGACATGATAATGATGACGTTCTCTTCTCAGCTTTGCTTAAAATCGCCGTTCATTGTCTGGTAATCGGGATACCCATATGTACATCAGTCTGGGTCGCCGTCTATACAAATGGAAAAACAAGCCCACGAAAATAAAGTTTGGCTTGTTTAATGATGATTAGCAAAATATTTCTGTGAGCTAAACTTTTTTGTCTGAAATAATAGGCCCTTGAAAGCACTTTAAATAAAAATTTTGATTGTTGTCTTAGAGTAACTTATTGGTGGAATTATTGAACATTTATAGTAATTTTTTGGGACTTTTCATTTTCTCTATTTTAGTCAATAACTTTCGAATGATGCCTAAATGATGAATATCGGAATTGACGCCACAGCGCTCAATTTTGTAGAAATTATTTCAACATTTGGCTGTGAAAACTATTGCCTGCATTAAATTATTCGACAAAAATGAAGTTAGTGACGACATTTTTCGTTATTCCGATATCCATGGTTAAAATGTAAGGGCCGATGTTGAATGTGAACCACACCTAAACGTCAAGTTTTTTTCTGCATTTCATTTGACATTTCTCAATTTCAGACTAACTCAATTTGAATCATGGAAAGATACACAATCGAGCATCGCGTTAGTTATTCTGGCTTATTATGAAAGTGGGCGTTCAAATCAAAATTTATATCGTGCACTTCTTGAGTTTTTCGGACAATTTAATCGTCCAAATGTGCGTACAATCGGAAAAATAGTGCAAAAATTTGAGCAAAACGGGTCTGTAGGAGATGTGAAAACACCAGTGCATGATCGTACAGCTCATTTTCACCTCAGTGGATTCGTCAAGTAGAATTGCTGCAGTTGGGCGAATGATAATTCAAGAGTGGTTGTCGAAAAACCAATGCACCCACAAAGAGTGACAACATCGGAGCGTTTTTTTTCGAAAATGAGGCCGGTCAGGCAGTTACTGTGAATGGTCTTCGCTATCGTGAGATGATAACGAACTTTTTATGGCAGGACGGTGGCACTTGCCACACAGCTAACGAAACAATGGCTCTTTTGCGCGACAAAATCAAATGGCGATGCCAATTGGCCGCCAAGATCATGTGATTTGACACCTTTGGACTTCTTTCTTTGGGGTTATTTGAAAGAAAGGTGTACGACGATAAGCCAGCAACAATTCAAGAGCTGAAGGATGAGATAATTCGGCACATTAACGTCATAGAACTTCAATTATGCCTGAGCGTCTTCGAAAATGTGGACCATCGGATGGAGGTGTGCCGCCGAGGTCGCGGCAGCCATTTGGCTGATGTTTTGTTCCATACATAATTGAACAATACCAATATTATCATAATAAACGGAAATGACAATAATTTCCTAAATAATTTGTGTTTTATTCAAAATCAACATCGGCCCTTAAATTTAACCGCCCTTTATATAGTGTAAACGTATTTATTTATAAAATTATTTTTTCAATATTTGTATTTGTTTTGGTTTGGCTATATTAAAAAAATTTAGTTTCCTGTATTATTAGTTCACTTCTACGAAAATCGACAGCCTCTGGGAATGCAATCCATGGTGGAGGATATATAAAGTTCGGTCCGGCCGAACTGATGCCTAAATGATGAATATCGAATTAATACTTCAAGTCAATCCAAAAAATAAATAATCTTATAAAGAGTGATTTTTTGAGGTTAGGATTTTCATGCATTAGTATTTGACAGATCACGTGGGATTTCAGACATGGTGTCAAAGAGAAAGATGCTCAGTATGCTTTGACATTTCATCATGAATAGACTTACTAACGAGCAACGCTTGCAAATCATTGAATTTTATTACCAAAATCAGTGTTCGGTTCGAAATTTTTTATCGACAAATTTTGTTCAGCGATGAGGCTCATTTCTGGTTGAATGGCTACGTAAATAAACAAAATTGCCGCATTTGGAGTAAAGAGCAACCAGAAGCCGTTCAAGAACTGCCCATGCATCCCGAAAAATGCACTGTTTGGTGTGGTTTGTACGCTGGTGGAATCATTGGACCGTATTTTTTCAAAGATGCTGTTGGACGCAACGTTACGGTGAATCGTTCGATGCTAACAAACTTTTTGTTGCCAAAAATGGAAGAACTGAACTTGGTTGACATGTGGTTTCAACAAGATGGCGCTACATGCCACACAGCTCGCGATTCTATGGCCATTTTGAGGGAAAACTTCGGAGAACAATTCATCTCAAGAAATGGACCGGTAAGTTGGCCACCAAGATCATGCGATTTGACGCCTTTAGACTATTTTTTGTGGGGCTACGTCAAGTCTAAAGTCTACAGAAATAAGCCAGCAACTATTCCAGCTTTGGAAGACAACATTTCCGAAGAAATTCGGGCTATTCCGGCCGAAATGCTCGAAAAAGTTGCCCAAAATTGGACTTTCCGAATGGACCACCTAAGACGCAGCCGCGGTCAACATTTAAATGAAATTATCTTCAAAAAGTAAATGTCATGGACCAATCTAACGTTTCAAATAAAGAACCGATGAGATTTTGCAAATTTTATGCGTTTTTTTTTTAAAAAAGTTATCAAGCTCTTAAAAAATCACCCTTATTTATATTTTCAAAAAAACAAAAGCTTAAATATCATGAATATCGGTAGATAGTGGGTGCTACAGTTGGTTGTCTTTCCATTCTATTTTAATTCCAAAAGTATAAATTTTGAAAATCCATTATCCAAAATAACCTAACTTCACAATTCCAACAATTTTTGCTGTAATAGTAAAAAGTACGAATTTGGAAAAATCTTTTTATTTTGCGTGTCAATGTAGTCAGAGGAAAGTATACACTGAATTCCATGTTTTTAGCTGAGGCCATTTGGTTGGTATCATTTTTATCCTTTTTTTTTGCAATTTTACCCCCTTAAGAGTACGACTTTCTAAAATCTCATTATTTTAAGTGTCTACGCAATTAGAGAGATCATTCTGCAGTGGTTTTGTTGGTACTAGTTGTATCCCTCTCTACACATTGTATCCCTTCAAAGTACGAATTTGGAAAAAATCTTTTATTTTTCGTGTCTACGCAGTCAGAGGTATCTATACTCCTAATTTCATTACTCTAGATGTGGTCATTTGGTTGGTACTATTTGTATCCCCTTTTTCCTTTTAACCCCGTTTATTTTACGTGTCTAGACGCAGCCGTTCGGATCGTAGTATTTTTATCCCTCTATTCAAATGTTACCCCCAAACAAGTACGAATTTTGAAAAATTACTGTTGTTTTATGTATCTACTCAGTCAGAGGAATGTCCAAACCGAATTTCGTGTTTTTAGCTGTTGTCGTTTGATATGTACCATTTGTATCCCTTTTTGCCCCACTTCACGTTTTTGTTAGAGGGGGAAGTGACGAAATATTTTGCAGATCATCATTAAACAATCCAATCTTCATTTCTGGGGAGTGACCACTGCAATTTATTTTCGTGACCCATCCTAATGTACATATTACATTATACAAGAGCATATCCTGTCAATTTGTTATGCACTCACCAAAAGGGTTCGGAATATACTCGCCATCATTTATACTGAAGCCAATTACTCTCTTTATTGTTGTAGGATGGCAATTCTCAATATCGAACTTTTCTCTCCGTCCATTCATCAGTCACACAAAACAAGTGTGAGTTAAAGTCCGTGCACCGTTTAGAAAATATTACGTGAATTACCACAGACATTTTAGTGACCTTCTTTATCATGACCAGTTTTTGGCACATATTCATGGAAGAGCCTGAATTGTACTCAAGAGATATACAGAACCCAACTCAAACATAATAACCTTTTTTTGTATTTTTTATTTTCAATTACATTTTTGCATAAATCTTACTAAAATATTCAAAATATTTCAGGTTTTAGACCAGAAGAGGTCCCTTATGATAATATGGGTTTTAACGCCCTTCATCGGAAACGACTTGTGAGACACACGAAATGCTTTATTTTGCCGAAATCTATACCGGCCAAATCGTCCAAGTATTCAAAGGAAACTGATCCCAGTATCGCCAAAGTCAAAGGGGCTTAAAAACAGAGTTCGACATAACTTCATAACTCATAACTTCTACAACAGTGGTTTGACTCAATTCACATAGCTTAGTGAATTCAACTTTTAATTTAAAATTTATCTAGATCTCTCCACCTGATGTTTGTCAGCATCATTGCATCCGGCCTTCCTTATTAACATTCCAATTGATGTAAATATCGAACTGTTTGGCGTTATTATGAAGGCAACAGTCAGTAAGAACAGACTTAAAGACAGACATTGTCATCAAGTCCATGGATCGAATGGCAGTCTGACTATACGAATAGATTTCGATTTTATAAATTCTGTGACTGCGATCGCCATTGACGAGAATTTCTCAGATGATAATCAGATACCACTTCTGAGCCATTTATTGATAGTATTATATGCCTCCTCAAGAAGAAAACTAACTCTGTTTTAGGCGGATTTAATCCTAGTCCACTATTCCCTTCAAAATCCTCCAAGAATTCAGTTATTTGATTCCAGATAAATAGTGACGTGACATTACCCTGCGATATGCCTCCATTTTGATATTTTGTAGAGAATAAAATAAGCTAAAATACAAAACAAAATAAAGAAAAAAGTTATGGTTTTCAGGATATTCAAGGATTAAAATTATTTTTAATTTTTGGAGTCCTTGGACCACAAGGATATTAATATTTTCATACAAATTCGGAATGGAGGTGTAAATCTTTCAGATGATATCAATATCGTTAAAATCTGATGACGCGATCCAATGTTATGATATCGATAAGGAAGCCATCACTTCAAAAAAACTCGAGATAACCAAATTTGGACCACTGTAAAACTTAAACCACACACTACTTTGAGCTGCGGTTAACAGTATATTACCCGCAACCACTAGTAGAATGTTTGTGCCAGATTTCATCAAAATCGGTGAGGGTCGAAATCCATGTTGGGTCGAAATCTTGTGGAATTACCCAAATATTAAAACGAAAATTAGAATTTTAATATTTTTTAAATTTGTGTGGTTTGTAGTAGTTTGTGGTTTGCAACATAGGATGGGGATGAATTAAATTTTTCCTTCCGTTCATAATACCTAGTAATATCGATCTGCGATATATATATATTCTTTATTCATCCATCTGGTGAAAGCACGCTAGTATCTAAACGAAATGAAGTTAGGACGTCCAAACTTTGCAGGAATGCGTCTTATAGTTGTGGATCTGTTGGGATTGCAAGTTTGCAAAATCGGTCCACAGGGAAAAATGTTTTCCCCACAAGGACTTAAAATACCCTTAATAACCCTAATATTTAAACTATATTTTATTTGTAATTGATAATTGATTTTCTTCAAATTAAAAAGCGTTCGTCCTTGTACCGAAAAACTTCGTTATGAAAAGTTTCATTTGAATGTTACAAACAAATGAACAAAGACATAGTGCTCTCGTGGAGTGTATAATAATTTTTCCAAATTCGTACTTTTAATGGGTAAAAAGGGAACAGAGGGATAAAAATAGTACCAACCAAACGGCTACCGCTAGAAGCACGAAATTCGGTGCGTACATTCAACTGGTTAAGTAGATACATAATAAAAAATAATTTCTTCCAAATTCGTACTATTAAGGGGTGAAATGGAAGCAGAGGGATAAAAATAGTACCAACCACGTTTTTGAACCTAGAGCAATGAAATTCGGTGTATACATTCAACTAGTTGAATAAAATAACAAGTAAGGAAAGGTTAAAGTCGTTCGGGGCCGACTCTATGATACACTCCACTTTCTATCCGAATACAATTTAATTCGGTGAAAAAGTGAAAACGGGAAGGATTTTTGTATCCTGTAAATGTATGTGTTTGACAAAAAATGTTAAATCGGAAAGGACATTTGTATGGGGGTATATTGAAATCTGGAACGAAATAGGTGAAATATAATATGTATAGTTTGGCCAAAATCGGTTAAACATTTGGGAGCAACATTTGTATTTGCGCTATATCTAAATCTGAACCGATCTTACCCACTTTCACCATAGTTTTTTACTTGGATTATAAGCTGTTGTGCCAAATTTAAATAAAATCGAGTACAATGTTGTTTCTAAAGCGGCAAAAGTCAAATCGGGAGCTACATTTGTTTGGGGCTATATCTAAATCTGAACCAATCTTACCCAATTTTTGCATAGGTGTTTATAGTTGGATTATAGGATGTTGTGCCAAATTTAAAGAAAATCGGGTACAATATGTGGTTTCTAGGGCGGAAAATGTCAAATCGGGAGCGACATTTGTATGGGAGCTATATCTAAATCTGAACCGATCTTACCCAATTTTTGCATAGGTGTTTATAGTTGGATTATAAGATGTTGTGCCAAATTTAAAGAAAATCGGGTACAATATGTGGTTTCTAGAGCGGAAAATGTCAAATCGGGAGCGACATTTGTATGGGAGCTATATCTAAATCTGAACCGATCTTACCCAATCTTTGCATAGGTGTTTATAGTTGGATTAAAAGATGTTGTGCCAAATTTAAAGAAAATCGGGTACAATATGTGGTTTCTAGAGCGGCAAAAGTCAAATCGGGAGCTACATTTGTTTGGGGGCTATATCTAAATCTGAACCAATCTTACCCAATTTTTGCATAGGTGTTTATAGTTGGATTATAAGATGTTGCGCCAAATTTAAAGAAAATCGGGTACAATATGTGGTTTCTAGGGCGGAAAATGTCAAATCGGGAGCGACATTTGTATGGGAGCTATATCTAAATCTGAACCGATCTTACCCAATTTTTGCATAGGTGTTTATAGTTGGATTATAAGATGTTGTGCCAAATTTAAAGAAAATCGGGTACAATATGTGGTTTCTAGAGCGGAAAATGTCAAATCGGGAGCGACATTTGTATGGGAGCTATATCTAAATCTGAACCGATCTTACCCAATTTTTGCATAGGTGTTTATAGTTGGATTAAAAGATGTTGTGCCAAACTTAAAGAAAATCGGGTACAATATGTGGTTTCTAGAGCGGAAAATGTCAAATCGGGAGCGACATTTGAATGGGAGCTATATCTAAATCTGAACCGATCTTATCCAATTTTTGCATAGGTGTTTATAGTTGGATTATAAGATGTTGTGCCAAATTTAAAGAACATCGGGTACAATATGTGGTTTCTAGAGCGGAAAATGTCAAATCGGGAGCGACATTTGCATGGGAGCTATATCTAAATCTGAACCGATCGTACCCAATTTTTGCATAGGTGTTTCTAGTTGGATTGTAAGATGTTGTGTCAAATTTAGAGAAAATCGGGTACAATATGTCGTCTCTAGAGCGGAAAATGTCAAATCGGGAGCGACATTTGTATGGGAGCTATATCTAAATCTGATCCGATCTCAACCAATTTTTGCATAGGTGTTTATAGTTGGATTATAAGATGTTGTGCCAAATTTAAGGAAAATCGGGTACAATATGTGGTTTCTAGAGCGGAAAATGTCAAATCGGGAGCGACATTTGTATGGGAGCTATATCTAAATCTGAACCGATCTTACCCAATTTTGGCATAGGTATTTCTAGTTGGATTGTAAGATGTTGTGTTAAATTTAAAGAAAATCGGGTACAATATGTCGTTTCTAGAGCGGAAAATGTCAAATCGGGAGCGACATTTGTATGGGGGCTATATCTAAATCTGAACCGATTTGCCTCAAATTAAAAAGCGTTCGTCCTTGGTCCACAAAACTTACTTGTGCCAATTTTTGTTAAGATCGGACTATAAGTGCTGTAGTTTGATTACAACAATAGATGGACAGACAGACGGACAGACAGACGGACAGACGGACATTGCTAAATCGACTCAGAAAGTGATTCTAAGTCGATCGGTATGCTTAACAATGGGTCTATCCCGCTTCCTTTTGGGTGTTACAAACAAATGGACAAAGCCATAATACTCTCGTGGAGTGTATAAAAAGGATTACTTCAAAATTTGTACTTTTAAGGGAAACAATGGGAATAGAGGGATAAAAATAGAACCAACCAAGCTGCTGAACCTAGAGCAGTGAAATTTGATATATACATTGCATAGACTGCATAGATGCACAAAAAATATGTTTCCAAATTTAATGATTTCAAGGCAAATGAGAACGGGAGATAAAAATATTACCAAGGAATAGGCTACAGCTAGAAAACTGAAATTTCGGGCTAAAATCTGCATCATACCGCAACATCTGTATATGCTTTTGTTTCTCCAATTTACAATTAATTTACAAATCGCTAACAGTATAACGAAGTAAATCATAGATTTTCGGTAACATGTCAAACCTGATAACCTGTGAATATCTGTGAAATATTGAGAAACAAATGATGAGAGATATTTTCTGATGAAACCTTTCCAATTTTTCTAATTAATATTTTCCCCTCTTCTGCCTTTCTTTTATCATCTAAACATGTTTTTTTTTTGGTTGGGGTTTCCATGGGCACACGTCTTCTCGTTTCGTGTTTCCTTTGTTGCAATACTTGTTTTTTTATCTGTCTGTTTATTTGTTTGTTTGTTTTGATAATGATTGAGTAGACCGGAATCGGAAACCCATCAGCATGAATCAGTGAAATCAAAAGTTTTACCAATAAATAGCACTCACCATGCCCACCACCATGCCTAAGAAACTTGGCAGGCTGAGGGCATAAATTGAAGGAATCCATTGAATGAATACAACCATCCAAGTTCCAATTACACTTTCATATCCCTTCACACTTGAACAATTGCTGGCAGTGAACGTAACGCAGAATCCTTTGACAACAAACGGCTGAAATGCCGCTGCCAGGCAACGCCACCGCCGCCACCACAATCAGTCAGCCACAACAGCCAACACCACCCCCACTCGCCACTCACCACTCAAACACCAATAAACCCCCCTCCACCTTCCCTCACACTTGCCGACATGCAACCAACGACCAACACCATCGGCCACCACCACGCCACGTTTAACAAACCTTGATTAAGCTCTGGTCTAACTTTCAGTTCAGCTAATATTTATTAAAAGCAACAATGTTTCCAAATAACCAAAAGTTCTGCTGCTGCTACTTCTTCTTCTTCGGTGAAATTGTTATTTGTGATTTTGCGTTTTGTGTGTGTGTGGCTGTGTGTGTGCTTGTGATTAAATGCTGAAATCCTTTAGAAAGGATCGGGTGTGTCGGTGTGTGTGCGCGCGTGTGTTTGCTTGTTGTTGCTGTTGTTATATGGACAAGTGTTTGTGAATGACAGCCAAAGGATAAACATCTAAAATCGAAATCATTTGTCTTCGTGACTGTTTAGCATCAAAGCAAACTATTATTCATTTATCCATCCCTTGTAAGCAATCTTGTGGATATTGTTGCCTTTTGTTGGCATTGCTGCTGCCGCCGACGTCTTCGCGTTGGCGTCTTCATCGGCGTCGTTACCGTCGCCGTCGTTGTTGTTATTGTTCTTGCTGTTACTTTTGTGTATTACATAACTGCCGGTAATATGTAAAGTACTGCCATCGAATGCGGTGGTTTGAGATGGGGAGCTAAGTGAAAAGATGGATACAATTTAATACATTTAATGCAGACCCAAAACAAATCAAACACAGCGATGCCCAACCATACTAGCAACAAAGATTAAAATCCCGGATGTCCATTTATGTCGTCCTTAAAGAATTTTAGATCGTAACCTAAAACACCAGTTTACAATCATATTGTGGAAGATCTGTGTCTAACGTTGATTTTTTGTGTCCTAAACATGCAAATGATATTAATTATTCCCTCCATCAATGGATAAGATTTATATTTATTTTGTCAGTCCGAGTCCAGGCCTTAAACATTCGCCGACAAGATTTTTATACCCTCCACTACCAGGATGGGGGTAACTTTGTCATTAAGTTTGTAACACCTTGAAATATCGACCTGAGACCCTATAAAGTATATATATTCTTGATCGTCATAAAATTCTAAGACGATCTAGCCATGTCCGTCCGTCCGTCCGTCTGTTGAAAGCACGCTAGCATCTAAACGAAAGGAGCTAGAATGTTCAAATTTTCCATAAATGCGTCTTATAGTCGTAGATCAGTTGGGATTGAAACGGGGCGAAATCGGCTCAAAGGGAAAAAATTTTCACTCACAAGGACTAAAAACACCCATAATAATCCCTAATATTTTAGAGTGTTTAAGCACATTTTTTCAATATGACTGCTTGCCTTACTACATATCGGGAATGCGCATTCCCCCGATAACAAAAACGTGCACCATAAAGTGATTCTTTTTTGTAGGGGGTGAAATGGGACAAAAAAGTGATAAAAATGGTACATATTAAACGACAAAAGCTAGAAACACGAAATTCGGTGTGTTATTGAGTAGAGACATATTATACAAGTATTTTTTCCAAATTCGTACTTTTAAGGGGTAAAATGGGAATAGAGGGATAAAAATTGTACCAACCAAACGGCTGTACCTAGAAACATGAAATTCGGTGTATACATTCCTCTGATTGCATAGACAAGAAAAACACACGGATTTTTAAAAATTCGTACTTTTTGGGGTTAAAATAAAAAAAAGGGGATAAAAATAGTACCAATCACATCACCGCAGCTAGAGTCATGAAATTCGGAGTATACATTCCTCTGACTGTGTAGACATGGAAAATAAACTGATTTTTCGAAATTCGTACTTTTTAGGGTCAAAATAGAAAAAGGGGATACAAATAGTACCAACAAAATGACCGCAGCTAGAGTCATGAAATTCGGAGTATACATTCCTTTGACTACGTAGACATGAAAAATAAAAGGTTTTTTTCCAAATTCGTACTTTCAAGGGATAAAATGGGTACGGAGGGATAAAAATGGTACCAACCAAACGGCTGTACCTAGAATAATGAAATTCGGTATATACATTCCTCTGATTGCATAGACAAGTAAAATACACGGACTTTTCAAAATTCGTACTTTTTGGGGTTAAAATGAAAAAAAGGGGATAAAAATAGTACCAGTCATTCGTTTCGTAATTTTTTTTTACGGCAAAAATTGGTTGAATCATGAAGTTTGGTTATTTTGCACTATGTACGTCTGATAATGGATTTTCAAAATTTGTACTTTTGGAATTAAAATAGAAAGGAAATACAACCAACTGTAGCACCCACTATCTACCAATATTTATGGTATTCAAGCTTTTTGAAAATATAAATAGAAGAATATTTATTTTTTGTATTGACGTATTGGTAGCCTTGCCTTATAAGCGTGGTTTGAAATAATTAAAATATTATATTTATTTATAAAATTATTTTTTTAATATTTGTATTTGTTGTGGTTTGGCTATATTAAAAAATTATATGTCAAATTATACTTTTGACGTGGTCGAAATCATGATCGTGGTAGTCTGCAGCCAAGTAATAAATGTCACCATGCCATTTGTAAATAAATTTGCATTCTATTAAATATAGAAGCAAAATGGTCTTGAGCCAGGACAATATCCCAGTTCAAATCAAATATTGATTACAGACCAAAAAAATGCAAACGAAAAAACTAAAACAAATGAGCGTTGGCACGGCAGAAGTATTGCTGGGTAACTATACCTGCATATACACATACTTACATATGCAACTCAATGAGATGCTTATAAGATGGCATGTGTGCTTTATTACTTGGTGCGATTTTTTAAACGCAAATTCGGCAAGTGAGTTGTGCTTCTCGTTCGTTTGTGAGAATCATCTCCTTATAGAGGCCGGGTTTGATGTTGAAAAGTCGCTGCGAAGCCACTTGAAAAGACTTTTGACATGGTCGAAATCATGATCGTGGTAGTCTGCAGCCAAGTAATAAATGTCACCATGCCATTTGTAAATAAATTTGCATTCTATTAAATACAGAAGCAAAATGGTCTTGAGCCAGGACAATATCCCAGTTCAAATCAAATATTGATTATAGACCAAAAAAATGCAAACGAAAAAACTAAAAAAAAATTATATTTTCTTTTAATATTACTGAACTTCTACGAAAACCGACAACCTCTGTGGAATGCAATCCATGCTGGAGGGTATATAAAGTTCGGCCCGGCCGAACTTAACGCAGTTTTTCCTTGTTTTAGCTTTCCTTTGGATAAGGACAAATGACAGCCACCCTCTAAGGAAGCTTTGGCTTCTTGACGATCATCAAAAAATCTCAAAAAATTTACATTCAACAAATGCATTGAGTTTGGAAAAGGTTTGCAACGTAAAGCATTTCATTTGGGTGTATTTCGTAGTATTTTCATTCTATTTTAATTCCAAAAGTATAAATTTTGAAAATCCATTATCTCACGCACATAGAGCAAAATAACCTAACTTCATGATTCAACCAATTTTTGCCGTAAAAGTAAAAAGTACAAATTTAGAAAAATCCGTTTATTTTCCGTGTCCACGAATCTAGCTGCGACCATTTGGTTTGTACCATTTTTTGTACACTCCACGAGAGTATTATTTCTTTGTGCATTTGTTTGTAACACCCAAAAGGAAACGAGATAGACCCATTGTTAATTATACCGATCGACTTAGAATCACTTTTTGAGTCGATTTAGCAATGTCCGTCCGTCCGTCCATCTATTCTTGTAATCACGATACAGGTCGCAATTGTAGACATAACTAAATGAAACTTTGCACAATGAAGTTTTTCGGGACAAGGACGAATGCTATTTAATTTGAAGAAAATCGGTTTAGATTTAGATATAGCCCCCATACGAATTTCACTCCCGATTTGACTCTATTCAATTTAAATACCACATATTACAACAGATTTTCTTTAAAATTGGCAAAACATTTTATATTTCAGCTAGAAACACCTGTGTTGAAAATCTATTAAATCGGTTCAGATTTAGATATAGCCCCCAACGTAAGTTACAACTTAATGAACTCAGACAAAATTTCAGAAGTGAATATAGTTGATATAGATGTCATAGAAGTGAATATAGTTGATATAGTTGACTTTAATTCCGTATGAGAGCTACCACGCCCACAATACCTCCCACTTTTCCACAAGATATGCAAATCAAGTTTTTTCAACTTTTGTTTATTTTATATCCTGTATGACCGATTGGCAGATTGGCAGATGAACCGAATTCCTGGCCGTCTGTAAAGTACTGAGAAAAGCCTAAGTGCCTAACCTCTCGTTATGGAGGCTGGCCACCTCTGACCATGCTGGCAAATTGACTTTGATGTCAGTAAGATTTTGCTGTTGTTTTTGTCAGACAGTGGGTTCTGTTTTCATTTGTTGTTCTACGTTGACTTTGATTTGATGTTATTCGGTTAAATTGTGTGAAAGATAGTGGTACTTGCAGCAGTGGCGGCAACGGTATCAGCCGAATGGAGAGAGATAGATAGACAGAGAGGGCTGTCAGTGAAGGATAACTTTGATTTGTTCTATGTCCTGTTCGCTCCTGGGGCGAGGATTTCCTCCAACCATACCATGCAAATGTTTGTTGTTCGGTTCGGTTTGGTTTGCTTTGATATTAATATTTAAATTTATTTTTAGCTAAAGTACAACAAACACTACGAATAATGGACATTGTTCTGAGTTGGTTGATTTTAAATTCATAGCTTTGGGTGTTTATTTATTTTATTGTGCGATTTAAAGAATTCCCATTGAATTTGGCAGAAGAATGAAATATTTTAATTTTTTAACACCTAATTTACATTTCAATCAAAGGTATTGTAGTGCTTTTAGAATTCTCTATTAGAATGCTCACAATGGTGGTGGGGTGGGGTGAAAGGAACTAATTTAATATAGCTCCGTGAATCCTCCTCACACCAGGAAATGTATTTCGCATGTCGTTATCGTCTTAATACACTTTAGCTGTCAGTCAAGAGGCTAATGGTACAATGTTGGAGAAAATAAAATCACTTTGTGATTTCTCTTAAGAGACATGAACTCGAAGTTCATGTCACATCGATATCTTCAAAAATTAAAGTTGATTGTATTCTATTCTTCAGTTCTACAAATAATAATTAAGTAGGATGTGAAGTGATTCCATTTTTCTTGTGGGTGTTGTTGAGCAAAACGAGAATCCGATTGTGCAATTTCTCAGACACTGCACAGTGGACTACTTTCATACAAGCTGAGGCAAGAATTAGAAGGAATAGAACCGGACTTTGAAATTTCGCACACATCCCTTATATCATCAAATTAGATCAAAATTTTTGTTTAAATCCGCTCACAACCACACGCACCTCATATATGTCATAAATAGAAACATCTGTGGTGAAAATGGGTCAAATAGGTTCAGATTTAGATATAGCCACCATAGAGATTTCGATTCCCATTTGACATTTTCCAGTCTAGAAATCGTAAATTTTAACAGATTTTCTTAAAATTTTTTAACTAGAAACATTTCTGCTGAAAATGAATCAAATCGACTCAGATTTATATATAGCTACCATACAAATGTCGCTCCCGATTTGACTTGTTTGCACTAGAAACCACATAATTTATCCGATTTTGATCCAATTTGGCCAAACTCATCATATTTCTACTAGAAACATCTGTGTTAAAAATGTGTCAACTCGGTTCAGATTTAGTTATAGCTGCCATATAAATTTCGCTCCCGATTTGAGGTTAACCGCTGTAGAAATTACATATCTTAACCGATTTTCTTCAAATTCGGCAGAACATCTTATATTTACGCTAGAAACATCTATTGTAAAAGTGGATGAGATCGGTTCAGATTTATATATAGCTCCCATGCAAATGGTGTTCATGCTTTTCACCGTATTGAATTGTAGTGGAGTAGAAAGTGTAGGGTATCATATAGTCGGCGTCGACCGACTTTAGCCTTGCCTTTCTTGTTTTCGTGTGAGTCTTTCCAAATGATTCTGAACAAAGATGCCAAAACAGTTT